>OY986957.1:1072500-1310815 GCA_963920595.1 Eimeria praecox
AGAAGGCCACAGAAGACGACGCTCTGAAGGCTGGCTCCGCCAGCACCAGTGATTCAGGTCCAGCGAAGACAGAGATGCTAGAGCCACGCGACGATGGAAACAGCAATTACTCAAAGAGAAAACAAACGTAAAACAATCAGACGTAGTATTTTATAGAACAAGCGAAACAAGCAAGTGCAAGGCGCCAGCTAGACACTTGCAGCTCTTTGCGGTAGTAGCTGGCGTTGTGAGGACTTCACGACCGGAGGCGGGCGGGCGGGTGGGCGTGGTTACGATGCACCGTCGAGTGATTCACTGGCTATACACGCTCTATGCTCTATGAATTTGTTCCACGTGTTGTGCACCATAATACAAATTAATTGCAGAGGCTTCGCGGCCTTAAAAATTCGCACACACCAGCCCTTATCATTTGAGCCAGCGCCCGGCCATGTCCACTGCCGACCGGCGTCCGCAAGGCGCCACCGCTTCAGTTAGCTGTTTCGTGCCATTCCCATTCAAGCAAAATGGCCCCCCTGCCTTTTGATGAACATGCTCCATTGTTTTATATGTTTGACCAGCAGGTCGTACCAGCGAACTCCGTGGACAGAAGCGGTTTCCCTGCCGAGTGTCTTAGCGAGAACCCATCCATGCACAGCTAGTCTAGGCAAGCCATTAGGAGCAGCTTCTGTTAACGTTCATAGCATTCAACCGCATTATGTATCATTGTTATTATTATATTATCAGCCACCGGGATGTATGGCAGAAAGCTGCGGCATTTCCTAATCATGCTGCATCGCACTTCGTGACTGGGCTTGCTTGCTCTCCTTCCCGTAGCTAGCAGGGATGCGGATTTCATTGTGGTTTCGCCATGGAGGCAAGCAGTAGACCAGGGAATTCCGGATGTAGAATTTGACAAAGAAAAGCACTAGCATAAATCCAGTGCTCGGCCCTTCACCCGCAAATCCTGGAGGGAAGGAACGAGCTCAGAACAGTAAACTAGGAATTGCCTTAGGAACATGGTGTATTTCGAAACGTAAGTGGTGTGTGAAACGTGAAATTTACCTGTAGAGGGAACGTAGATGGGCTAACTTGGATCTACATAGAGTTACCTCACGCCATGAGGCTGCTGAAAGCACCCGAGGACCGTGTTCCACAATAAGGGGACTTTGCGCATTTTCGCAGCCTTTATCCCCCTGAGAAGGTGCTGCGAATTCTTCAAAGGCAGATACTCAATCTTTTTGCACGTTGATGCAGCTGGACAGCGGTGCTGGCCCTTCTGTGGATTGCACCTAACCAGTGCAGACTCCACATGCAAAATTCTTAGAAGAGGGCGAGATGCTGTACTGTGACTTCTAAGGGCCATTGTAGTCTTACCATAGGGAACAAGCGGCTCCGAAACGTCATTGTCCTCAGCTGTAGGTCCAAGGTTCCTTGTGAATCTTGAGGTTCACAAGGAACCTTGGACCTTGGACTTCTGCTGAGGTGAAAGCGATCCCGTGTTGATCTGTTTTATTTTCCTTGAAACTCCTAAGCAAACGGTTTGGCTCAGAAACGTAGGATCAAATATCGTAAGTGTCTTCTTATTTGCAACGGGGGTATATGGTGCAGGTGCTCCTACCAAATCACGCCATTCACTCTTGACAAGGCAAAAAGCTATGCTGTAGTTTGGAGCACGACTGGGCAGGGACACCACCGTGCTTAGCATCAAAGGCTGCACGTTGCACATCCTCACGGAAATCCCGAAAGCAATTCAGTATGATAAATGGACATAAATACCACCCACTACACCAGCACTCCAAAGCAGACACATCGGCGACCAGCAAAGATACCCTGATGAGCTGTTCCTACTATGCATGAACTGCTTGCTTGCTTGCTTTCAGCCCCGACTAAATGACATTCAGACTAATGGCATGGTATGCAAATTTTGTACTGCTGGCCGCTTCCCTAGAAAAATATGCAAATAGCTCGTCAAACCAAAAGTGCAGGAGCTTGAGCAATGGGCAACCCAAGCAGAGGAACGCCCCCCCCCCTTGCAGTCGAAAGATACTCGACTGTCGATTAAAGGCAATTGTTCGCTGCCACGTTCACTCACACCGCAGGACAAACAAAGTGAGTCCCTACGGCATTGAAACAAGTGTATTGTCCGCTACGTCCTGCTCCTCACACGCTGCTGTCTCGACAGCACCTTAATCTGCACTCGGTTGCAGGATGTTCGGTTCTTCTAATGAACTGCAAGCTACGATTTTGGCCCTTTGCTCCCAATCCACGATTGTCGCCTTCCTCACAGCCTGCGTGGTGGGCACGCTTCTTCGTTGAGCATGTGCCTCCCCCCTTGAAGTGAAGAGGCACCAGCGTCACTTCAAACAACTTCGTTGCCATCGTTCAATCCTGAAGCCACCGGGGTGAAGGTGCTTCAGAAGGCGGCTGTTCCCGCTGGAGAAAAACCTCAGCCGCCCTCATGCGTCCCCCCCGATAAATTAGCTCGGTTTGTCCGTGCCCACCATGTAGTGCGCTACAGCATCTCCCATCCAAAGCATCCCCTGTAGCACCCTGAGAAGCCGGTAAGGGCCGAAACGGAATTGATGCAGCAGATGCACGTCCCTCATCCGCAGATGCCCTGTCTGTGCAAAGCAGGCCGGGGGTGATGAAGGGACCCACGTGCTCTTGCAGGGGCTGGGACGACCCTGGAAATTCAATATTCAGCAAGCATGCTCCTTTGGCGTTGGGAAGCGTTTGCTGCCCGATGTGTGGAGGCTCAACTCTATCAGATGGTCTCGGCTCGCCCTGCGCCACCCCGTAGAAAGCACTTCCCCGGAGTGCAGCCTCATCTGGCTCTGCATCCCCGGCATCCCCGCGGCTGAACATTTCCCTGTATGCCATTGACCGCTGCACGACTGCAGATGGTACGGTGGGCAAAATCGCGAGTAGCTGAGTTCCAGCTGTCAGATCTGAAGCTGGTTGCTCTGCCTGGAAGTAGCTCGTGCTTAGGTTGGGCGAATACCAGGAAACTGGAAGGCCGGCAGAAGGCTGCTCACTTCCTAGTGCAGAAGGCTCCAGCAGTGACTGGCCTGTAAGCCCAGAAAGAGCTGGACCTCGGGGCAGCTGAAATACCCGGGGGTGACAGGGAACACGTGCAGCATTCGAACCAGCTCCTTCCTCTTGGCTTAAATCACCACCTTGTAACACAGCGGGTGAAGTGCTGAATGGGTACGAGCCGGTCCAGCTGGAGGCTCCAGTCATAGTCCGGTAAGCATGGAAAGCCGCATGGGGCCAAGTGAGTTGTCTCGACTCTGAAGCGGAGGGGTTCTCCGGCGTACGGCCTGCACCAACAGAACTGCTTCGCCATTTTGCTGTGTCTACCGTCCGAGGAGATGCTTCTTCTAACTGCCTGATGAGCACATCGACAGGTGTCAAACTACTCCCAAGAAGGAGTTGGCGCTTTCTTTCTCTCCTCACGAGATACGTTGGGCACCCTAACCGCAGGTATTCTGCCACCCACGGTCCAAGACCGTGATCACCAAGAATCTGAACCCTGCGTGTATGTCGTAGCTTAGTCATTGCCGTCAGCATTTCGGAGACTGCCTGATCGGACGGCCCCCTTCCCCCATCTGAGAATTCGAGAAGTCCCCTCAGCAGGGTGACTGCAGTGTTCAAGGCTACAACTTGGACCAACCCCAGATGCCGTAGCGTTATCCTGCACCTCTTATTCCCTAGAGTGCATGCACTGGGGAGGTCCAGCAGCTGGTTGTTCAATTCGAGCAGCCGAGTGATTCGCCGGAATGCGTTGTCACCCACTGCGAAAGAAGGAAATCTTCCAATGATGATGCGTGCCATATTGGAACCCACATGCGTTAGTTGTACTCTGCGTGTCTCCAGATGGCCTGGCAGCATCCCGGAAACCGCGGCAAGCTCTTGAGCACTAACGATTAAGTAGAAGCTGATTATCCTAGTTTGCAACATAAGCCCCCGTCCCACACTGAGAGCTGTGCAGACGCTTTGCAGCTCTTGCAGTAAGTCGAATACTCTTCGAATTCTCTCGTGCGTCACCTCTTCTGGCTCGAATTCACATACTTCTTCTGCAGCTCTTACCATCTCACGATCTCCTACACCGCCGCCGCAAGCCCCAGTGAAGCTGTTGCCCCTCAGTGCTGCTAGCGATCTTTGGAGTCCACCTAGGGCTCTTCCGCCTCCCAATTCAAAAGCACATTTCAGAATAATAAAGGCTGCGGCCAGCAATGCAACGGCGACAAACCTTTCCAGTAGTAACGGACGCCCCGATGCTTCCCGTTTTCCCTGGCCAGTCACCCCAGCAGGCATGAGCATTCTCCGTCCAAGGAAAAGACTGGGACCCTCCTTTTCACTGGCTGGGCGGCGAATGATGGACGCGTGGTTCTGATGCTCCGTAGTGGCGGCACCGTCTGAGAAATGATCCGCATCTGCGTACATCTTCTGTTCCCTTACAATCCTCTTACGACGAGAGTTGAATCCTTCACTGAACCCAGCTTGCTTTCAAGTAGCTTTTTTCATCATAATTGCTGTCCCTTGACTTCCTCTTAAAAACGTATTTGCAGTCAAAC
The DNA here is from genome assembly GCA_963920595.1 of Eimeria praecox. NCBI lineage: Eukaryota > Apicomplexa > Conoidasida > Eucoccidiorida > Eimeriidae > Eimeria > Eimeria praecox. The sequence continues at coordinate 1,077,057 of OY986957.1, forward strand.
GTAAACAAAATTCACTGGATTTACAGATAGTGAATTATGAAGGCACCAATACCCACCTGTTGCGAAACGTAGCAGCTAAAAATGCCTCCTGATCTCCACTGACTCATGCACAAACTGTTCTAGAGTGATTTCGTGAGACATGCTAGGCATCCATGGTAACCGCTGTTCCAGCAAGCTAATCGGGGCAAGGACGCTCCACGATGCAAAGTTTGCCAACCAGAAACGTGAAACGTTTCCAAGGAAATGGGACTGAGGGCTTCACCCCAAATCTCATAAGAAGGTCTGCAGTTCAAGCATGTCTTCCAGAAGAACTAGCCAGCTTCCCCCTTACTATACAGATTATTTTTACGCGAAGCATGGAGCAAACATAACCTCAAAACTTCCCTCTCACGCCCCACAGGGCCTTGCTAACCAGCGGCATCCCGTTGATGCCCCGCTACACGCTGCACAGCAGGGCCGCTTGATGAAGACAGGCAATGCAATGCAATATGGGATTACAACCGAAATGAATATAATATGCATATACGGCAAAATCACGGACGGGAGGTGCATCGAGAAGAGGCAAGAGCTGCCCACTCACTGGGGCTGGACATAACGGAGGAACGAAGGCGTTCCAAGCGTTACTGCCGATCTCGACCCATCTGAATCTCCTCCCAAGCCAATCCTTTTAATAACCTTACAAGTAATTGTACTTCGTACGTGTGAGCGCACATGTCTTAGGAGGGTACGGCTACTGTCAAAGCAGCAAAGTAAAGGCTGTTCGCACCCTGCGGTGCCTGTCGAGGCGTCGAACCGTTGAGGGTGGCCGGTCCGGCAGGCGGCGTAGCTACACATGCCTACTTTTCTTTGCAACTATACAGATTCCAAGCTACATAGATTCAACTGCTATTTCGCCACTCAATAACTGGAAATGCCCGGGTTTTAACGGGCTTTTCACAATGGTCACTCGACAGGGCAGAGGGCACTGACCAGAGACGTGGCCCCCCGGAGCCGTAATCCTGGCCGCATGCAGGAGCCTCTGGCGACGGCTATATTAAAAGTTTCGAATTACTGGCACGCATCCTCCAAATTCATTACCGAAAGTGTGCACATTTTTAAGAGCTGAATTACGCGCCCAAAAGAACTCCCTTGCCCTTGCCGGGTCTGAGCCAGCTGCAGAGGCGGCCGCTACTCGCCAGCCTGGGCGTTGCCACTGAGCTCGTACGGTTGACACACCATCAGCTACGCATTGTTCCCACTAATTAAAACATATTTGTGATTTAGAGGTGCTTTAGTCTCTTCTTCTTGCTTCCTGAGGCATCGGCGGCGCCAGCGCAGCACCACAGCAATCACTGGAGCGGGGACGTGAATTCTTCTATTGTTAGACAACGGTATTAAGGTCAACTCAGCTGAGTTCCAGCCAGATCATTTCACGTGAGAGGAGCGTAAGCAAATGAGTAGCATGGGACGAATGCAGTGAGCGTGGTGACCACGATTGTGAGGGGAGTGCCCAGCCCTGGACGAGTGTAGTCGTGAGCTACAACCATATGAAAAGGAGCAAGGCGAACGCTGATAATTTTATTTTTTTCTTTTTTAAATAATATATAAAAGTATATAATTTATACTCAATATACTTATTAAGTATGGTTGCGGACCGTTCTATTAGAAGCATGGCACGCGCATGGATTCAGTGCCCAGGACTACCTGACGCTAACCGTCTTCAAGCTGCCACTTTTTATTTCAGACGTTGCACCACCAAATTGTATCCATCTGTTCCAAATTTTCAGGCGTGTATGTAAATAGATTTTATTCTTGACAGCAGTTAGCCTCTCCTTTTCATTACGTACTCTAGCCATAGAAATACCTCTACTTAAAACAAGACTCATTTTTTGTTTAGCTCTGAGGTTGGAGATAAGGACATTACGGATGTACTTAATGGAAAATATAGTGTCCGACCACTACATGAACCAAACTCAGAGATTAATGAAGTACTTACTACAGCCCATGCTATAGTCACCAATAATAATGATACACAATTAACTCTTCATAAAAGGCCTCTTCTCTTTCTTCTAGTTTATATTCACGGCACAGCTGTACAACTACCTGGGGCAGGTGCATATAACTGGCGTAGGATAACCACCAAGCTGCACCGGGCAAATCTACTTGTGTTGAGCCTGGCGACTCAGGGCCATGTAAATGGACAGCTCTAGTGCATGCGGACAAAGGAGGGCTGGTTATGCTTGCATGCGGAGATGTCTCGAGGCACGGACTGCAGCAAGGTGCGTTGCAACGCAGACGAGGCGGCCTCCTCTAAGGGCACAACCCTTTGTGCATTGTGTCCAGAACGCTTGCGAGTCCGCCGACCTTTCTAAGGATTGTCGTTATCTGCAATAGATTCAGGGTGCTTGATACAAAATTTACCCTAAAGCTAGCTCAAATTATCTTCTTGGGGTTGCACTAAATGGGTAGGAAGGGTAGGCCCGACCTCCGAACACCAAACCCTCAGCTTGGCCGCCCAGAGTACACTGACTATAGGCAAGGGCTCTTCGCCTGAGAAGCGGAAATAAATTTTAGGTACTCTTCGCAAAATCTTTTCGAACACATAGCATTTTGCCCAGTCGAAAGATGGAGGTGGATCAGGATGTCAGTCCCACGTATGGAAGCAGACCAACGGCTCGCTGCCTCGTCGCATTGGAGCAAGTGTAGGTTTCTCAGTCTGTCCTACCGAAAATATATCAGCTGCTTAAACAATGCTTGAAGAATGCTTGACCCCTTTCAGACTGTCCAGGTATGACGGAAGCAGTGAAAGAGTTGCTTCTTTGGAGGCTTACTTTCGCCTTCAAACTGCAACTGAAGAGCTGCAGCACCTATTGGCACCCTTTTTACTAGACACGGCAATGGTGGATCCGTCAAAGCAAGAGTGCCACTTTAACGGAGAGAACCACGCTTATGGGAACTTAGTAAGTTTAAAAGTCTCAGTACACGGGGAACAGAATTCTCAAGGTGGGCTTAGAGGCTCTGTATCAATCGGTCATAGCAGGGCTATCCCTTGGTAACCAGGAACACGAGGCTGTGCTGTCCTATCCACAGCACAGTAAATTCTAGGACAGCCTCCTGCTCCTGGTTACCAGGGGATAACCCTGCTATCGCTGATAGTTTTAGTTACACCCGAGGGAGTGGTCCGGTTATTCATCAACCACGCCTGGACGTCCCATGGTTTCCCAAGGGGAAAAAATCATAAATGGGTGGGCCGAGCGCTTGCTAGAGCAACCGATTCACGATGCCGACTAACATCGAATGTGGCATGACTACGGAGAGCAAATTGGAGGCAGGCTTTTATGCAACATTTGTTACTCCACAATAAGCAGGACTCACCAACGCTTTTTGATTTCCGTATGCGGCATAGATTTAAAATACACCAATGCAGCCTTCTGTCCCAGGTTTTCCGGCTTCCCTAGCCTACACCGAACTACCATGGTCTGAGCCAAAGTTGGATCTGGTTGCTGGTAGTGGGCTCAGTATGCCCGCAGCTGCAGACTTCCACATGCCACTTCCAATAGCTCGGGAATGACTAAAGAGCTCGTAAGATTGACGGGAAAGAAACTACGACAAACGACTCTGTGCAATTATTTACAATCCAGGTGACTCGGTTTTGAATTGGGTGCGAAACGCGTAGGAGGGGAACCAGTCGAAGAAGTCCGTTGTACGCCGGGCAGGGCGCCTTGCTGTTCGTTCTCAGCTCAATGTGCTAGCATTCAGTGTAGATTTACCAGTATCATAGAGACGCCGCCACGCGATTAATGCCGAACTTTCCAAAGAGTTCGCAAAGTCCCCTAAGCTCGACTTCTCTTCACAAAGCAACAGTAACGCCATGGCGGGAAAGGAGATCCAAGGCACTCGTGTAATGCCCCAAGGCTATGAAAGAGGCGGATATTATGTGAATTGGCTTGGAGGTCAACAACTCGCGTATACTTCTTCGGGAACGGTTGCGCGAAGCAATTCCTCAGGATCATCTCTGCTCCCTTTCCTGCTCAGCGGAGGCGACCACACGTATGGACACGCTCGGCGCACCGCAAGGCTGGCCCGCATCTAGCGTCGTTAAGAGTGCTCTTCTATCAAGCGTGTATGCGGACTCATATCTTTTGCACATCTTTAACGCCGTCTCTTGCCCTTATTTTTCTTACGCTGTTACGTGATCCCCATCCTCTCCGCCTATGGCACCCGACGCCGCCTCAAAGCCTTCTTCCATACGTTGGGTCTGGTCATGCTTTTGTGGCTAGCAGACTTCTCGCGCGCTTAAGCATTAAAATGGCCCGTCAGCGGGTGGTGCCCACTGAATATTGATTAGGTTGGAATGCTCATTACAAAACGGCTCCCAAGCCACAGGCAGGGCAAGCAAGCATTTATTTCACCAGTGCCCACAGCCTGCGTGGACTATGAAGCCGTAAGATGCGGGTTCACCGAAGCGGCAGATGCCCCTTGTCTTTCTTCGTCATTTTACTTTTCCTCCTCCGTCTCCGGGACGCCAGCCACTGTGGCAACCTTCCTCTTCCTCGCTGTACCCGCCATTATCTAGGTGCCTAAGCTCGCAAGGGCGTGTGCTGTTTGGAGGGAGAGGGGGAGAGCAGGTGTATCATGATCTATCTGGAGTCGGTCCACTCATTTCTACATGTGCGTAGGTTGGCTATTGAGGGTCAGAGAAGTGCTCCACTATTGGCTTCAGTTGTAGTGCTTGCAGCAAAAGAGGGCTTGTGTATGCTTTCCTGTAGGCTGCAGCACGAGCTGTAGCAAGGAGTGCTGCAACTCAGGACAGGCCGCCTCCTCCCGGCATGCGGCTCGGCTCCTTGTACCACGCTGGAGGGGATTTTGGCGAGCCTCTTGGGAACTCTTGTCTAAATTATTTTGACCCAACTGAAGCTCACGAAGGCCCTCGGCTAAGGCCGAGGACCCTCGTTGCATGGTTCCATCAGGCCTTGCTCACTTCCCCAATTGGGCATAAGGAGTTGGGAATCTTCGATGAGCTAATGATATCACCTTTTGGGAATCAGCTGGCCATGTTCCATTGCTTGAAGGTTCAGAGAGGCCTTTGGAGTGCCTCGGGGGCCCCAAGTGGCCCCACGGGGACCCCTGGGGATCCATTGGCGCCGGCGAATCGACGATTCCGGCTGCTCGCGCTAACATACAATGCAAGTGTCCTCGGCCAAGCGTTTTCCTCTTTTTAAATGCCTATGTTGTCATTTTAACTGGCTAGCAGTAGCGGCAGCTGCTGCTGATGCTGATTCTCCTGCCGTCGTTCAGGCGCCGGTATACGTCCGCGTGCCTCCTGGATTCTCTGAACTCCCTCCCCTTATGACAGGGTTTGCTTTGCTGCCTTCCTCTCTGCTTTTATCTCTGGTAAGTTTAATCTGTTGTGTCTTGCCGTTTGTACACTCCAGTTGGAGGCTGTCCCAACAGACAGCCCGTGCTTTCGATGCTCGGAAGGGGGCCTCGCAGCTAGCCAGAGACTTGCTGGTGAGGCTGCAACTGCTGCTGCTCCTGCTGCTGCGCATGTGTGCCCCTCATCGTCTGGCATTTTGATTTTGTTTTCTTTTCATTTGGTTTCTTCTGTTCTTTCCCCACCCTCACGTGGCTGGGCGCCCGCGCGATCCCGCTGGTCGCACAGATTGAGTGACCTCCGACATAGTCTTTCCCTTAACCTTCATAGTTCAAGACAGTTCTTGGGTTATGCATTCCTTTTTTATTCCTTAAATCCTTTGTGTCCTGAGGGCCTTGGATGTACATGGTGTACATATGCTACAAGCTTACTGAAGAGTCTAATGTTCACTGTTTATAGGGCTCAGGCTAACAGCTGCACAAAGCATTGACTCGGCTGCCCCTGTGGGGCCAGTGCCTCTATCAACTCTTCTGAAACCCTAAGGCGTAAACTCTGCTTATATCTAAACTCTGAAGCCTAGACCGTAGTGCTGTCCGTCGCGAAGGCACACGTTTCTCTAGCTCGATCAGCGCATTTCAACTTTCTTCCGCCTCCTTATCGCGACTTCCCGCCGACTTGCTCGCGCAGTAGCGTCTGAAGTGTGCATCTACTCCAGTATGCCGCCAACAGCACCACAATACCTCTGGTGACTCTGGCTTCATGTCCGAGGGATCGCTTCTCCTGCCTGTGGGGGCCCACACAGGGGAGCCCCCAGATGGAAGGCCTTCTCCCCTGCTCAGTCGCTTCGTCTCTTCTTTAGGAAACCACTGGCACCTACGCTGGAGCTGGGGACCCCATGTGCAACAGCAGCAGCAGCGGCAGCAACAGCGGTTGTTATATGGGAACCTTCCTTTAAAAGGCCGTAGCAGCAAGGCTGCCTTGCCTAGCAGAAGTACCCTGGCTTCCAGTAACACAAACAGCAGCAGTAGCAGCGGCAGTAGCCTCGAGCTTGGGATATCTGGGTCGCGGCTTCCTAGCAGGGCCTCCCTAACAGCTAGCAACGGCAGCACCAGCAGCAACAGCAGCAGTCAGCAGCACCGACTAAGGTCTTTTCCCCTTCCCAGACGCGGGCGGCATTCCTTGCCCTCGGCAGATGGTCTCTGCATGATAAACGCTAGCGGTAGCAAAACCAGCAGCAGCAACAGTAGTAGCAATAGCAGCGGCAGCATACAGCACCATCAGCAGTCAATTGCTACAACAACTGCCTGCACGCCGTCTTCGGAGCCCGCGACGCCTTGCCTCCAGACCCAAAGGGAGCAGAAGCAGGAAAAAGAACAGCAGCAACAGCAGCGGGAAGAGCAAACTCAACAACGGACAAAACCAAATGACGAACAGCCAGATGGGCATCAAGACAGCTTCCTCACTTTTGCTCCTTCTGATGTTTCATCCTTGCCGTCCACTCTCACACGAGCAGCAGGGCCATACGGCCTCTCGGCTGCAGCTGCAGAATACTTAACTGGTGTCAGCAGCAGCAGCAACAGCAGCAAAAGTCACACGTCGGACCTGCCACCAGAGATCCTTGCAGCAGCGGCAAGGGCCATGAGGGGGGCCCCGGAGGAGGTTCGCTTGGCCCGAGCTCGGTTGCAGGAGAAGCAATTGCAGCAGCAAGAACAACAAAGACTGCAGCAACGGGTAAAGGCTCCGCAGCAGCACCGACGCTCTGTTAACGTCTTGACTGGAACAGACCCCCAGCCTCTCCGTACGCACGCGCGCATCTGGATGGTGCAGAGATAGACGGCCCCTGTGTCAGGGACAGGGAGCTTAGGGTTCAGCGAAACAAGGAGACGTGGCACACAACTAAAGAACACCCCACGCAAAAGCAGCAGGAGTGCTGCCTAACCTCGCATGCACACCTTAGTCACCTAAATTGTGCTGTGCTCTGCTCTTATCCTCCCTGAGCCTAGCCTCTTCTTGTCTCATTCGCTAGGCTTCTTTTCTGTCTCCATTTCTGGGGTGAACCTGCTGAGCAGAAAAAACAGCGCGGAAATGCCGGCTCGATGAGGGGTCTTACTACACCTTCAAATCCGCAAAGGCGAGGGTCTTGGGTTTAGGGTCTATATTTTAGTTTTGCAGCTAAGGCCTTGGCCGCAGGATCAAAGTTTTCATGACAGGGAGAGCAACCGGCTAGCTAGGGCTTAGGCCTCCACGTTGCCAGCTTCGTGTGCACATGCCTTACGACCTAGGGTTGAGGCTCTAGGCTTTCAATGGCATAGGGTGTAGGATTTAGGGCGTATGGGTGAGGGATTGTGTATTCTCAGGTTAATGGGGTTACGGTGGAGTTGAAAAACAGAGGAGAGGTTGCGGCCTCAATTCATAGACTTCACTGCGAATACGGAGTTCCCCTGTGCAGGGAATTCGGCTTCCGGTGAGTCTGTGCGCTTGAAGTTGGGGTTTGGGGGCCTGGGGTCTAAAATCTACGAAGAATATTAAGGGTTTACGATTCAAGGGAAAGGGATTATATATTCGGTAGCTTTGGTCATATACAGAGGGTTGTGGGTTTTGGGTCTAGGGGCCCTTCTCAGGATATAGAGTCCGTCTCCCATACGGTCTAATGCGTAGTGTTGAGAGTTTAATACCACGGGTGTAGGGTCAAGGGTTTCCCTATTGCCTCTGCACCTTTTTTATTCTGCCTCCCTTTTTTCCATCCCTTAGCCGCTCTCTCTCTGCCCCGCTTGGGACTCTGTCTGTGTGTTTGTCTGTCTGTTGAGTCCAGCGCACCTCAGTCTGCGAGCATTAAACGGCAAAAGGAAGTCATGCATTCTCTTTTGTCTTTGGTTGTTGTCGCGACTGCAGTTACTTCTTCTTGGCAGAACAGCATCCGCTGCACCGCAAGGCGGGCTCAGTCATTCGGAAGCCCTTAAACAGCATGCAAGTGTTACCTGAGCCTCCTCAGCCTTGATCTTGCCCAGAGTAGACCGCTGCAGCTCCCCTTTGCAAAGGAGAGCTGAAGCGGTCTACTTAAGGCAATCTGGTTCGATATGCGCTTCTTCTCGCTTACACTCTTGCCACTCAAATGCCCTCCGCTGCTTCCGTTGCTGGCGCTGCTGCTGATTGCCACATTTGCATGTACTAGGGTTGAAAGTATGAATGCCAATCGCATGAAAGGCGCTGGTCTCATCCGAAGAAAAGGAGGAACAGGCTTCGTGTTGTGGTTATCTGCAGCAAAGAACGGCTTGATGACCTCCAGGTCCAGGGCCGCAGCAGGAACCGCAGCAACAACGAACCTCAACCACGCCCCGCACCAGAAGCAGCAAGCAGCAACACAACCACCAAGTGGTCCTACTGCATCCGAATTCGCATGCGTCAGCTGCAGAGGCCTCAGCAGCTGCTGCGGCTGCCTACACAGCTCGGAATATTCTTTCACGAGCTGGCGCATCTGAGGTGGGTTACATGGGCGTTCACCCTCTTCACTTGATTATTTCTTGGACCCATTTGGTGTCAACGCTGACTGTTACTATTTGGTGGTCCCGCCTCTACCGATCTATCCCTCTGCTCCTTGGCCGATATGGTGCTTTATCCTAGATGCGGCGTGTGCTTGTACATGCTGTTGTTGCTGTTGTTGCTGCTGCCACTGCTCATACTGCAAGCAGTGGTGCTGCTACTGCGGCTGTTGATGTTCCTTCTTCGTCTATTCCGTGTCTCACTCCGTGCAAAAAGGGTTCATATGCTGCCGCAGTCGGTGTCTGCAGGTACATGAATCACGGCTTGGGCTTCGCGTGTCTGCTTGCACGCATCTTTCGGTATGCCACAGAGCGCGGGCTCTTTGAACCGGTGAGTCTTTTTTCCGTTTGCTCGGGTGCCTCGACAGGAATGCGTCCACGCAAAAAAGAACTGTAGCGACACTGACCCGTGCATGCAGCTTAGGGACTCGGATTGAATCAGCGTCACTTTGGAGGCTTGTGGGTGGCTCTCTTTACAGTTGCTTCTCAGTGCTTGCCTCCTTGCCCGTGCGTGAGACTGGAGCGAGGTGTCTTCTTTGCCGCTGCCTTCGATGTATGCGTCCCGCACACACACTGCACATGGGGTCCGTTTGTGGGTTTTGTTTCACGGGCTTTCTCTCGTTTGGTTCGATGCTCGTCTCTGGCTAACATTTCCCTGTGTTGCAGGGTTGGGAGACAGAGCTTCCGTCCCCTTGGCTCTGGGAACGGGTTCTCTTCTACTGCGGTGGCTTTGTCACCGATACGCTGCTGCAGCAGCTGCTGCTGGCAGATCCAAAGGCTCGCGCTGCTGCCGGTACTGCGTGCAATCTCGATGCACTAACATCAGCAGCAGCAACAGCTTCTGCTGCCGCTGATTCTGACACTGCGCAGGTGCACTCTGAGGAGGTGCAAACGCCAGATGCGCCTTCGCCTTCTGTTGCTACTGCTGACCCTTCAGCTGCTCAAGAAGCAGCAGCGGCATCAGCAGCCGCTGCTGTAGTGGAACCAGTGCCTCCCTCTGATGCAGCTTCTGCAGCAGGAGCAACGAGGGGGCTGCGGAATGGCCTCACCAAGCAAGAGGGTGCACAAGGATCGACGAAGACTTCAAGCGGGCAGCAACAGCAACAGCAGCAACGGCAAAGACGAAACCAATCTACTGCTACTTTTCGTCAGCGTGCCAGTCGTGGCAGCGGCGGAAGCCTTCAGAAGGCAGCAGCGCGAACCAATAGCAGCAGCAGCAGCAACAGCAACAGCAACAGCACAGGGCCACAACGTGTTTTAGGAAAGCTATTAGCTTCGGCATACCCCACCGGTATCGCACGGCATCAGCAGAGGCAGCAACGGCTGCAACAACCGCAGCCTCAACGACGGCAACAGCAGCAGCTTCTGAAGCATCGTAGCAACATCAACAGCAGCTCCAGCTCCACGGGCATCAGCAACACGGGAGGCAGTTGCCGAAGAAGCAATAGCGGAAGGCGAGGCAGTCAGTTATCGCAACAAAGCAGGAAAAGCGAAAACGCTCCAGAACCGTAAGCCGTCAAAAAAGAGGCGCTGTGTAAGTGCCGTGAGCCTAATAAAAGCAACGGCAATGCAGCAACAGCAACAGCGCATGCTGCTGCTGCCTGTGACGAGCAGCAGCATCCCTGAAACATCGCTTATTATTATTCTTCCAGGTAGCTAATTAACTCGGTGTGCTGCAGCAAAGTGGCACTACAGCAGCAGCACGCATTGCGCCAGCAGTGTTGGTTTTTACGCATGTCGCAAAATCGGAGGCCTGGGCACTGTATCTGGACCAGGAGTTGTTTTTTTTTAATCATAACTTAGTAACGCTGCCCCATGAGCAGATATGCCCGTGCCCCACAGCAGCAGCTCTGCGGCCTGTAGAGCACAGTCGCTGCTGGACCGGGCCGTTCTGCTGTTGAGTTTGCTGCTGTTGTACCCATGCAAAACCGCGTTTCTGAATCGCTTTCTCTTCTACTCTGTCAATGTGATGATGCGGCGGCGTGCTCTGGTTACCCACTAGCAACGGGTGCACACTCGCTGCCTACAGGCTGTGCTGCCTTTAGCGGCTCCTGCAGCAGCAACAGCATAACCACAGGCAGCAGTAACAGCAGTAGCAGTAACACCGACAGCAGTAGCAGCCTCGTACGGATTTGGTAATGGCGAGCATTACAAGTCTTTTTTGTAGAGCACGCGAGTTGCTAAAAAACGTGCTGAAGCACCGGGAGCAGACGCAGCAGCAATGCTTTCATGGGTTGCTTGTGGTGTAATGAAAAGAAAAATGCGCTGAAGGAGCCAATGATGATAGTGGCAGAAGCGGATCTGAAAGGCTGCCACCGCTGACAAGTGCTGGGGAGCTGCGACCAGCTTCTGTTTTTCTATATTTATCTGATGAATTAGAAGCCAAATTTTCGACCTTCCCAGCGGTGGTCTATGAGGACCAATGAGAGCACCTACTCGAGCTGCCAACGTATGAAGCACGGGGAAACCATCACAGATAAACCTGCACAGTATCAGCGGCAAGCGCCTGTGCCTCCCTGCGCAATCCTTTGGTTTGTATGTACGCCACCATTAGGCATGGCATATGCATGGGCTTCCTGCGGCAGAAGCCACGAAAGAACCGACACTGTGGCTTCCGAACGATAAATGAGTACAATTTGCTTGAGTCGGCAATAAGCATTTAGTAGGTACCCTTGTAGCTCTTGTCCAAGCTGCACAACACTGAGCTCCAACACAGCAGGAAAGGAAATGAGGATACAAAGGAGTCAGCGGCAGGTAGCCAGCAGGGGAAATTAGAGAGAGGCGAGGGCACATGAGTTGCACCTGGGATGGAACCATATGGCGCCCCTTCAGCTCTTAGTGCTGCTTGCAAACCCGTAGAGGCCCATACTCGTGGCCCTTATTTAGGAACACTTGCCAATCCTGGTGAGACAGCCTGTAGGGTCTGAGATTTCAGAGGTGAGATAGGGGCAAATTCATTAGCAGCGGAACAACCGCGAAGCCTGAACCACGAGGAAGATTGCGCATCCCCTGGAGTGGTGTGGGAGTTTATTTTTTGTCTGTCTGTCGGCCCCAGTGGGGTCCGTAGTAGATGTATCATCGCTCAGAGAGAGTGGTAGCATTTATATTCTTGCTGATAAAGATCAGCTAGTATACCCCGGTCTCCCTCTGCCCACGCTCTGCTGCAGCCGAGAGTGTGACAATTATTCACCAAGCATATCGGGAAAGCTCATTGTCTTCCAAAACCATTCATTATTGAGAGGGGTCCGAGGCTTGCTAGCACATATTGGCGGTGTTTAGCGCGAAACTTAATATTGAGCATACTCTGCCTTTTGAGAAGCTCCCGGCAGCAGACGGTCGGGTCGAACCCATCAGACCAACAGCACTCTTGCGCAGCATTTCCTACTCTACACTAAGCAGGAATTACCAATGCCTTTTGATTTCCTTGTGCGAAATGGACTTGAAATACACTAGTGCACCTTTCTATCCCCGGCTTTCCAGTTTCTCTAGCCTACACCGAACTACCGTTGTAGTGAACAGCGTGTCCAGTTATTAATGACTCCTAGTGGTTCAACCTGGTGCACATTCTGCAGCTATTAGCTAGACTCAGCTAATCTTTGCTAATACCACTTAAATATGCAAATAATCACTCTTGATACACATTCGAGTTCATAGTCTATAAAAAGGAGATCAAAGAATAACAGATCTGGCTGAATACCCCCTGGAGAGGGACTGAGCCAGGGCACTTGCGTCAGCCTCACCGTCAGCCCTAGGCCTCGTGTAGGCGGACGAACACTCTTAACTCATTTGACCTTTTCTATCTAAAGCTTTCCAATATAAGTGTGTTTATATTTCTAATTGTTCCCTTTCGTGAAACTAGACCTCTAAGGTTATCACATGCTTACAATGTAGTGCGCGTGTACTACAACCGTGCTCTGAGCCGAAGTTGAATCTGGTTACTTGTAGTGCACGCACACTCCAAGTAACCAGGTCCCTTTAATCGCTTATTTAAGTGGTATTAGCAAGGATTACCTGAGTGTAGCTAATAGGTGCTGAGTGTTCACCAGGTTGAACCACTAGGAGTCACACGTAGTAACAGCTGGGCACGCTGTTCCTACGTTTGGGGGCCGTTCCGGGAAATGAAACCCGAGATCGCTTGCATTCAATGTTGAGTCCGCGATTACAGTCACTGTTGGAGGGAATCGCTGAAGGGTATATCCAGCCAGACACCGAGGCACGCATGCGCCTGCGCAACGGGAAGATAATAGGTGCTGTCCCACGACCGGCGGAAGACGAGAAACGTACGGCTAGTTACGAATCAGATAGTGAATTGGGTGAAGAAGGAAACCCGGATCTACCGTCGGTGGAAAATTCGCCAAAATCTCTGGAGAGTCATACAGTGGAGAAAACCATGGCAGGATATGCTAAGTTTAACACCCGTGAAAGGACAAGCCCCGAAGGGGATGCTTTAGTGCCCGGCAGCGGACGCCCGTGATCAATATAGGGCTTGAGGACGGGAGAAACATGTTAGTTTTCCTGTGGGCTCTACAGTTAGAACCTGAGTTGGCGGGGATGCCAAGCGAGACCTGGCGAATGGAGCTGCGTAGGCATCTGACGGGGAGTGCCTTAAGGTTTTGGTTCCACCTGTGGAACGCTGGGGTGGATATGAAAGATTGCGACGCCATTAAACATCTAATGACCACTAGATATTGTGAAGTCACCGAAGAACTGCTGAAGTTGCGACTACTCAATGCCAGGTGGGAGGAGAGCGCGGTGGACTACCCCGCCAGATTCGCTGAAGTCGTAGGGGAGGGGCTGCCACTGCCCAGTGACGAGGTCGTCAGTCTCTCCCTCGCAAAGTTGCCAGACGACGTCCTCATGGAAGTCACAACAAGCGGGTATAGAACCTTCGCTACGTGCGACGAGGCCGCTGCAGAGCTAAGAATGGTAGAGGGAACCGCAGATAGGTTGAGACGGCAGGTGGCGTTAACTCGGTTGTGGAGACAGGAGGAGCGAGCCTGACTGGGGAGGCAGGCAACTGTCGAGGGCTCAGCTGTCGCGAAGTCTGACTCACGGGCGCGGCCAGGGGCGAGCGACTTCCGGTGCTACGAATGTCAGGGCCGACGGCATCCAGCACGGCAATGCCCCTCTACTGAAGAGCCACTCCGAGCAGCCGAAGCTTGTAAAATCTGCGGAGGCATAGGAATCTGCGCAAGAGACCGCCCAACATCGGCACGAATAGCGGTAGATAATAGGGAGAGCCTCCCTATCCCACGTTCTAGTAATGAGGGATCTAACCGTTTAAACGAGGAGCCGCGGTAAAAGTTTAACACAAGGATAGTATCTGCCGACGACAGGCTGAACAGAAGGCAGCTGAGGCGGCGTGAGCTGCCGCATGCGAAACGGGGAATGCAGAAGGTAACGCAGGAGAATCCGTTAGTAGAGAGCATGAGGGTTGAGAGACCCGACGCACGTTATGCATATGAGTGTACAGGGTTTCTGTGAGCAGTTGCGATAGGGATTAATGCCATTCCAGTCCCCCCGGGATGGGGAACGAGACTGATGCTGAGAGCAGATCCGCACGAAGAAGCCGCTGACTCAGCGGCGCCTCCGCAGGCTGCAAGGGCGCAGTCTGAGGTAGAGTCAACTCGGGACGAAGTGGAAGAGACGCGGCAAGTAGAAAAGATGAGAAGTGAGAAAAGATCCGTAATGGAAGAGGCATCAGGCTCTGACTAGACCCCGCAGAAGACAGGTGTGCAGCCCGATGTAGACACCACTAGGGGGCATGTGGAAGAGAAGCAGCAAGCAGAACACGAGCCCTGCGAAAGGGGCACAGAATAAGCAGAAAAGCCCGCTTATCCGGTTGATGAGGGTGTAAAGACGTCAAGGTGGCAAGAGCCTGGTGAGACCGCTGAGTCTGGTAGGTGCGTAGTGTTGGGCAGTGTGCACACTACCGTAGTTCTGAGGGTAGATGTGGATGGGAGCCAATGCGAGGGGTTCTTCGATACGGAGGCCTCTAACAGTTTCCTTAGTCAGGAGAAAGTTGATCGTTTACAACTGAAGGCGCGCCGACCTTCAGAAGAGTGTATGTTTACAGAGGTCGCTGGCGAGGAGATGCGCAGTGGCCGGGTCGTCACGAGATCGACGACGTGGGGTGAATGACAGCGTTCTACAGGAGAATTCTTAGAGGGGCCTGCACCCTGTTAAGTTGTGTTAGGGCTTGCTTCGTCGACCGCTGCAAGAGTCAAGTGGTATCCTCAGCCAAATAAGTTGCGAACCCCCGTGAATGAGACGTGGGGTGAGCTCACGGTAGCTCCGTCATGTGCGGAAAGGACAAAGGGGGGCTGCATAAGGGAATGCGCCAGAGGACCCAACAGAGAAGGCATACGTGATCATCGCTAGACACGTGGCGGTCATGTTGACAGACCAGCTCACGGCCATCCTATCGCCGCCACATCAGCGGTACCGCGCCCATGCGAGGGTGGGGGCGAAGTTATCGATTGACTCTTTAGTTCAGCACGCTAAGGCAAATGCGCATGGAATGTACCGCTTACTGGCTTCTCCGGAGTCCGGAAAGACAGTGGGGATATGCCACATCCGATGAACAGCGAAGGGGACTGCGCAACGCATGGACTGGATTTTCCCCAACCCCAGTCCGTCAGACCAGTAGCCAAGCTCATTATAACACAACTACAGAGGAAGATGTGGAGGAGTCACCGAGGACCGAGGCACAACTCGGATATTTGCAGTTGGGAGCCTGAACGGTGACTACAGAGGCACTGAGGAACTCTAAGGTGTTCGTCGAGGCGCTGCGAGACGCTGAAAGGCCTTCCCCGACGCACTCCCGGCAGGGCTGCTGTCCAACTTCCCTGACGAGTATCAGCCAGTCCTTGTGCCCGTTTCGATTCGTGGCTACGCGCTGTGTGGCATGTTGTTAGTATTTCGTGTTGTGAAGGGGGGAAAGGGGTGCTAGAGCACCCGTTTTGCTTTACTGCATCATCCACATAGTTAGTAGCTTAGCATAGGGTCCCATAGACACATAGTAGGAAGCTTGGAGTAAAAGGAAATGCACTAGGGCAAAGGGTGTGGCGGGTGAAATTAAGCACAGAGCCTAGCACGACGCTATAGCAGGTAAGCCATCTACTCCAGACCAATGGAACACCCATTAGCGACACCATGGAAGAAAAAGTTAGGGAACCGGAGTTTAGATGAGAAGCGAGATAAACAAAACTGGGAGACGGCTTCAGTTCGGAAAAAGGGGAAGTTGTAGTGCGCGCGCACAAAATTGTGAGCATGTGATAACCTTAGAGGTCTAGTTTCACGAAAGGGAACAATTAGAAATATAAACACACTTATATTGGAAAAGCTTTAGATAGAAAAGGTCAAATGAGTTAAGAGTGTTCGTCCGCCTACACGAGGCCTAGGGCTGACAGTGAGGCTGACGCAGGCTGACTGCTGACGCAGTTGCCTTGGCTGAGACCGTCTCTACGGGGGAGTCAGCCAGATCTGTTACTTTTGGGTCTCCTTTCTATAGACTAGGAACTCGAATATGTTTTAAAAGTGTTTAATCGCTTATTCAAGTGGAACTAGCAAGGCTTAGTTGCGTCCGGCTAATAGGTGCAGAGTCTGCACCAAGTTGAGCCACCACGAGTCATACGTAGTAACTGCTGGGCACGCTGTCCACTACATTACTGGTAGGGGGGTTCGTATGCCCGCAGCTGCAGACGTCTACACGCCGGTTGCAGTAGCTCGGGAATGACTGAAGAGCCCATAAGAACGATGGGTAAGAAACTAAGACAAACAAATCCGTGCAATTTTTTTCAACCCCGCTGCGAAACGGGTAGGAAGGGAAGCAGTCAAAAACGTCCGTTATGCGTCGGGCTGGGCGCCTTGCCGCTCTTTTTCTGGCCAACGTGCTAGTATTCGGTGTAGATTTACCAATATCGTAGAGACGCCGCCACGCGAATAGTGCCGAATTTTCCAAACAGTTCACAAAGTCACAGAGGACCCCTCGATCTCTCTTCACAAAGCAACAGGAAAGCCATTGCAGGAAAGGAGCAGCTGGACGAAATTGAGGTCCTAGATACTCGTGTAAGGGTGTCCCGAAGTTACAACAGAGGCGGGTATTATCTGAATTTTCTTGCAGGCTGACAACATGCGCAAACCATATTGGGACCGATTGTACAAAGCAGTATCTCTTGAGCACGCATGCTCCCTGTCTTTTTCAGCGAAAGCGACCACAACAGTAGACGCCTGTAGCGCAGCGTAAAGTTTTGTTGCGTACAACCTTTCGGAGAGTGTTCCTCTATCACGTACGCAAAGGGGCATATATCATGCTCTCGGGCTCCAACTGGTTTCCACCTGTGGCCTGCACCTATCTCGCTAGGTGCGCTAACTCGACACAGTTAGAACGCTGAGGCTTTCCATATTGGCGCCTGGGCACCCTTTCGTAGCTGCCGGGTGGCGCTCTAAGTCGTTCATTTGTAACGAGCATGAGCGGCAGCTCACTGCGTTCTTCTGTTTAGGCTGCGATGTGTTCACTTACGAGAGGCTCCTGAGCCTGCTGCATGCGCAGCGTGCCCTGTTGAGCAGTGGCATCGGCAACGGCACGCGCGCGGTAGCAGCTGTAGCAAACATAAACAGAATCATCAAATTCCACTTGAGTTTCCCCCGTTGTTACTTTTCTTTTACGTTTCTGTGTTGGTAGCTATGGTATCATTCGTGACCTTCCCTCCCCTTCCTTCGCCTCTCCGTTGCTTGGAAGCCAGTCATATGTGAGCGTGTGTTGTTACGCGACAGACAGGGCAGATGCACCCTGGTCTATATAAAAGCTGATGCTTCTGCTTTTACTTTATTTCAGTGCGCCCTCAAGTAAATGCCTGACAATCGTCCACATTGTGAGCGAGTGCACCAAAAGGTGGCTTGGCTATGCTTCCATGTGGAGGTGGAGTGCGAGCTGCTCTCAATATCAGCCGCATGCCGTTGTGCCGCTATGCACGGGAGGGCTGGACACTCGAAGGGACTCCAGCTACCTTTGCAAAGCTCTACTCGTAAACCTTTTGAATGTTGCAGTATGAGCCAGAACCCTCGTTACAGTACCGCTGAAGTACAGCGAAGCAGAACCACACGAATGCTGCCCCTGCCTTCCTTTATTCATCCCCATGCAGTAGCGCTTGCTCGCATGCTGATTTTCTTCTTTGCTTTGGAAGGGCGGCAGCCTACTGGCCGTACTCAGCAGCCCCCATCGGCACCAGCCCTCATCCTCGCGTACGGAGGAATCAGCCTGGGGTACCGTGGCAAAAATGTGGGATAACCACGATATATGCCAAGGAGGCCGACAGGTGGGCTCGCATGTGCAGCAACGCTGTGAATAAGTATTTACAACATTGCCAGCGATCGCAGCCAGCTGAAATTGCTGACCGCGAGGTCTCAGCAGCCGCTAGGAAGCAAGGTGTTGCACCTGGAAGTGCATCGGTGCTAACGCCAGCATGTACAGCTGTAGTTTCGCTAGTGCAGCGCTTGTGAGTGTACACCCACTGCTTTGGCACTGCTCACCACTCAGCCTCCAGCGCTTGGAAATAGCTGCTTCGGGTGCTTCCGGGCTGATCCAGAAGCACCAGTGAGCAACTGCACACACTCTAGCTTCCATATGCACGCCAATTATAGCAGTAAGCAGAACGCTTCGCTCGCTTCATGTAACGAGAGTCCTCGATCTTGCTATAGGAGAGTCGTGGGAGGCCCGCTCTCCTCCCCTCAGGTTCCAAGCGTCCTGGACACAGTTCACCGAGAACCTGTAGCTAACTTGAAGAGACGCTCGTCCGTTATCTGTTGCATAGTGCCTTGCTTCACCTGGTGCCCGTCAACTCCGCGTGCAAGCATCAAAACTCTCTTCTGGTGAATACACTAGCACGCTATGTAACTACCAAACACTCAAACACTTCCTTGGCCCTCTGTACACGACATGCAAGTAATTAGGAATATACCTACCATCTCGAGAGAGAACACAATAAACTCTCTGCCCAACCCTCCCCTCTCCCACCCCCCACCCGGGCCGGTTCACCGCAGTTGCTCGTGTAGCATTGCAGTGTTGGCCAGTGCTCCGTTATTGGTGGGTCTTACATCAATGTTGGAACCATGCTAACCTCATTTAACCGTTGCAGTTGCCACTTTTTCAATAGGGTGCTGTGCTATTTGCAACTGCCTGCGCAAGATGGGTGTTTTGGGATTTCGGCCGCCCTTGGCGGGCAAATCTGCTTATAGGGACTCGAAACATGCTAGCATGAGGAAAAAGAGAAGACTCCCAAAGAGTAGGAAGGAAAGGAAGCAGAAATAGGGAGATATCGAAAGGGGTCAGGACTGGGGACCGCTGGGGCGACGAGTGGCCGTGTGTTGCGGGAGCGAGATACGAGGGGAGGCAATCTGAAGTGTATAGGCTGCTACTAGCACATAACGGAAACACACACTTATAAACACACACATTTTTGATTTAATGGAAGTAGGAAGCCCTAGAGCAGCTAGCCAGACACTGCAGCAGCTAACTGTCAGTGCTGCTGCTGCTGCGGCGGGGCAGGCAGCGGCAGCAGCAGCACAGTGGCGGCACCCCTGACCACGACCCAGACACGGATGTCAGGCCGTCACAAACAAAAGTACATTTTATAGCTTGTTGCTGTCTCTGTAATTTCTTGTCTCTTTTTCTGTTGGTGTTGCTGCAACCGCAGCAGGCACCAGACGCACAGGACAGGCCACCTCTCACGGCAGCAACTGCAGCAGCAACTGCAGCAGCAACTGCAGCAGCAAAATGGCTCCAGCCCGCCCCAGTGTGAAGTCTGCCCGGAAGGCCCCCAAAAAGTCCCCGGCAAAGAAGCCCTCTAAGGTTGTTGCATCAAAGGGCACCACCACCGTCGGCAGGAAGACATCGCGTGCTGCGTCTGCTGCTCCAGCAGCAGCAGCCGGAGCAGCAGCACCCAAGGTGAAAAAGACCATCAGCAAGAAACAGACGAAGCCGGCAAAGGCAAAGGTGGCCAAAAAGGCCTTAAAGAAGCAAACCGTGAAAAAGACGCCAGCAAAGAAGTCCAAGAGCAGCAAGAAAGCATGAGCGCCCCGTCGTCGCTGCTGCTGCAAACTGCAGTGGCACACAACAGCAGCACGTCGTGCTGCTGATGCTGCTGCAACGCACAGTGTTGCTGTGGCGAACTTGTCCGTGTTAGGGTATTCGCAGTAGCTGTTGCTGCAGCAGGGAGACACAAGCTGCAGCGCCTGCTGCGGCAGGAGGAGACGGGAGCAGTGGCTGCAGTACCGCCGGCGGCGAGTACAGCAGCAGCAGCAGTTGCTGTAGCTGTAGCACGCCAGATCAGTACCTCGTCCCTCACTCGCATGGAAACTCCTATTGGGGCGTTGCTGTTGCACCAGCACCAGCAACGCTGAGGACCAGCAGCAGACTGACTGCACTTAGTAGCACTTTTTTCTTAGGCTTCCCTAGAAGCCACCAACCCCTCGTGCCATTCACTACTTTCTATGGGCTGTTGTCCTATCGTCCTTGGGGGCTGGAGCAGCTTTCCGCGCCTGCAGCAGCGGTAACAGCGTCCCCCGATGCTCCATGAAGTGCATGGAGCGCCACTGGAGCAGGTGTTGCTGATGCATATGCAGCAATTGCGGGCCGATCGCCGCCAGTAAACGCCATTAATGCTGTAGTTTGCAACTAGAGCCTCAATAAGGTGCGCTGAAGTTTGCTGGTGCGGCGGTAGTGATATAGCTAGTGCTGCTGTAGATGCCTGTGCTGCTACTGGCAGGAATTGCATCGCCAAAGACACTGGAAATATGCCTTTTAGGTGCCAGGAGTCAACATGGACAAAGTGCCTGCTAGAGAGCAGCGGCAGCCATAAAACATTTGCAGCAGTTGCTGCAGCAGCAGCAGCACTTGCTGCTGCTGCAGAAGTGCGTTTCCTCATACTTGCGGGGTTCCTAAGGGAAGCCCAGTGCCCCCGCCCCTGCACGGCTGCAGTAGCAGCAGCTGCGGCGTTTCGGAAGGGCATGTCGCAACTGCAGCCGTTGTTGCTGTTCCCAGCGCTACTGCGGGTGCTGCAGTACCTGCCTGTTGCGTGCAGCGAGCCGCTGCTGCTCTATCTTTTGGGTCCAGTCCCTCTCAATGCTGCCTATGGCGTATTTCATCTTCTCATAAACAATCCAAGAAAGTGAGACAGCCGGAAGGGCCTTGCAGCAGTTCGCCTGGAGGCCTCTGTAGAGACCTCGCAATCCCCCTTGGCGAATGGCTTCAGCTGCCGCCGCTGTGCTACTGCGGTAAAGCAACGGCTGACCCCCGCTACCATCCACCTGCATGCGCGTCCGCACTAGCGCAGTTGGGTACGCCAGGACCTGCCCAATCAGGCTGCTGCAGCCGCCCATGAGAAGCAGCACTGCTGCGGGGGGCGACGCAGGGGGCAGTCCGCTGCTGCTTTCATCGCAGCAGCAGCGGACTCTCGACAGTCCAGCTGCGGATGCAGGTCCTCCTGCAGCCGTCGCTGCATCAGGGGTAAAAGGCACCATACCCGCAGGGGAAGCCTCGGGGTTGCAGTTGCTGCACGTTGAGCGCAGCAGCAGCTGCTGCTCCAGCTGTTCCTTTTGTTTGGGTATGATAACTCTTTGCACATAAGCTTCCTTCAAGGTTTCAAAAACGGCCAGGTCAATCCCTGCATACGGAATGATGCCCAGCAAAGAGGGCCCCACCCCCCTGTACAGACGCCTGAAGCCCCCCTCTCTATAGATCGCCCTAAAACACTGTAGCACTCCGGTGTACATACACCCCGGGCCATACGCTGCCAAACGAGTCTTCACCTGCATACGCGCAAACAGTAAACTATCAACAAATGGCTATGAACCACACGTCCTACGCCCTGCGCCCGCAGCACCCACAAGCCCTCGGGGCGCCACTGCAGCCTACATGTTTACGGTGTATGCTATTGCGCTTACAAGCTCCATTGGGTAAATGAGGAGCTGCGCGCACAGACCCGCTGTTGCGCCGCAGAGGAACCTGTCCAAAAGCTGAAGGTGAGGCTCTGCCGGTTCCGCCTGCTGCTGCTGCTGGGGCTGTTGTTGTTGCTGCTGCTGCTTTCTATGGGCTAGCGCATGTTTGCAGATATCGTAACTGTAAAACTTAACGGCTGTCTCCGGTACAACTTTTAAACAGTTGGTCAAATTCCCTCTAAAGAAACCGCGCCACCCTCCCAGCAACAAGTGGCCTCGGCTGTTAATGCTGTTGCTGTTGCTGCAGCAACTGCTGCTGCTGCTGCTACTCGCAAGTGCTGATGTGGGCCGCACACCCGGTCGCATCCCCTGCTGCTGGTTAGACTGCAGCGACGGAGTTCTTCCATCTGACCTAGAGGGTTGCGTTGGCCGTTGATCTGTGCTGCTGCTGCTTCTAGCGTTGTTGCTGCTGCTTGGTGCAGCAGTAGCAAGGGTTGCAGTAGGAGCCAAAGCTGCTGCAGAAGCCTTTCCTGAAAGCTCCTGCTGCATGATGACTCGTGCTGCTTGCCTCAACGGCACTGAGAAAGGCTGCAACTGCAGCATAACCTTCACGCGGTCAAGTGGAGCAGTGGCAGTGCGCGAAACAGCACCTAAGAGCACAAAACCTAAACCCTAGGCCCTCGAACCTAATCCCTTGAACAAGCATGATTCTAAACCGTATGCATGTACTCAGGCTCTAAGGCTCCTCCTGCACTCAAGCAACGCCTGTTTAAGGTTTGGCGTTTAGGGTTCCGGATGTTCTTCCAATGGTGCATAATTTCAAGTGCGGGAGCCCTCACCTGCAACAGCTCCGCTGGTAAGGTGCAGAAAGGCATGAGTGCGCATAATCTGCAGCATCTTGGGGTCTTTATCTTCGTCCTGCTGGAATTGTTGCTGTTGCCGCAGTTCCTGCTCCCGAGAGCCTGAGTGATTTTTCAAGGCGTGTAGCGCCAGCTGCTGCTCACGGTTTGCTGCAGCAGAAGCCGCAGAAACGGAAGCAGGACTGCTGGTGCAAGCGGCAAAATGAATCCTGTTGACGTTCGGCCGGTGTAGAGCAGCCGAGCCTCTACGGCCCCTGCTGGTGTAGCAACTGCTGTCGCCAGCCCAGCGGCTGCTTTCGTAGATGTCCCGGCTGCAGCAGCTATCAATGCCGTACTTACTACTGCTGGAACCGCTGCTGTTATTTATGTTGCTGCTGCAGTCGCTAGAAGGTCTACCTTGGTAGTTGCTGCAGCGCAAGCGCCACGCGAGTAGCATCAACCCCGAGGGGGCATCTCTTGTTGTTGCTGTTGCTGCTGCTACCTCTTCTCTCAAAGCTCGCATTGCTGCATTCTCGAATGCTGCCGCCCTTGTGGCATCGACTGCTTTAGCTGCAGCGGGTGCTGCAGCAGCCCTTGCAGCTGACCAGCTTGATGCAGTAGACGAACAACAGTTGCCGCGGCATCCAACAGCTTCAAGGGCGGGAAGAAGACGCAGTGCGCTTAACTGGCTGTGCGCCAATGTTGTAGTTTGCGCACTATGGGCAGCAGGAGAAGCCTTGGAAACAGGAGCTGCAACAGTAGCAGCAACAGATTCTTCTGGCATAGCTACAGAAGAGCAACATGGGTGCTGGTCAGACCCTGGAGGCACTCCTGACTGTGCTATGCCACTCAGATTTGTTCTGCTGTTGTGGCGGCTACAGACGCAGATGACTGACGGCATATTGCTGTCCTTGCCGCCGCTGCTGGCAGGTGATCTGTGGCTGCTGGTGCAGCAGCAGCTGTTGCTGCTCCTGCATTCTCCTGAAGCTCGCCACGGCAAACCTCTATCAGGGGCTACCCTGACAGGGCAGTCCTGAGCCGCCATCAATCTTTAGGAAGTGGCTACCGCGTCGCTGCTGCTGCCGTGGCTGCTACCGCAGCTGCTGTTGCCGCGCCATAGGAAGCAACAGGGCTAATTGTGCTGCCCTTTCCAGTAGTCTAGCGCAGCATCAGTTATATATTTATCTCAAAAAAGCGCTAATGCATCGATAGCAAGAGCAGGAGCAGCAGCTGAGCAGCGGCAGCCGCAGCAGCAGCACGCATGCAAACTGGCGCCTTAACGACGGGCACTTGGAGCAACTGGGGCGTTGCCTATGCAACGTCTTCCTTCCAGTATTCCATTATCGAAACGTATATAAGGCGTCCAAACGATTCTTCCGGCGTCACCCCACAGTGGAAGCAGCTGTACGATTGACTCCTGCGGCATCACCAACACCGGCGCCAACAGCAGCAGCACGAGCGCCAGCTTGACCTTCTTCTCGTACTCCATTCCCCCCCTGTTTCGAGCCTATTTAAGAGCACGAGGAAGAGCCCTTATTGTGGGCGTGCTTTCTTGTCTGGGGCGAGGGGCCCAAGTGTATCGTATGGGCCTAGGATCGAGGGTCTAGGCTGCAGGGCTGAACGCGCATGATGGACCCCCGACCTACAGTGGCCCCCCCCCAAGGCCTGGGGCCGTTTTCCTGCAGAATCTGCGGCTGTGAAGTGCCGGATAGACGCGCTTTCAATGAGCATCACAGGACTCCCTGGCACCTGTCAGTAAAACGCAAAGCGGGGGATCGAACCCGCCCAGCGGCCGCATCATCGCATGAACAGTTGCTCACAGCAGTATTGCTACTGGCACACATTCAAGCCTGCCCGGGTCCCTGGTGCAGTGCGATTGTGCATGGAGTGTGCGTGCGCTTGTGTATGCGTGTCTTGTCTCTCTCTCTCTCTCACTAACTCTCTCTCTCTCTCTCTGTGTGCGTGTGTGTGTGTGCGTGCGTGCCTGGGCATCAGCTGCACTCTTGCGTGTATGTAAATTTCAGGTACAACATGCGCCGCCAAAGCCAGCAGCTCCCCGTAGTAACTATTTCAGAGTTCGAGCGAAAGATTGAACTGTTGCGGTTGGCCCGGCAGTATGCAGAGGGAGAAGGGCCCATGGGAACCTTCCAGCCGTCGTCAGTGGGCGAAGGGCCCCAAGAGTCCCCTGCTCTAGGCAGCACCGCTGCAGAGTTTCGTGCGGCTGTCCGATGCAATAAAAAGGGCATGGATCATCTTAAAAGACACATTTCACAACAGCAGCAGCAGCCAGAAGACGACAATACGGAGACAGCAACAGCAGCAGACAAAAGGACAGCAGCAGCAAAAGCAGCGGCTGCTGCTTGGCGTGCTGCTTTGCAGCAGCACCCTGAGAGGTGCAACTTATTCGAGCAAATGCCTGCCTTCGCTTCAGCAGCGGAGAACTTGAAGTACATGAACAGGACATACGGGTTCTTTGTATGTCAAGAGGCTCCTGCTCGTGCTACGGACGTCGTAGCAGCAGTTGTTTTTGTTGCTGCTGTTGCCTGCGGGGCCTCTATAGCCCGCTTCAGACGTAGACGCTGCTGCTTTTGGCCTGTTCGTGGTGCCTCTCTTGTAGCATTTGAATGTATCCTGCTGCGGGTGTTCCTGTTGGTGTTGCTCTTTGCCGGTGTCGTTGCTGTTGCATTTGGATTGCTTCTTTGCTTTCATCTTTTCCTGTGAGCCCGTGTTGCTGTCCGCAGATACCAGATGAGGAGTACTGCGTGAACGTAGCTGGACTGTTGCGATGCCTGTGGCGGGAGCAGCAGCAGGAACCGCGTTGCCTCTTTTGCTGCAAACGCTTTAGGGGGCTTCGCGCTGCATTGCAACACATGCAGCAGCAGCGGCACTTCCAGCTCAAGTGGGACGAAGAGCAGCAGGACTTACTGCATCGCTTTTATGATTACAGAAAGTCTTACTACCAAGTGAGGACCCAGGATTCTGGAGCTGGGTCAAGGGTGGTCGAATATATTCTTTGTTGTGGGTGATGTTAGCCTCTTGTTTCGCTTCTCTAAGCCAAAAAAAGCATTACTGCCTGCGCTGCTTTGCGGTGTCTATGCAGCTTCTGGAGCGTTTGAATGGCCCCAATGCCCGGCAACTGCAGGCAGATGAAAGCGGTAGCGACGCGAGCGCCGAAAGAGATGTGCCAGCCGGAGCCGCAGCAGGCACAGAGACACCTGAAATGCCAGTCGATGAAGAGAGCATGTGGGAGGACTACAGCAGCGACGATGGAGACGAAAGGACGGGAGCATCGGAGCAGCAGAAGCTGGAGGAAATTCTAAAGGCTAGGTATCGTCGCGCACGATGTGCCGCGTGCTTGTGCAAGAGGCAGACAAGCACAATGCAGCCAGCGCTCCTAGCTGACTACTGAAAAGTGGGGGAAACGCCACTACGATCCGGGATCCAGGATATAGGATATGGAGTTGGGGTTTAGGGCTTGGGGTTTGGGGCTGCCTCGCTGTTTGCAGAGGATGGCGTTATGCGCGCGTGACTGACGATGGGCACTTGCAGCTTCCCAACGGCCAAGAGTACGCCTGAGAGTTTTGCCCCAAGATTTAGGGTTTAGGTGTAGGCTTTGGGGTAGAGTTACGCGTGCACTGCCTGCTCCGTTGAACCGTTTAGCCTGCAGCGGTGAGTGTACTAAGCATGCTTAGGGCTTAGGGCTTGGGGGTTTAAGTCCTCTTCTTCGGTTCAGGGTGCTCCATCGGTCTCATGCCGTCTTTTGTCGGCAGCGCCTCCGGCGTCTGGGGCCACATTTAGCTGAACAGTGTGTCTTGCAGGACATGGCAGGGGTAAGCTACATCTGTTGGTGCCGCTTCTGGTCTTGCTGGCACTGTCATTGCTGCTGCTCCTGCGCCTTTGCTTCTCTGGTCGCTTCTCCATTCCCTGCTGTGGCGTTCCGGCTGCGGTTTTTTCTCCGCATCGCTGAGTACTGCGGAGGACTGGTTTCTGGGGCGTTTGGGTGTGGCGTGTACCTTGTTTTGATGTATTTCTGTTCGTACTTGCCACTGCAGCCGGTTGTGCACAGCGGCACACGAGCGTGGCGCATTTACGTATGTACTAAATTGTTGCGTGCAGATTTCATCTCAGCACGCCTTGGCGAAACAGAAGTGTTCTTTGGCGTTTTGCAAGCTGCAGAAGCTACAGAGGGAGCGAGGAATATTGAGAAGCGATCGTTGTCTGCAACAGCAGCAACGGCTGTTGCTGCCTCTGCAGCAGCGCCGGCTGCTGTGGCGGCGGGAGGCCGAGGAACAGCGAAGACGACAGCACCAGCGGATGAAGCTAGGCATCAAGGCGAGCACACTCCAGCGCACAATCTTGAGGGAGACTAAGTTCTTCTTGTGATGCTTTTTGTGAGGCTTTTTGTCAACGCTCCCTGGTGGAAATTCGTACCCGCATCCCCCAAGTAGCTACCAGACCACACGGTGCACAGCGCGCTTACACTGCATCGACGGTTTAAGGGTGCTACAGCAGAGCTCGCCCGCTGCAAGCAGCACTGGCTGCATACTGGGTATGCTGTTTAGTACCACGTCGATACAAGATAGACTGCGACACTGCTGTTCCAGTGGCTGTGGAGGTGCTGTAGCGCAAGCGGCCACGGTATTTGTCTGGAGGCATGCTGGCACGTTCAGAAAGCTTCTGTTGAACAGATGCCAAGCTGCCATTCTGCAAGTGCCAATTTGCATAAGATGACTCCCATCTTTAACCTGATGCAAGTACCGATTTCCTGTTTTAAGTTCGTGATCACAGACAGTGTCAGTGCAGCTAACTCAAAAGCAGCAGAAGCAAGCCCAGCCATATACTGTCCCGTATTTGTCTCCTTCTAAGCATTTCAAGGGGACTGTGTCCAAATACGTTGCTCATAAGGCTTACATAGCACGTTGACTTCGCAGCTTGCGGAAACGATTGCAAGTTAAGTCGGTCGAAGAAGTGCGCTGCGCGTGCAACTTGAGGGGCGCTGCGTGGCTATTTGAAGAGCATATGCGTGCGAGAAACCCGCCTCTCCAAATGCCTAAAGCACCCCGTTTTACCTTTCAGTGTGAGAACGGTGCCAAGCAAAGGAGTGGCGAGCATCGAATGGTAAGAAACAAACAATGTTAACAACGGTGTCACAAAGACAAACACATACCCCAGCATAAGCTTCGGGATGGAGGCCATCCCCTAATTTGTGCTGGAATTATACTCAGGCAAACAAAACAACACATTAAACTATATGCAGTATGGAATGTTAGATGAAGTGCTTCATGCGCTGCAGGGGCGAACGCTGCCCCATCTAACGCACGCCGTGCCGCGCGTAGTAGGGGTGCATCTTCCCTCCTGCTTAGACACCAAAGTTCGGATAGCTCTCGCACACGAAGTCTTTGAAGTTTTCCTTCGTAAGGGGGACGAAGGCGTCTCCATTTGAGTCGGCGTAGAAGAGGAAGCAACAACGCTTGTTCTTGCATGCACTCCCTGAAGAGCAGCAGTCCTGGCTTGCTACGAGGCTGCACATGCCCTGTAGGCTCTCTCGGCTGCCGAAGCAATTGTCACATCCCCAGCAGCACCCGCTGGAGCATTCGCACTTTTTTTCTGCTCTGTCCGTCTTGGTGGAGCAAGACTTGCAGGTGCTTCCCTCACGCTTGTGCTCACAGTCCTCACTGGAGCGTGTGGAAAGGCAGAGCATCAAGACTTTCGGGCGGATGGCCAAGTGGAGGCCCCGGTCAAGGCTGTTGCGGATCCTTCGCAGGAAAGCTCGCACGGTAACCATGGCTAGGCCGTCCTCGGGCTCCTCGGCTCCCTCTTGCCTCTTCGAGCCGCGTACTCCTTCTTCTTCACCCAGCACAATGAGACTACTATCGAGGTCTAGGGACCCAAAGGCGCCACTTGCTTTATTTTCCTCTGTTTCACTGGCCTCTAGCTTCGCGTGAATGCACGCGGCAAGGCACTGAGAACACGTGATACAAAAGATAAGAACACACCCCATAAAGGCCGGCAGAAAGCAGAGGACTGCATGAGGTTGAAGGCACGTAGTACTTTCTTCTGAGTTCAGGAAGCCCTCTGCTTTCAAAAGCATGCAGGGTACGTACGCACAAGCCTTTGGAAATGGATATTCGATTCACAGAGTTGAGAGTACTTACCTTGAGCTTGTGAAGCTGCTGACCCATCTTCAGCAGTTCAAAAGTTGTCCCTGGCCATCCTTCTTGCTGTTTCTTCAATTCCTCTTCAGACGCTTCCTCCTTCGTACTTTCGTTGTTCGCGAATACCTGGAGGCCTTCTACGCATGCACCCTGGACGCCGGGCTCGTGTTCAAGAAACATTGCCAGTTCGTGCAGCGGCGCCGCCTCTCCGTCTATGAAGAAGTTGGACCCTGTAAAGCAAGAAACCCATCTCGATCTGAGGCTGAAAAACCTTAAATCCAGCAGCATTGCCCTGAGCAACCTTAATTCATCCACACCTCTGGGCAAGCCTTCACAAGAGACAGCAGCTCTGGTTTGCATGGCATGCTGTGCCTGTGGAGAAAAGCACCCGTTAGTAAGAAAAAGCTCTAGAATTTCCAGTTGCAGCGATCTTACCGATGCGTTTGGAGAGGTAGAGGAATCCAGCAGCATCTCTGTCTACTATATCTCCTGATCGGCACCAGAGATCCCCTTCTTCTAGAAGGTCTCTGTACAGAAATTGTTCAGTTTCTCCTTCGCTAGTGAAGAGGCACAATCCATGTTCCGGATCAATGCGTGACACCAACTCGCCTGAACAGCAAACGTTTGACAATTGTAAGCATACTTCGATTACGATAAATCACTTCAGATGCAACGGACACAAGGCCTCCCGCTGAACCGACGGGAAAACACCTCTGCTTGTACACTCACCCACGAAGCATCTATGCATGTTCACTCGTCCACTGACCTCTCTGGAGAAGTGTTCTCTCGTCGCTTCTCGCCTCATTGCCTCTCTTCGTTTTAGGGTCCCTGTAGGCCTCTTCTGTCCTTTCACTGAACTCCACTATCCTTTCGAGTGCCTTCGAGTTCCAGGCGAAGTCCGGGACGAAGGCGCATGCCCCAGGCATGCTCCAAGCATTGAAAAGGATTTGAGGAGTTTG
This sequence comes from Eimeria praecox, assembly GCA_963920595.1. Classification (NCBI taxonomy): domain Eukaryota; phylum Apicomplexa; class Conoidasida; order Eucoccidiorida; family Eimeriidae; genus Eimeria; species Eimeria praecox. Next base: position 1,106,841 of record OY986957.1, read on the forward strand.
AAGGTTCCTCGGCGAGTAGAATTCAACAATGCGGGGGATGTTGAAAACCTTCTTCACCACAGGCCACAGCGCCCCAGCCAGCCCAGTTCCTATGCTTACCCGTAGCTGCGGGCTGCCACTCCATGAGCCCAAACGCTGCGTTTTGTCTCCCCCCTGGAAGCTCTCGCGGGCTTTCAACAGCCTGGACCACATCATACCCGTATGCCAAAGAACAGTGGCATCCATGGCTTTAGCGTCCTGCCACAGGCTGAGCAAACTGCTCTGAGACCGCAGCAGCAAGGCTCCTTTACAGGCGATTGCTGCCGCTAGCGCGTGTAGCCCCACTTCGTGGTACAGCTGCACCCCCAGCAAAAGGCGGTCTGATTCAGTCAGGTCAACAGCTTGCATCCAACAAAAACCCGCCGACAGGAAACGGCTGTTCGAAATCCACGTCGCCCGCAAGTGCCCTCCGAGGTCGGCGGTGTATATGCAGCAGCATGGTAGGGATATGTCAGCGCAGTGTGCGCCCTCCGCAGCCTGCCGTTCAGAATGGGATCCGATGAGCTTCTGCAGCGGCTCCTTCAAAAGCATCGGGAATCCGGATGGTTTGCATTTGTGCTGCCCGTCCTTGGGCCTGGTTTCCGTGTTCTCCCGATGGTGTGCTGCCTCTTCCTCCGTAAGAAATTCCTTAACGATGCTGTACACGTGGGGGATCAGGTTGTGCTCGCCTTCATGCTCTTTTGCCTCTTCCAGTCCACATATGTACACAGAGCAGGGGTAGGAGCCGGGCTCCGCCTCGTCTTCGCGACGAACCGCAGTGACCGCCGCGTCAGCTTCCTCTCCCGACGGTTTCAGCCAAGCAGTGCGCATGGAGCTCAGGGTCAAGTCGTCGCAGATAAGCATCTCTGCATTTGCCTCTTCAAGCGCCCTGCGCAAGAGGCATCCTCGAAGCTGTGGATGCAACAGTACTATGGTGATGCCCGCCTTCAAGAGACCAAAGAACACGATCAAGAATTCGGGACTGCTGTGCATCATCACGGCAACAACACGGGAGTTGCTTATGCATTCGGCGCATGATTGTTTACGCCCCTTGGTCTTACAAGAACCACACTTAATGGGTTTTCTACCCTCTAATTTAGCTGCCCATGCTGCAACGCTGTTACTTGCATGGTCTACGTGGCGATAGGTCAATACCCTTGTGCAGCACCGTGTGCAGCTATCCCCATCTTCATCATCTTCAAGGGCCCCTCCGTACACCAGAAACACTCGATCTGCGCCTTCTTCTGCGACCTTTTGGAAAAAGCGAGCTGCAGTTGTGTGGCCCTCTTTCTCTAAGGTCCTCAGCTGGTCGTGTCTAGCATTTAGCTGTGTTGCCCATTCCTTTTCAATCTCTGCCAGAGATTTGCCTGTCTCGTTTTTAATGTGGGTCGCAAGCGATTCGGGGACATCCGTCTTCCTCTGCTGTGGATTCGTCATTTTGCCATGCACACGGACGACGGACCTGCTCGGGCTTCACCGCTTCGGCAGCTAATGCGACGATTTCAAATGGCTTCAGCTCTATCTGTGTGTATTAACTACCTAACTGGACGGCGGGGCCTACGAAACACTTGTGAGTCCAGGTTCGAAAACCAAGAGACCACCGGCAGACCAATGGCTTGCGCAAATACGAATGCGTTGGCTGGGTAAAAGCCAAGGCCAGGAAGGAGAACAATAGTGGGAAGCAAATCGAAATATCATACACGAGTAAAACGGAATAGAATGGAATACGCTGAATGTGGTCTGGAAAGCAACGCACCGGAGAAACATAACCATGGCGGGCATCGGGGCACCGGTAGCGAGAGCGGAGCCGGTGTCTCCGCGTGTGCGCAATGCTGCCGCGCCGTTTCTGGCATTAACTTCACCGGTAACAGCAAATTAGGCTGCTTTTTACTCATATTTGACTGTAGTCATAATGTGTTTCATTAGTTTGCAACAGTAAAAGCCAACTCAGCCTGTCCACACTTTCAGATTGTTAAATGGCCCTTGCCCAGCAGTGACTCGTGACCATCACGCGTTGTAGGTCCCAGAATAATTCACCCGCCATCTGCACTATCAGTTGGCTTTGTTTCTCCTTTTAAAAACCCCTTTGAGGACTTTGTGTTGGAGTGGAATAAAGCGAGAAACAGCGGCTACAATGGCTGCAGGTTGGGCACGAAGCCCGGGCACACAGGAGCATTAGCTGCAAGCGGTCTTCTTCCGTGTGCGTGTAAGCTAAGCAAAGTGGCTCCAGCCTAGAAGAAGGTAATGCTTTATATAATTGGAAGATAATCGTAGCCCCTCTGCTTTAGCGAAGAGAAAATAGAAATGTTTCCGTATTCTACACGCTAAAGCGTAGGCCCTGCACTACTGCTAACGCCTTTTGATATGGGGCGGGCAAATGTAGCAAAACTACCAAACAAGAACAGATTCGTGGGCAACCACAAGATTGGTCTAAAGCATAAATTTACCAGTTTCAAATGGATCAACAGAGAACCAGGTGTTTTGTTCGACAGTGCAGCCTGTGCCAAACAATGGCGGCAAACAGAACAGGGAAAGCACTCATCTTGCTTTGGGAACTATTCAGGGCTGAATTCGGCCACTGCTCTGGCCTCAGAATAAGATGGCAAGGTTGGGGGGCCAGTCTTACCAGCGCACAGCATACCATGGTGGGGCAGCGAAGGGCATATTTCTAGCTGCACCTTATCGCAGCCATTTTGTGCAGCCTGTTGCCGCTACAGAGATGCTTACCCATGCACACAGTCTCTGCAGGCTGTCAGTCTGCCCAGGCTGTTTATCGTCTTTCTGCACAAGGTTAGTAAGTGGCAATGCATGCCTCTGGCCTTTGGCATTGGCCTGCGAAATTCAGTGTTGGGCGCGCACTTGTGAGTAGTTGTTATTCGGAGCGCTTGCGATACAGAGCGAGAAACCTGGTGTGTAATGCTGTGACGCTGCATACAAAGAAGCATGTCATGCAGCAATATGAAAGCCTTGTAAGCCTCCAGGGACGCACCCCAAAAGTTAGGGAGAAGATTTTTACTGCACTGGGCAACTACTCGCAGATTCCGTACGCTGTATTGTGGCGAGGAACAGCTTTCAACAAGACTTACAACCTCAGGCTCCTCTGTTCGCCAAATGCATGACGCTTCTGCCTGTCTGTGGCGTTAACAACCCAGTTACACAGCTACGGCCAGCTGCAACCGACCAAGCATATGAATAGTGGGTTTATTTTGCCACACAGAGGTTTGCAGAACTCTGAAATGCCATGTACGGAGAATCTTGCGAGCTCCTGTTTCGTTGTGCGTGAAGAGCTTGTATAATGGAGCATGCGATTCCTAAGCGTCAGTTAGTCAGCTTCTCTGGTGGTGGTCTTACGTAGCCTGCGCCTACGTGCCTGATTAAACTGCCCAATTGTGCGCAAATTGCCGGTTTCGCCGTCCCCGTCGACTATCATTTCATGACGTTCCTTTGCAGTTCATGCGAGCTAAGAATGCCTGGCTTGTATAGACACGATATATCGTGCTTACTAAGGAGAAAGGCAAAGACGAATTTCTGCGTCTTCCCCAATGGCTGCTAGCTAGGCTGCTAGCTAGGAGGGTCGCCATTCACCATCTGAACAGACCACCCGCTGCAACCCATCCCCTTAATAGTCTATGCACAGCATTCCCTTATTTAAGTGTAGAGAATGCTGGAGCTGGAAGTGCATCCAACAGATGAGCTTACGGTTCGTACCTACAACCTGGTCCGCCGAAGTATCGTCGTCGGCCACCGTGAGTGGGCGAACAGTAGCGTTGTCCTGCAAAATTTCTACTTGAATTCATTATAGTAAAGGCTCATCCTGTGAAGGATCACAATTTTCCTCGGGTGCTGCGGAAGCAAAGTTTCCCATCCAAGTAGTTGACTGCTCTCGCATCGACAGAGCGTCCAGGCAAGGAGGATGGAGAGATAATCCGGTGCATTCTAGAGTTTTCACCTAGATGAAGCCGTTTATTATTCCATTTAGAGAAAAAGAAATGTCTTTTAGTCTGAACAACATGAAATGCTATCTGGCCTTCTTATTGCTACCAGGTCCACTAGCGGGGTGCCCGGAACACCAACTAAGTGCCTCACTTACAGCCCAGCGGGTTTGCGCCCGGGCTTCTTGCGGTGGCATCATCAGTAAAATACGTTTATACAGCCAGTTCCGTCTGCGCAATGTCAAAGGCTTGGAGGTGGACAGGCAGATGCAAGGATGTAAGGAGGTCACCATCGAAGGCGTAACGGCATTGCGGGCGGCAGAATCCAATTGACTCTTCACTGCGAGGATTTGGTCTTGAGTTGCCTTCCAAGAAGCTTAATTTTATGATTTTCATGTGAGCATTACTGGCCTTCTTGTGCAGATTCACCATGGCGCAGGAAGAAGACGTGCGTTTCCAAGGTGGTTTGGAGAAAATGCTAAACCAGCTAACACCACAGCAGCAGTGGGAGAGAGAAGGCAATTTAGCAGCTGCCTCAGCCATTAGGGAACTAAAGCGATTTGGAGAAACTGCCAACACAGCAGAGCAGAAGAAGGCGCTGATTGATGTGGGCTACAAGGCAAAGCAGAAGCACTACGAAAAACGGCTTCTCCTAAAAGACCCGAATCAGATTGGTCTTGGAAACGTACTCGATGGGCAAAACCCACTTTTAAGGAGAGATATATTCAGAAGAAAGCTGTTCCCTATTCGATTTGAAGAGTCTGCAAAGAACGTTGAAGAAGTACAGCAGTTGCTCATGAAGAGACAGCCTGTTAGTCAGCTCGTTATTTCCCTGCTTTACCTGGCAATGCTACTACTTTTCCTCTCATATGCGTTAGAAATCAAGAAGCTATTCGAGGCAACAGACGGAATTGCATCCCCGCTGAACTCTGCGCTGGCACCCAGGCTCTCTAGTTTTAACTCGATGAGCTATGAGGTGGCAAAAGCTGAAGAAACAAATTCACCTCCCGCATCAGTAGGTGTTACTGTGGACGCCGGCCTTCCAGTGGATGTCTATACGCTGAAGACTAAAGGTGGAGTGGCTGCTTGGCTTTTGTACGGCTTTATCCCTCTCCTGTATGGCCCATCATCACAGACCAGCAACCTGGGTTCTGCAAGAGTTGTCGGTAATTGTTTTAGGCTTACATTTCGGCAAGTATGTCAGATGCCCGATTGAATTAGGTACCTACTCTTTAAAGCCGCTAACTGTAGCGCTGCTGGACCGTTCGCTTTTTGTGAGGAAGCTACTGCTTTTCTTCCCCATGAGCATTTAGCGTATGCCTTTGAGCGTGGAGCTCACAGAGCAGCTATTTATCTTCACAATAATATATGGAAGCCTATGTGCCTGCACCGTTGTCTGCATAGGTTGAGCTGGAAGACGTTGGTGGATTTGATCTGGGGTATGATGGTATTTGGCCCATAGCGGCGAGTGGTCCTGCCTCCGCAATTGCAGCAGCAAAGCTGCGGTCCGACAACCCTCTCATCAGCCCACCAGGCTCCAGGTTTACTTACTCCTACCCTTTTGCTGCCTCTGGAGAAGACAAGGCCTTTAATCAGAGGGGCGGGCACTATCAAGTCATTTGCGAAGGTGTGTCTTGTTGCCTGACCAGTGCGGATTATCTTCAAAGATAAGGCACGAAGTAGATTTACTTGGCATGAACTCCCCGAGGCGCTTAGCTCAACTTGGGTGAAGCAGAACGTTATGCTTGCCGCAGATTCCATGCAAGCGGCTCAAAATGCACTACAGCAGAACCAGGCCGCCTCACGCTACCCTCCTTGGTTCGTCCCGTTGCCAGTAATTGCCGATCGTCGGACGATTTCTACTGTAGTTGACTTCTTCGCAGTTAACCCGGTCACGGAGACTTTCTCACACTGCGCTGTCCTATTTTCTTTCACCAGCTCAGGTACGGTTGTACGGTTCACACACAGTCCATCGAGAAATAATGGGAAGGCCTTTAATTGCCCACACTTCAGGCAATTAAAGGCCTTGAGGATGGAGGATATTTTTATTTCATCGTTTTGTGTTGTTCGGTTTCCTGTAGTTTACCGGTGCACAAGTCGTTGCACTTTTGGCCCCTACCTTTTTTGTGCGCAACATGCGTATTCAGGCACTCTTCAGAGACCTCTGGTGTGGGTCTCGTCGCTGATACCCTTCTCGGCACAGTCTGATGGCGTGGTGCGGTACACTTCACTTGGTTTGATGCTGGCGTTCATGCTTCTCTACTTGCTGTGCGAGTACGCGGAAATGAAAAAGTTGGGTTTTAGGTCTTGGCTCAAAGGAGGCTGGACGATATTTCTCTTATTTCATCTTTTTGTGTTGCTTAGTTTCCTCTCCTCGTTTGCCGCCGCTCAAGTCGTTGCACTTTTGGCTCCCGAAATAGGGACAGCGATAGGAGCTGATGGATACTACACCCTTTTGGAGGCACCCCGTGCAGTCAGCGAATCAGAATTTTCCCAGATGATCGGTAACTACTACAGTTTGTTTCGCATGAACGACGCAGTTCAACAGGCATGCACCGTATTCGGATCTCTCGCCGCTTTAACAGGGTGCGTCTTGATAACGAGATTGATCCCTGCTACTGCAGGCATAGGGACCAAGTCTTTGCAAATGACGTTTCGGAAAGTCAAGTTCTACATACTAGCTTCGAGCTTAGGAATGCTGGCCATCGTCCTTGTCTTCGTGTCTCTTGGAAACATATCATTTGGGGTTGCTACTCGCAGTTTTGCCGGCTACTACGAAAGGCAAGCTCACATGACGATAGGCCTCGCAGCACCAATTCACAGCGCACTCTTCTGTGCACTTCAGTGATGTATGGTAAACAAGAATTGGATGGAATCAAAGAAGGCGTTGACCATGCATCTCCCCTATGGGCGCGCATTCTCCTTGTTTTGTGCCGTGCAGTTTAACAACTTCTGCCGCTTTTTTGTTAGGTGGAACTCTTGGCAACTACAATCTTTACATGATGACTTCTGTCAATCCTGTCCTTGCTGGGATTTTCTTCGTGCCCCTTTTTCTCGTCTTCTCTGCATTTGGATTCACCATTGTAACTGCAGTGGTGTTGAGGAAGCACGACTTCTGCGCCGAATCAGTTCAGCAAGGCGTCATTAAATACAAACTCGAAGAAAAGGTAAGTTGCCCGCAACTCAGTATGGGCAAGCATGCGTACTATCTGCACGCGGTGCCTAAGGTTTCCGTCCCGATATTACGTTGGCAGCTAGATGGAAGACTCCATTCAAGCTTCTAATTCACGTCAACGAATCACCCCCCACGCCATTCCGTAGTTTTGTGCAGCCTGCACTTCCGGGAGGTGAGATGCCTTTGCTTCGGAGCTTGTCTAATTTCCGCGTCTGTTGCTCAGGATGTCTTTCGGACACGGTACGAATGGTTAGTGCACAGCCTAAAATCGGGCTGCTCAGCTGTTTGGAAGGCTGCAGTTAGCTGTTGGAGAACGCAGACGGTTGCACTTCTCGATGATAGCGATACCTTCGGGTTGGATGATGATATCGAAGAGGCGAGGGAGCTAAAAGAAAAGAAAATGGCCAAGCGAAGACCGAAGCCTTTAGGTAAAAAAAAGGGAAAAGATTTCTACAGGCGTGAACTGCACGAAGATGAAGACCGGTCTTCAGAGGAAGAAGACGGTGGCTTACCCCCTCAATACCCCCCGTGGGTTTGGAATGCAATCGGCATGGAAGATCCTCGAAACAAATACGCTTTGCAGACTGGAGAGAAGCAAGGGTTCTACGTTGACCCAGCGAGCCTAGGTATACGGGAAGCTTGCGGATCTACTAGCACCAGTAGCTCACCTCTGCGAACGTTTCCTTGCATTTTTGCCTTCACCGCGCTGATAGGGGGGCAATATGTACACCGTAATGCGCGAACGTATGTGCTTGTCCCAATTCAGCTGCTTCACGGTTCATGTTTGCGCGTTTTGCCGAATGGACAGCATGCTGAGGATCCCACAGCAACGACGTTCCAGCGCGTGTGCCGGATTTAGTTAAGTTCTGCGAGTCACTGATCTTCTGCTTTGCGCAGGCGCGTACTCCAGGACATACGGCTATTTCAGCGGCTTTAACGTGGCAGGCGTGACAGACAGGTCGAATTGGTATTTCACTCCGGATATTCCATGCACCCACGTGGCAGAATGCCCGGCCCCTTCTGTTGCTAAGGTACCTATTAGCACGTGCCCTGCTGCGAAATTTGGTTGCACTTGAAACTTTTTCTACTGTACGAGGAATTGCAGCGCTTTCTCTGTCTACGGCCTTCTCTAGGTATACGTTCTTGTAAGGAACCAGGCCCAGGAGGACCATGAAGATGCTTGGAAGAAGCTCTTTGTAGTCGCGTTTGTTGCCATCATAATCGCTACCGCCAGCTTGCAGGTGAGTAGGAAGGAATGCTCAATCTTCGTTTTCGCGATGCACGACTTCCTGGAAAAAATTAAAGCGCTGCCAGTAGCGTCCCGGCTTTTGATAAACATGGTCGCTACAGTCCGGCACCAACTCCCAGCGGAAATTTGTTTCTGTGCGATCTTCTGGCTTTTCTACAGCTCTCAGTGGGCTCAGCTGCTGACCTGAGGGATATGTCTGGCAAGGCGATTTCGAAGACCGTGTTTCCGCTTGATCCTGTGGAATTCACCTGCAAGGATCCTTCCCTAGGTGTGGCTCGTATATTTGGGGTTTTCTTGGGTAAAGTGGAGCCACCGTGTTTGGTAGTTCACTACAGCAGGTGCATGTAGTTCAATGCCTGTTAAGCTCAAGGAAAATCATCTAATGTGGGGTTCCAAAAGGTGTACCGGAAGCCCAAACCGTGGACTTTATGCCGTTGTGATGTGCGTGGTGTCTTTATTCGACAGGTTTACCAGATGTAGGAGCTAAAATAATATTTCCCAACCAAAATGTCTTCAGCGTGAACTCACCAAAGAGTTTGTACAACTGGCTACTAGGTGAAGACGGCCTAATGAGTCTTTTAGCCTCTGCACCTACTGCACTTGCCTATGAAGCCTTCCCGCGGATAACTATACCCAGCGGTAGGTTATCCGTGTTTCCTCCAATTTCCTTAGGATCTATGGAAGCACCATGGAAATAGTGTGCGCTCAGCGCATGCAATATGCGGTGTGCATGGTGTCAGTTGAACCAAAAATATGCTGCCTTGTGACTGCAGGTGCTACGTACCAGCAGCTCGTGGTGTACAACTGGAACAGCGCGATTGTTGCGCGTTCGGTTCGTGTTGTTTTAGCCCTTCGCTTCGAATCAGAATATCCTGCTCAACTGGGCTTTACGTGTGAGGCACTCCAGTGCGACTATCAGCCGCCCTTCGAACCTACTGCCTTCCGGTCATTCGTAAGCGAACTCGTGCATCAAGATGTCCTAAGGGATTTAGGTGCGGAGTTGGCATTTTTCGCTGTCCTGGTGAACCCCAATTCTGACAATGTGGTCTTGGAGCTGTCGATAAGGTTTCGGCGAGACCGTGGTGGTACCGTAGCACCCGCCCTTACTGTAGAAGCATATGAGGTGATTTTACGCTGTCCAAAAATATATTAACCGCGCGTTAGTGTTTACTTGTCTGTACGAGGATGATGGGGGTACCCTTGATCTGTACATTATGGGATCGCATGGCACTGTCCATTCGTTTGTTGTGCTTCAGCTGCAGCCATACGCCGCCTGGCACTCAGACGCGGTAGCTGCTATCGCTCTGCAAGTAGCTAGCGTTGCGCTCTTCCTGTTTTTCGGCTGTTCATTCTTTGTGGAACTCTACCGGTTGAGGAGGAGCTTGAAGCAGGAGCGTGAAGACTACAGTTTCGGCTTGTGCTTGGGGATTTTTTTCGTCGACGACCTTTTCAATCTGTTCGACTTCATTGGATTTGGAGTGCTGGCAGGCTCGATCGTGGTGTGGGCACTTCACGTGCTCGCCCCCACGCAGTTCCAAGTATTCAATTTAGCAGATGATCTCGCTACAGCAACAGCAGCCGCTGCCGCCGGTGGCACACAGGAAGCACAAGCAACTGCAGCGGCTGGGGATCTCTTCGAAGCCGTCAGTTCAACAGCTGCCTCATTGCGAGCGTACGCTCAGTTAGCCGCCGCTATCTTGGCCGTTGCATTTCTTCGGTTGCTGCGTATTGGACGCAAACGCAAGCGCTTAACACTCATGTTCTTTGCGCTCGCTTCAGCAGCGGAGGAGATGATCCAGGTTCTGATGGGGACGATACTTGTGTTCATCGGCTTCTCTTTTCTATGTTTTTTGTCCTTTGGGCGCCAATTGGAGAGCTACTCCACGCTCAAGAACTCCTTTACTTCCACTATTATGCTGACAACGGGTTTCTTCCCCCTGTCGCAGCTCTTCCATGCTGATGCTGTCATAGCTGGAGCCTTTGTTTTCCCCTATCTTTTTTTCATGGGCGTGATTTGTTTCAGCTTTTTTCTGTGCGTTCTGCTTCGATCGCTGGCATTCCGCTCAGCTGAAATCAAAACTATGGAGAAACTTGGGAAGATTGCGCATCGTTCAGTACTAGAATCCTTACAGCTCTTCTTTGCGGAGCTGATGTGCAACTTTGGATCAAAAAAAGCAGCGCTACAACAGGAAAAACAGCAGGAACTAGAAAGCCTGGAACAGCATGAGGATGCAATAACGCACATTGGAAGGGCAACGGTCACTAAGCAACAAGACAAGACCGCTCAGCTCATAAATACAGAGGAAAGGAGGCGAAGGGAGAAGCCCCTTAAAGTTGTTGAGCTGCCTCCCGATGTGGTCACCAGTGCCCTGTCGGACGAGCAATATGCTGCTTTGCCTGAAGAAGTTCGTTTGTATGCCGCTCAAGAAGTAGCTCTTTTTATCGATCGTTTCCGCATGATGGTGACACAGTTGAGGCTCGGCAGCGGCAGCATGGTGTCCCTTCTACAACAGATGGAGAGCGAAACGTACGCAGAACTTTCCGCCCTTTCCCGCGATGTGGCCCAGCAAGAGGGCCATCTGCGACATGAATTGTCAGTTTACGCATCTCAGGTAGTCAATGGGCAGCAGCGACTGACAGCTTATATAAAATATATTGAAAAGGCACTAAAAGATAGAGAGGAGGAACTCCAGTTACAAAGGCGAGAGCTGGAAATCCTTGAGTCTCGAGTTGAGGGTGGTCTAAAAGAAACTGAGGGGTATGAAGGGTACCGTTGATTACTTACTTTCGAAGCATACTACAGGACAGAACGGGGCGAAGCCCTTTCTGAGCCTTTCTCATGAACACTGTGATGACTCAATTTACTATTCTCATTATTGGGGGGAAACCATTTAACAGTTGATATTGTACGCGCTCAAAGCTTCCGCTTACTGCAGAATTTTTATGGAATGGGCAAGGCACGGCCATTCGGCTCAACTGCCTGAGGTTCTTCTCGATCTGGGTATTTGGAATTCAGCCTCCCATGAACTGTATTAGCTTTAGAGATTTTACTTCCGCACGCAGTAGTTATCAGGCTAGGTGTAGATTTGCCCGCGTGGGCTGAAATATTTTTACGACCGAAACGCCAGTTGAGTGCGAGCTGTGAAGGATAACAGTTGCAAATGCAACTAGAACGGAGCATTTTACTATTAAAGATCTGCATTCGCGCATACCGAGGAGCGTGACTCCATATGTGCAACTGCAGTGACTTTTAACATATTCACTTCAAACATGAAAACTGACGAACAATGTACGCCTGGAGAAAAACGTTCACTTGAGTTTATCAAGGACGGCAAAGTTTACCCTGGGTCATCGTGAAGTGGTTCTCAAACGATAATGCAGGCAGCCCAATGAAACACTCCTACCTCGGGGCGCCAAGGCCACAAATTAGATTTCAAATGCTGCTAAGGTACAAATGGGAACTGCGAGCCGCCAATAGGAAGTGGTGCTTTGTGCGTACACCTTGCGAGTTCTATGCATGGGAAACACAGCACTAAGTGGAAGCACATTTGGATCCCCCTTACCTCCTGCATGCCTTGTCAAACTGAGTACTGGTCTCGGAGCTTGCTTTCCCGAGTAAAAGGATCTAGTGAATGCACTTGTGCAAGTGTACATTAGTTTAGGAGGCTGTGGGAGCTCCCAAATGCGTTGCCCGTTTTGGCCTGCGAAAATGCCAGTTTGAGCATCTCTACGATGAGGAATACCGCTTCATTACGGGTTTTCGTTGTGGAAAGGGATGTCACTCTGCACACTAAGGTTGAACTGTTACTCGAGCACTCACCAACGCCGGCGCTCCACTTTAACTGCTGCCGCGTACAACTAGCCAGTGAGAGGTGGCTGCCAGCAAAGCAGAGGTAAAATGCATGAAGTGATTCATTCCACCTTCGTGCTAGTGGTTTCAAGCCCAATATGTGCTCCCTTCGAGCTGCACGTCGCTGCCGTTGAGCGGGGACCAGAAAAACAGGCTTCCGTTCGGTAATGAAACATGCAGCCGAAACTTTCATCTTGATGGTGCTCCAAGATGGTTAATTGTAAAAGGACAGCGCTTAAATGCCCCTTTGACTTGTACGTGCAATTTGTTTTGCTCCCTTAAGGGGGACGCTCCCAGTGCTTCCCGCACCGGAGACACGAGGCCAACTCCGGCCGTCCAAGAAACTGTAAGAATTTGTTTTGCAACTCTCATTCCATCATTAGCTACAAGTGTAGGAATAGAAACAAGAAGTTGTGGTGTTTGCTTGTTGACGGATACCGAGTCCACTACGGGGTGTGCTGAGAAGCCTTGTAGGGTCACTTGCTCAGGAGCGGTCCACCAGAGAGTAAATAAAAGAGGATCTAAAGCATGCCAACCGGCTGGTGACATACCATAAATGTCAGAGAAGGCTGCTGAGAGGAAGTAGGGAAACCTAACTATTCACCACACGCATTCGGCTCTTTCGGGTTGGTCCCCGTGCCAGCCTGTTGCTGCCTCGCGGCAGAGAGCCTCGTGCTTTGCGCTTATCCGCGAGTTTATGCCTAAGTTACTTAAGGGCATACGTGACTTTTGCAGAAGGCGGAGGGAGGATGTCATCAGTTAAAGTGGCAGTTCGTGTGCGGCCGTTCAATGACCGTGAGAAGAACATGAACGCGCAGCTCTGCATTAGTATGGAGGGGAAGGCAACAACAATTGATAATGTCGAAGACCCTAAAGGAGGGAAGAAAACGTTTTCTTTTGACTATTCTTACTGGTCCCACGATGGCTTTGAAAACGATGAAACAGGCTACTCACGCCCCATCAGCTCGAAATATGCAGACCAACAACGTTTGTACAATGAAATTGGGAAGGATGTGCTAAACAACGCTTACGAAGGATACAACGCATGCCTATTTGCCTATGGCCAGACGGGAGCGGGAAAAAGCTACTCCATGGTTGGTTACGGTGCGAACAAAGGCATCATTGTTCGTGCGTGCGAAGAGATATTCGCTCGTATCGATGCAAATACAGACCCCAATCTACTAGCTGAGGTGCAAATCAGCATGCTTGAAATTTATAACGAGCAGGTGCAAGATCTTCTAATGCCGATAGACAAAAGGCCCAAAGGAGGCCTCAAAATCAGACACACCCCACAGCTGGGAACGTTTGTGCAAGACCTCACAAAATGCCCTGTTGATTCGTACGCTGCAATCCAAGCAAAGCTCGATGAAGGTGAGAACTAAGCATGCTCCATATATATGCATATGGAATAGAGACGGTCGACTATATTTGCGATACATGTTCCTGCTGCTGATTCCGCAGAGGTCCAGCCGCCAGTGCGGAGATGAGGTAGCTGTGTCCTTGAAGCGGTTTTTTTAGATGAAAAAGAACAACGAAAACTGCCGTAAATCTTCCAGGGTAAAGGGGTACCTATATGCGTTAAAGCGCATGCGGGCGTCTAGAATGCCTAACGGTTCAGTGAGGGGCACCCTACTCGTTCGGTTGGCTGACATTGCAGGCACAGCTAATCGGACGGTAGGAGCAACTCTCATGAACGCGACATCATCACGTGCTCACACTGTGCTGCAAATAAACTTCCGGCAGGTTACTATAGACGGTCCGCCAACACTTCCCTGGGCAGAGGTACTCCAGACAGCGAGTCAGGACAGACAGGGCGCTCCACTGCTGGAAGAGTCTAGTGGCTCATAGACAAGTGTTTGTATAATAAGAAAAGTGTTTGACGATAGAAACCTGTAGTTTTCCTGCAGAGCCTTTTAACATTTAAGATGGAAGCTGCTGGCCAGCTTAAAAAAAGACAATAGCCACTCAGGAGTGCGCCAACGGCGAATTCCAACATACTCTTCTTAAAATACTATTCGACGTAGTTGCTGTGGCACCTGGCGCTGCCTCGGCAGAACAAATGTGTTTCCATAGCGTGTCGGATTTTGCAGCTGGAAGCGGCGATCCAGTTTCACAAAAATCGTCCGAGATAAGCTTGGTGGACCTTGCGGGCAGTGAAAGGGCTGGATCCACGGGCGCAACCGGCGACCGCTTGAAGGAAGGATGTGCCATTAACCAAAGCCTAAGTGCTCTAGGAAATGTCATATCTGCGCTTGCAGACAAAGCAGCTGGCAAGCTTAAACCAGGGCAGGTGAGAGGTATATCTCAATGTTAACGCTAAGCTCGAGCAACTAAACTGTATCTCAACAAGCGCACTGGCGAGAACTACATAGTAAATCAATTAATAGAAAATGTTCTGCCTGTGAAGCTGGGCATAATTCGTTGAAGGGGCTCATTTGTGAGGTCTTGAGGGAATTTTCATCCTGTCGGCAAGCCGGCAGGATGAAAATTCCCTCAAGAGCTAACGTACCATTGGAAACGAACAGCATTCTCCTGTTCGTTTCTAATGGAACGTTAGATGCAGTTTTGCTTCAAAAGCTAACTGTCCCACACCAGCAATCAGCATATTGCCAGTGACTCCAACACTTCTTCTCGCCTGCGGATGTTAATGAAACCTGGCTACCAGTGTCACAATAAGGCATCGGGGGGGATCGTGGCAGTAATGGTTCCTGGCATCACTAGCTGGGGTGACGGGGATCGTCTGCGTTTTGCAAGCTGATAAGGTAGCCAAAATCAAAAGGGCTTCCCACTCTCTTAAGATAGCCTCGGAGGCTTTTCTGATGGGTTCAGGTTGTGCCGTATAGGGACTCTGCCCTCACACGCATCTTGCAGACGGCTCTTGGGGGCAATAGCAAGACATGCATGATTGCAGCCCTGTCTCCAGCCACAGTGAATTATGAGGAAACCCTCAGCACACTTCGCTACGCCGGTAAGAGGTTGGTGTGTATCTGCCTTAGTGGGGCACACAATGTAGGTATACAGCTCAGAACGCGCAACCATCTTGCTGCAGCTTTATGCTTCTTCAGATCGAGTTAAGCAAATAAAAAACGAAGCTACAGTCAATGAGAACCCCCTCGAGAAGCTCATTCGGGAGCTTCGAGAAGAAAACGAAAGGCTGAAGAAGGTGAGTCTACTTCTCCGCGTTTAGCAGAGAAACACAGAGTTCTTCAGCTCGTGCCATTACCTTGGCCTGGCGGTGAACGTGCTTCTCGCTATTGTTATTGCTGCCCCCTATCCACCTGTGTATCTGCAGGATAAGCACCGATAGTCATACTCGCCAAAGGCTGAGGTTTTTGCATGACTGAATGCATCCCTAACACCAGTATAGCCATGCAAATACCTATATTCCATTTTCAAGCTTATATGCTATGGCAAAGTGAGTTTTATCTGGCATCCGGGATGCAAGTGTTTGTAGGCTATGGGTGGCGCCTTGCCAGATACCGCACCTGGCGCAGGGGCTGACCCTCAGATGATGGAGGAGCTTCGAAGGCAATACGAAGAGGAACTTGAAGCGAACAGAAGGGCCTTGCAAGAAATGACAATGTCATGGCAAGATAAACTCGAAGCTGCCAAAAACAGGAGACCTACGAGCGTAGAAGTCAGGGATACAGAACAACTAACGATACCTTACCTCAGCAACCTCAATGAAGACCCGCTTCTGTCCGGGAAGATCGTATTCGCATTGAATGAAGGGAAAAGCACGATTGGGAAGCCAGGAGGGGATGCGGAGCCCAATTTTCGCATTGGGGGTCTTGGGGTGTCTCCCCTGCACGCTGTTGTCGACGTAAGACAAGTCCACAAGGAGGGAGACGCTGAAGGTGCAACAGTTTATGAGGTGGTCCTAACAGCACACGGGAAGACGTCCATCAACGGACTTACCCTTGGGGAGAACGAGTCCAAACCTTTGGAGCATAAAGATAGGGTAATATTTGGGCACAACAATATGTACGTCTTTGTTGACCCAACAGATATGGACAAGGCGTTGCCATCGTGGGAAGAGGGAATGAGGGAGGTGACGAAAGATGTTATTGACGACTGTTCCACTCAACAAACTCCTCAGGCCAAGCTAGCTGAGCTTAAGTACCAAGAAAAGTGGGAAAAGCTGCAAGCAGATGTGCAGCATTTTGAATCTGAAAAGAAGGAGCTACTAAGGAGGCTCAAGGATAAAGAAGCTCTTGTAATCGCTAGTGAAGAAGACCAAGCAGAAGCAGAGAAAAAGCTGAAGCTGGTTGCCGCTGAAAAGCGCGCTGTGCTGCAGGAATTAGAAAGAAAGGAAGACGAGTTAAAGGCAAGGCGCTTGTTGTTGGAAAGGGAGAAGGCTGAGGAGGCAAAACGGCAAGATGCTGAGAGGGCAGCTCACGTCTTTTTGCAAGAGGTCATGGGCAAAACAGCGCTGCTGGTGGAGGAGGCAAATGGATATGCCCAGGAGCTTGGGGTCGGCGTTTACTTTTCTCTTAAGCTTAATACCAAGTTACGGAGTGCTGGTGGCCTAAGGAGCACCCTAATCGGCACATCCTTACAACAAACAGAGATCGTGATCCGCGTGCAAAGAGTAGATTCAGATGTTGTGCAGCTATGGAACCTGGATTTGTTCGAAAAAAAGGTTTTTGAAATGAGAGAACTGTACACCCAGTGGGCCGCTGGATCAAGGACAGAATCATATCTCAAAGAAGGCGTAGCAGATCCTTTTGCGTTGGATATGGACAGCTACCAGGTGGGCACGGCACAACTGAGAGCCCGCATCTAATGTCCATGCACATAAGACACGCGTATCTGCTATGGCATATGTGCAAATATGCAAGCATTGCTCTGATGCGTATGGGAATCGGAGCCTCATTGCGGCCTAATAATGCCAGAGGCTAGGATTTCCACGCTGAAACGAGCTTGCGCTGTGTTTCGTTTAGGTAATTGGGGAGAGCTACCTGTATCTTGACACAATTCGTTGCCTCTTGCCCATTAATGCAGAGGTGTTCCCAATCATCGATCCCAACGGAAAAGCGTGTGGCAAGCTTACAATTTCCATTGCCATTGAAGTTGCTTCAAAGTTCGAAGATACTAACAGGTGCGTCATCACTTAACTAGCGCAGACCGAATAGGACCGGGTAAAACAGCTCGCACGAGGCTCTAATTACCTTCCATCAACCGCCGTTTTAAAAACAAGCATTATCTCAAACCCGATCGAGCCATGGCATGTACTTCGAGAATGCAATGTCTCATGCCATTTTCGTTCGACTCATCAGTCAGGACTGCATCGAACAAGAAGTAAACCTAGACGCTCTTCAGTCAGTAGTGGACATCAAAGGCCGCGAGATGATCCTTACAATAACGGTTCATTCGGCAAAGGATTTACCGGAAAAGCTTTGCAAGCATCCCCAGGCAAGTGAAGGGCCCCTGACTAGAGTGACTAGTACGCAGAAGGTACAAAGTTAGCAAAGAGAAGTTGGGGCCTGAAGAGCGTGAGTATTCTAAGACCTTTTACGATGCAGGTTATGTACCGGTGGCTGGATGGCGAGACGGATGTTTCCATGGTATCCCTGGGACAAGCTTCCCGCAATCCAGTTTTCAACAATTCGAGGGTTTGTCAGCTTGCCTCAGCTCTCCCAGGCCGCTACGTCAAGCAAACGCATTGACGGCGAAAGCAACTGAAGGCCAAGATCTGGCAGCCCAGATCTTGGCCTTCAGTTGCTTTCGCCGTTCACGCGAAACACAGTGTGTATTTTACAGTTCGGCTCTTTCACTGCTTTTGTGTTCAGAGTTTCACTATTGTAGTGGACGATTCCACATCTGAAACCCTTAGTGGTGCCCTGGTATTTGAAGTCAGTGGCAAGATGGTTGAGAAGAAGCCCAAGGCAAAGCTGAGAAAGGGCCACACTACGAAGACAGCCAACAATGCCTTGCTAATGAAGGAGCTAGAAGAGAGTACCCAGGTCTTGCAACTTCTAGAACAAGCGCTCAATAGCGAAGGGAGATCGATCCAAGACCTTGTTAGCGCCTTATAACGTGAAACATATGAGGCTCATGCAGAGATAAGTGCAGTGAACTGGCAGCCGTATGCTTCTCTGCACAGAACCCTAAAGACGAACTGTTCAGGAATTGTTGAGACGGCAGCTGGACGAGTGTTTCAGGTGCAGCACCCGTGGTGGCAAAGCAGCAGCAGCACAACCACAAACGATGAACACGCTGTACCGCATGTGCGGCGACACTTTCGAGCGGATGCCTTTTCCCTTGCAGTAAAACGAATTGAACAAGTGAAAACCACAATAGCTTCTACGCTCAAGGAGGTGCATGCTCTGCAGGTGCAACACAGTGTAATAGCTCGGTGTCTCCTTCTAGATTGTGGCAACTCTTTGTGGGGGGAGAGATACAGCTTAGGAAACCCTTACTACAACCACATTCTGTTGCATGTCTCATATTTTTCCAGAGTAATTCGCCGTGTATCGTTTAAAAGTACCACTGTGTGGCCTTAGGCAGTGTTTTGTGCTGCAAACGAAGAAGGGATTGAACTTGATATAACCCTGTAAAGCGTAGCCTGCATATCTACGAAGACATTGTGGGGCAGGCACACAGGTATGAAAAGCATGCCTCCCTCAGTGCTTCGTAGTTGCTCTGGACTTCATCTGACCTCCCTGTCGGGGCAGATGTTGGCATTGTTTTTGAAAGGGGAGCACTGCCCTCTTCCCAACATGACGGGGAGTTCTCGACAATGCGCTTGACAGGGCAGCTGATACACTGTGAATTCGTATCAGCCACCATCTTCGGTTCCTTTGTAATGCCAACTGCCCTACAGCATCCAGTTCGAAAAACCCACGCCGTTTTTGAACTCATCCACACATATACTATAACTGCCGTGCAGCGTTATTTCACCGACTAGTCCATCTGCACAGGCTGCGTGGGCTACGCCGCATTCATAGCCAACCTTCTGATGGCATTCTACTACCACCTTATCATGTAGACGCTACAACGAAGAAAGCTTATACAGGTCCGGTAGGGAAGAGGAGTGAGCTGCAATGTGAGCAAAAGCTGGTGAAAGAACGCAGGGCGGCATGAGCAGGAAAAGCAGTCAAGCATTACGGCGGTTGTGCCCAGTGGCCAGCAAAAAATGTCAGCATATTATTAAACAAAACAGCCAGCTTTGGGAAGTCGTTGAGCAGGCGGCGCATGCTGCCAACGAACTTACTTGATGAGGAGCGCGTGCTGAGACAGAAGAAAGTTAAGCAAGGACCACAGAGCGATTAAGGTTTCGAGAAAAGCAATCAAGACTCACTAGCATCAGTTGCACTGTCCATACGCATATGTTGGTAGGATGGAAACCATCCGAATATGCTAAGCGTCAGGCTACGACTCAGCACGGAGTTATCTCCGAAAATGCCGCGGGGAAGGGCCAGGGGACTAGAGGAGACTTCCAAGGAACAACGAACTGCTAAACAAGCATATTAAAGTTTTCGGGGTGCAGCACACCCAAATGTACGCGTGAAGCTTGTAAACGGTCTGCAGCGCGCACGGGTTCATTATAAAGAGAACGGTGCTCTCAGCTGTCAGCATGCTATTCAATCCATGTATACTATTCAATCCTTCGCATACCTACTTGCCTGTTCGCGCATAGACGACGCACTCAGCGTCTGACTCATGAATAAAATCATATTATCAAAACTTCCTCATGCTCGGGTTGAACCCCTTGAAAGGAGGGGAGTAATAGCAATGGTCGGATGCCCCCCTAACGAGTCAACGGGTAAACACCCTTGGCTGCATTGTCAGCCTCCCTGCCAGCTCCCATCCGTAGGTCAGATTCAGAGCCTTCTGGGCTTATTAGCACAATTCTAGCCTAGTATTGATTGCTTTATTCCTAATAGTAATGCTTAGTGCACGTTTCACTACTTGGGCTTCATGTGGCCCAACTTGTGCACCGTTGCACTGGCACTGTAGAGCAGTTGGGGCACTACACAGTAGGTATCATGTCCACCCAGCGTAAAGCCAACCCCTCAGACGATGGCAAAACGTCCATCGAATACAGAAAATCCTCCATGGGGAAGGGTGGTTGCTATATGTATACTAGGCAGCCTCGCAGAAAACCCACCCAAGCGCCCGATATCATGGCCCTCCGCGGACTAATGGAATTCGGATGCTGGTGCCATTGGCCTCTTGCCGTGGGGAAACCAGCATTGTAGGCCAGGGACCCCGAGGCGTACACCACCCTCAAATTGATGTTATTAGCAAGCAGAAACAGTCACGTACATTTGTCCAGGTACTCGCTCTGCGGCGTGTGAACGCTGGACCGTCCTGTATCCTTAGTGGGTGGCCTGAAGCAGCTTGAGCTAAAACTTTCAGCATAAGAGCTGGCAGATTCACTGCCAGCTCTTTCCGGTCCTTCTTCTGTGAGTTATGGCACTGGGGTGTCTGCATGGCTTTGTTTCGGTACATGCGTGGTAGAGACAGGGGGGGTGGGGAGGTCTAGTGAAAAACCTGTCTCAGGTGTGTTTAAGCATGCTGCGAGGCAAGGCTTAGGTCCACTGAGTTGCTTGGCATTTCAATGCAATTCTCCTTGGTTGCGAGTGGCAGTGCTTGGGTTAATTTTGCATTTACGGGAGGCACTGCAGCGGGCGACGCAGCAACACTGGACAATAACGATTCGCAGTGCCCGAGTAGCCTTGCCTGGAATATCTGGCTGCCAGGAGAATGGTTTTCCTAGGTGCTTGCACATTCTTTCCCCACATGAGAACCCAGGACTTCTGGCGCCTGGTGGCAAGGAAACGAGGTAGACCTGAGTGCAGTTCTACCTGCACTTAGGTCTACCTCGTTTCCTTGCCTGTAGTTATGGCTGGATGCATTCTTGTGACAAGAGACAAAAGCAGCCCCTTCAACTGGGCAAAACGAGTGGCTAGCCGCCTGCATTTTCTGGGAGGGCCACGTAGCGAGATCTGGCAACTGGAAATAATGTAAAGAGGCCGTTTGCCGGGAGCACCGCATACCGAATTCTAACACCTCTGGTCCCGAAGAAACATAAAAAAGTGGTTTCTCTTGAGAGAATGTTGACTATGAGCAAGCATTTTCGTTCTCCCTTTGTGTGTCTTGGCCTGGCTTATCTGAGAACTCCGGCATCTACAAGGAATATGAATCGTCGCAACCCCAGGCGAGTGCCCGTGAGCCTAATGATGCTATACAGTGGTAGACTACGGGTTTGTGAGCTGAAAGAGAGCCAAAGCGTGTGGCTAGCCTCCCGTCAACTACACCTGTGCTCCCCCTTCTCTCCATACTTGCTCCTCACTGCAAGAGCCCAGGCGCCTGGACCTGTAATTCAGACCAAGTTGATCTATTCTGTGTTCCTTGGCCTTTCAGGCAGCCCTTTCGCAAGCGCAACACCGCCTACGTGCATAGGCAAGCTTTATCTGCTTTATCTTCGCATACAAGACGACTATTGTGATTAATTGGGCCTTGGATTACAGTCGTGCACCATCTGGGAAGCATCTCTTTGTGAAAGTTATAGCTGCAAGGTGTACGCCTGGAACAAACATCTCTGTCCCTTAGCAATGCAATACAAGAAAAGAAAAGAAGCAAGCCAGCACTAAAATACTCGGGAAAGTTCATAATGGAACTGCTGCTCCTCCTACTAGAGATCAATTCGCGATTTCAAAACGCCGTAATGAGCCAATTAAGAATTCGGTGTCAATCTTTACCATCCTGCGACGTTTATCGATCGCGAAAACTCGGCCCAAGCCTGCCATCAGATTGAAACAGTGGAGACTGCTCAATATGCCGTAACGCCATCTGGTGCATGATGGAGAGCGTCTGGGCATCTGTCCAATCATTCATTCTATATTCATGCTCATCAGTCACAATTTAGCTGGAAGTTAGGCAGCAAGTAAAAGCAGGTAAATAAGGCGCGAGGTACGTTCAGCTGAGCTCCGGCGCACATGCTAAAAAAGAGCGTGTATGCTATACAGACCGACCAGGTAAGTTGACACGCTTTCTTTGAGGAATTGACAAAACATGGGGAATTATTAAGAGAAGTAGGGGAGAATGCCCAAGGCGAATTATCATCCAAGCAGGTTCAGCTCTATCCAAGTTCCGTCTTCGTATATTGCTGGAGCGTGCCGGAGACCCCACTTCCTCGCAGAAGCGTTTTTTCAAACGCATCAAACGAAGAGAATCTAACATGAAGCGGCGATGCAGCAACTCCCCAAATCCTTTGAAGTGCTGGTTCATCCGCGCCGGTCGATTCAGTGTAAGTTGCAAAACCCAGGCGAAAGCTCGATGAAGGCGTTTCCGAATGGTGTATGGCAGCTGAGCAAGTCGCGCTGTCCAGTAGTAAGGCAAAATTCCTTATACTTTCGGTGTCCATGGACAGCATCCGTCTAACGGACCTTTTTTGTTCCCCTGAAATGCGCCAAACGAGCGAAAGTGGACCCGTTCTTAACCCCTCTTGCACTGCTGCCTACCCACTACTAGGCATCTATGACACTGCTGTAGATTTGGAGGCACCTCGAAAATATTGGGCTCCAGCGTCCCAGATATCCTTAAAACGTGCCTTGTTAAATGCCCCTAGCTGTATAAGACGCATCATTTGCAGTGCAAGACGGCATCGCTCTTTGACGGCAGACCCAGGACTGGTGATCGGCTCTGTAGTGAGTGGCCTAGCCACTCAGCTAACACTGCGTGGAACTCTGGCCTCCGCAGCTTAGGTGCACACTACTGATCTGACTCATATCTCTGCGAATGCCTTATTAGAAACCATTAAACACCACCAGTCCAAAAACCAGTTTCTTAAAAAGCCTCATCGTAAAAGTCTGACTGTCCTCAGGGAGAGGGAGGACAGCGCGCCTCACCCTCTAGGAGACAAGCGTCGCAGGACCGCCAGCCCCAAATCCAAGGGCTGTAGGCAGTGGTTGCCTATTCGACAACAATAGTGGCCTAAAAGCTCCCTATTATGTAGCAGATATTCTTTATAATGTGCTCTATGACGAGTTTGCTCGTCAGAGGCTCAGCGGACAGCCCATTGTAGTGCCCGTGCACTACAGGCTCTTTCCGTCGGCAGCCGCTGGAAAAGGGCCACCTCTCCTTTTTCCTGCCTCGTGGATGCAAAACAGAAAACCTTGTACTTTTTAGTGCAAATGGCATCTTGCTGTCCCATGCGTATCCCAAGCGAAAATTCAGTATTTCTCGCTGGCGCTAAGTCCAAGGGGCCTGCGATCCAGTGGAGACTGAAGAGCGGTCCAGTAGTGCCGCTTAACAGATATTGGACAGGCACGTACAAAAGCAATGAAATAAGTCAGGAATCATTTTATTCAAAGATTTCAGGCCAAGGAGCCTGAGATCCTCCGGAAGGTTTTCGAATAACCCTACTGGTTAGTGCCCGTCAACAGAGATTGGATTGTGAGGTGTGGAAACAATGAAATACCTCAGCAACCATTCCATTACTTCCACGCCTCGCCAAGCCATGTAAGCTCATTGTTATTCACTTCTGCATTTGCCGGAGTCTGGTACAGTAATTCGTGGGGACTCCATTCGATGGGACAGCAAAGGCGACCTCGCTTCCAAGGGGAAGTACAAGCTGTGGCTTCTACTCAAATGGAGAAACCCCTACAACCATGGGGTACAGATGCCGCAGCAGCTCCGTTGCTGAGGGAAAGCAAACAATGTGATGCGCCCACGATGGTATCGCTGACTCAGGAGGGAGACAGGGCAAAGCGGAGGCATCTAGAAAAACGACTACTATTGGAAGGTTCAAACTCCACCAGTCTTGGAGATGTGCTTAGAGGACAAACGCCTCTTATGAGGCGGGAAATGTTTAGAAGACGACTCTTCCCCATTCGGTTTGAGGAGTCAGCCAAGAACGTCGAAGAAGTACAGCAGCTGCTAAAACAGAGGCAGCCTGTTAGCCAGCTTGTTGTGTCTCTGCTCTATCTTGCATCACTGTTACTTTTCCTCTCGTATGCTTTGGAAATTACGAAAATATTTGAGGCAGCAGACGGTATTGCGTCCCCCATCAAGTCTGCGCTAGCTCCCACGCTCTCCAGTTTCAACTCGATTAGTTATGAAGTGGCTAAAGCTGAACAAACGACCTTAGCTCCAGCATCAGTCACAGTGACTCCAGATTCCGGCAAGCCAGTGGATATACTTACGGTGAAGAGTAAAGGTGGAGTCGCTTCTTGGCTCGTCCACGGTTTTATTCCCCTTATTTACGGACCTTCGTCACAGACGAGCAACCTGGGCTCTGCAAGAATTATCGGCAGCTGCTTTAGGCTCACCTTTCGGCAAGTCGGTGGACCAGTAGTTGAAGTATGAGAAGTCTCTAGTTGAAAGGGGCTTAGCTATGGTGTTACACTCCTGTTGCATGCTTACTCGTAAAATGTTGTCCCTGAGTAACTGGCATATGGACAGCATGCAGCATATGCTTTCGAGGATGGACTTTATGTGGAACTCATTGGAGGCTGCTAGTGACGACTGTTTTCCTACACCGTTCTCTGTATAGGTCGAACTGGAAGATGTCGATGGGTTTGACCTGGGGTATGAAGGGATTTGGCCCATAGCGGCGACAGGTGGTGCCTCGGCAATTGCAGCAGCAAAGCTGCGGGCCGATAACCCCCTCACCAGTCCTCCAGGCTCCAGACTTACGTACTCCTACCCTTTTGCTGCCTCTGGAGAAAATAAGGCTTTCAGCGGGAGGGGAGGACACTACCAAGTCATTTGCGAAGGTGAGTCTTGCTGCCTAACCAGTGCGCATTATCTTAAAAGAAAATGCACGAGACCGACTCGATTTGCATGTACTTCTCGACATGCTTAACTGGAGCGAAGCAGAACGTTATGCTTTCCGCAGATTCCATGGAAGCAGCTCAAAATGCACTACAGCAGAACCAGGCCGCCTCTCGCTACCCTCCTTGGTTCGTCCCTTTGCCAGTAATTGCCGACCGTCGGACGATTTCCACTGTAGTTGACTTCTTCGTAATTAACCCGGTCACAGAGACTTTCTCTCACTGCGCTGTCCTATTTTCTTTCACCAGCTCAGGTACGGCCTGGACACAGTCCTAGGGGGCATAATGTGGAGGCCTTCAGTTGCCTGATCGGCATCCTACTTATTTTGTGCAACGTGCGTACTCAGGCACTCTTCAAAGGCCTCTGGTGTGGGTCTCGTCGCTGATACCCTTCTCAGCACAGTCTGATGGGCTAGTGCGGTACACTTCACTTGGTTTGATGCTGGCGTTCATGCTCCTGTACGCGCTGTGCGAGTACGCGGAGATGAAAAGATTGGGTTTTAGGTCTTGGCTTAAAGGAGGCTGGACAATATTTCTCTTATTTCATATTTTGATGGTTATTAGTTTCCTTGTATCATTTGCAACTTCACAAATTATCGCGCTTCTTGCCCCAAAAATGGAGATAACTGTAGGAGCTGATGGATATTACAACGTTTCGGAAGCACCCGGCGCAGCTAACGAAACAGGGTTTTTCCAGCTTATCACGGACTACGACAATTTATTTCGCGCCAATGCTGCAGCGCAGCACGCTTGCATCGTGATTGGCTCCTTTACTGCAGTGACAGGGTGCATATTGATAACCAGGCTGCTTCCTGCCATTTCGGGGATAGAAACGAAGGCCCTGCAAATGGCATTTCGCAAAGTCAAGTTTTACATACTTGCTTGCAGCTTGGGCATGCTGGCAATAGTCCTCATCTTCGTCTCGTTTGGCAACATATCATTCGGTACCTTCACTGACAGCTTTGCTGGCTATTACGAAAGGCAGGTTCTCGTCATATCCGATTTGAATTGACACTCCGGCGGCTACAGCGCCACAGTTTCACTCCCCAACTTTGCAGCTTATTGGCTCAGGTACGAAAAGTGGTACTTGGTCTTCAAAATCATTTTTAGTATGTTGTGTGTGTATTTGGGATGCAGCTTAGCAACGTCAGCGGCCTTTCTGCTGGGTGGAATTCTCGGGAACTACGATGTTTACACCATGGCCTCTGTCGACCCCGTCCTTGCAGGAATCTTCTTTGTGCCACTTCTGCTTCTCTTCTCTGTCTTTGGATTCACGTTCCTGATTGCAATGGTGTTGAGAAAGTACGATTTCTGCGCTCAGTCCATAGAGCAGAGCCTTATCAAGTATAAGCTCGATGAACAGGTACCCAAAGCAGCACAATCGACAGCTGAACCGCCGCAGCCTACGCAGTGACGCTAAGCCCTCCCTTAATCCAACAATATAGACGAATAAGGCAGCGTCCGCCTATACCTCCACCCACTGACCGCTAGAGCTGGTAATGACCGTTTGATCAGGGCCTCTTTCGAACGCGATACGAGTGGCTAAGGTGTGCACTGACAAAGATGGTAATGGGATTTTGGAGGGCAGTGTGCGGATGCCGGACGAGAGAGAGACTGGAGATGCTCGCTGCAGACGAATTTGAAGACGATATGAGGGAGGCAGGGGAGCTCAAAACACTGGAAAATAAGAAAAAGGGCTTGCGTCAGCATAAGAAAAGTGGAAGTGACTACTACAGGAGAAACAGCAAGGAGGATTCTCAGTCTTTTTGCGATGAGTACGACGATGCCCCTCCCCAATACCCTTCATGGGTTTGGCAAGCAATTGGAATGGAAGATCCTCTTAGTGTCTATGCAGCACAGCCTGCGGTGGAGAGAGGGTTCTATGTGGACCCAGCAAGCATGGGTAAGATGCAAGAATGGCGCTCGAACCTCGAAAGACATTTTCGATCGGGCAGTTATGCGTGAGCTAAACGATTGGAATACACTCTCCGTAGAACTGCCATTCACGAGTCTCCTTGCGGCAATGTTTTATCTGGCGCAGCGGAATACACGAAGACTTACGGCTTTTTCCGAGAATTTGACGCGACTGACTTCGCAAGCAAGGAAGAAAGCTACTTCATGCCTAATCTTGCTGCGAGTACAGTACCCAAAGCTCCAGCACCCTCTGTTGCCAAGGTATTCATTGTTCTATGGATTGGCGTTCTAAGGTGCCTTTTAGGGTACATGTCAGTATCCGCAGCCTCGTGGATTTGCAAAAGAGATTAATCTATTTTAATGCACAACTCGGCATGTAGGCAGCTTCAGTCTCGAAGATTCTGTGGCCGAACGCCTGCAGGTCTACCTCTTGGTGAGGCACCAAATGCAGAAAGATCATCAAGATGCCTGGAAAAAGCTATTTGTACTCGCCTTTGTTGCAATCCTAATCGGAACTGTTAGCTTGCAAGTGAGTGAAAAGCTGCGCTGCTTCCTTCAGAGGGCAAAGCATATACACCTATAATGCCAGGTTCCCTGATATTACAGTTCATACGAACATCTCTGTGCACGTCAGCTGTATTTTTCGGGAGGAGAAGGGTCTTTGGCGTCACTCGAATGCCTGCCTATTCTCGCAGCTGTCGGTGGATGCAGCAGCAGAAGCGAGAGAAATGGCAGGCCGAGCTGTCTCCAGTACGGCATTTCCACTATCTCCTGTCACGTTTACCTGTGCGGATCCCACTCTAGGTGCGTCATACACAGGGGAGTCTATAACTCTGTCAAGGCAGCCTAATGATGTTCTTCAATCACCTTTGTATCCTTCAAGGGCACTAAGCTCTGCCGAGGCGGAAGTTTCACAGGCTGTCCTCCAAAATGCAGCCGCATCATAAGTTGGTTGCCTGTCTATCTGAGGCGTGATGTTCTCGTTCTACTGTGCAGGTCTCTCCGATGTGCACGCTTCAATTGTCCTCCCCACTCAGCCGTTATTTGGAATAAGCACACCGCAGGACCTGTATAGTTGGCTAGCAGCTGACGAGGGCTTAATGACATTCTTAGTTTCTTCTTCTAACACACCTTTATTCAGCCAGGCGTTCCCACAGCTAACGAAACCAGATGGTAGGTTAATCGTTCTGTTCTTCAGACGACTCGACCTCTCCGACACATTCAGTCAGCGGGCTGAATTGGGCGTGCTCACAGTTCCCGTTTGCAAGCTGCCATCGGCATAAGGCAGCTTGCTCTAGTGCCAGTTGTCCTGTTTGCGCATCTGCAGGCGACACGTATCAGCAACTCGTACTCTATAACTGGAACAGCAGTGTTACTACACGCTCTGTTCGTGTGGTTTTAGCTCTCCGCCAGGAAAGCTCATTTCCCACTGAGCTAGGTTTTTCTTGTGAATCTCTTCGATGCGAATACCAGCCGGTGTTTGAAGCTGCTGCATTCAAAGAATTCTTGAAGAAGCTTTCGACAGGGAATGTCTTAAGAGATATTGTTGCGGAGCTTACACTTCACGTCGTGCTGCTGAACCAAAATCACTTAAACATTTTGTTGGAAGCGTGTATTAAGTTCTCCAGGAACCGGGGAGGCACTGTCTCGCCGAATTTCTCTGTGGAAGCTTTCAGTGTGAGTTCCTGTGTAACCGAAACAGCCGGCAAACAAATGCCTGCGCCAATACTTGCCATGAAAAGAATTGTTCAGCTGGTGTGTGTGCGAGTCTTCAGCTGCAGCCGTACGCCACCTGGGACCCAACAACAGTTGCTGTTATTGCCCTGCAAGTAGCTAGCGTTGCGCTCTTCCTGTTTTTCGGCTGTTCATTCTTTGTGGAGCTCTACCGGTTGAGGAAGAGCTTGAAGCAGGAGCGTGAAGACTACAGTTTCGGCTTGTGCTTGGGGATTTTTTTCGTCGACGACCTTTTCAATCTGTTCGACTTCATTGGATTTGGAGTGCTGGCAGGCTCGATCGTGGTGTGGGCACTTCACGTGCTCGCCCCCACGCAGTTCCAAGTATTCAATTTAGCAGATGATCTCGCTACAGCAACAGCAGCCGCTGCCGCCGGTGGCACACAGGAAGCACAAGCAACTGCAGCGGCTGGGGATCTCTTCGAAGCCGTCAGTTCAACAGCTGCCTCATTGCGAGCGTACGCTCAGTTAGCCGCCGCTATCTTGGCCGTTGCATTTCTTCGGTTGCTGCGTATTGGACGCAAACGCAAGCGCTTAACACTCATGTTCTTTGCGCTCGCTTCAGCAGCGGAGGAGATGATCCAGGTTCTGATGGGGACGATACTTGTGTTCATCGGCTTCTCTTTCCTATGCTTTCTGTCCTTTGGGCGCCAACTGGAGAGCTACTCCACGCTCAAGAACTCCTTCATTTCCACGACTATGCTGACAACTGGTTTCTTCCCCTCGTCGCAACTCTTCCACGCGGATGCCGTTATGGCAGGTGTTTTCCTCTACCCCTATCTTTTCTTTGTAGGGATCATATGCTTCAGCTTTTTTCTATGCGTTCTGCTG
Source organism: Eimeria praecox (assembly GCA_963920595.1). Taxonomy (NCBI): domain Eukaryota; phylum Apicomplexa; class Conoidasida; order Eucoccidiorida; family Eimeriidae; genus Eimeria; species Eimeria praecox. Next base: position 1,136,328 of record OY986957.1, read on the forward strand.
CGATCACTGGCATTCCGCTCAGCTGAAATCAAAGCAATGGAGCGACTTGGAAAGATTGAGCAAAGCTCCCTACTGAATTCACTGCAACGATTTTTCCGCGAGCTTTCCTGTAGTTTTCAACCTTCTGATGAGGAACTACAGGCTCAACAGAAGGCACTGGAACTGGAACATTTGCAACAGCAGGACGCTGACGCAACCGCTTTTGGCAAGAGAACAGCCAGCGACCAGCAAGCTGACTTCGAACTGCTGCAGGCGATCGAGCAAAAGGAGCGGAGGAGGAGGGAAAGACCGTTAAAAGTGGTTGAACTCCCAGCAGATGTGGTGACAAGCGCTCTGTCTGATGAGCAGTATGCAGCGTTGCCCGATGAAGTCCGCCTCTTCGCGAACCAGGAAGTGGCCTCTTTTGTGGACCGGTTTCGGTTATTGGTGATGCAGTTTCGACTTGGAAGCGGTGACATAGTATCTCTGCTACAACAGCTAGAAAATGACACGTACAAAGAGCTATCAACACTTTCGCGTGAAGTAGCTCAGCAGGAGGGTCACCTACAACATGAATTGTCGGTGTACACTTCTCGAATTGTCAATGGGCAGCAGCGGCTGACAGGCTATATCAAGTTCCTCGAACAGGCGTTGCAAGACAGAGAGGAAGAGCTTCAGCTGCAATTCCAAGAGCTGAAGCTTATCGAGACCAAATTAGAAGAGGACAAACACGCTGCTGAGAGATACAGAAAAAAGCCGTGAATACACTTGGAGGAAAGCAGCATGGACAAAACAGGTTCAAAGCAGGTATGTAAATACCTTGGCCCGCCACATGATGGTTCGTCGTGCAGTATCCCTTTACAAGGTGACAAACCAAGACGCAAAACCGCAAAACCAGTTGGAACAAATACGGCCACCGGCATTCCACTCAGTTCCTCTACCTTTCTGAATTTGACAGAGCAACTAAAGGCTTTGGCAGCTTCCACTTCAGCATAACCCCCCAGGCAGGCTTAGCTTAATGGGAAATTAAAAGCCTTCTGCATGCATGCCCAAGACATCGTAACGCGCCGTAGCTTGCTGGTTAACCGGCTCGAAGTATTTCGATCCTAAACCAGCTGCGTGTTCATCTGAACCGATACGAAGAACTCGGTTACAGCATGGTTCCAACAGTTCATTACTCTTCGTGCTGATTCGATTATTTATCACATGAAAGGAATGAATCCGACAGAGTAGACTCTCAGCAATCCTGCAATGTGTAAATCGCCCCGCAAGAAACACGTCATGCCACGTAGTTGTATTGTGTGGGCTTGTCCTTGTCTCTTTCCAAAAATTCCCTGGCAATCAAGTCTTGTATTCTTTCCTTCAGAAGCTTCGGGGCAGGCTGGAAGAAATGCAGCTGGGCCATGACCTCTCCAACTAACTGCTGGTGTGACAAGCTCTGTTGAGAACAACGGAAGCAGCAGGCAGTCTCCACTGTTAGATTCCGTGAATCAGCTAGGAATACGCACAATGCCTCGAAAACGCCACAGTTAACACTGCTAAAGGACATCAACCGGTAAGGAAACTGACCTTCCGTGTTTTCATAATGCGCACAATTGCCGCGTCAACGGTAATGGACCTGTCCTCCTCGACCCGGGCTGCACCAAATTCAGGGCAGCACAATTGTAAGCCATGTAATCTTTCGGCGCCTCAGAAGTTTGGTAAAAAGCAAGTACTTGCATCGGCAACTGTGCACTAAACCTGCCTTCAACGACTCTTTAAAGGCAACGAATGCTACTGCTCCAGACTACAAGCAAGAACAGGGACCTCAAATTCACCTCGGCACTGTGTTTCTTCCTGCACGGGAGTTGGCAGCTTGATCTTCCGATGAAGGCAAGAAAAGCTTTCATTCACCTCAAACAAGTCGTTCTCTCCCTGCGGAAATACTTCAGCAACGCCACAAACAACGACGCTATGGAACCCCTATGGTGTACGGCGAGGGAAGTCTACGGAAGAACCCTCTTGATCTCTGCACCAGAGTATGCCCCACCGAAGATTACAAAGCAGCGAGCTATGAAGCTGGAATAAAGCAGTACTTTCAGATCAATCTGTAGCAGCCAATGCACGGTGACCCTCCCACCTTCTTCAGTATTTTGAAGCGGCCAAGCATCAACGAGCCCAGCAGTTTCTTTACGGTCAACTCGTCTAGGCGCAAGTCCTCTACCAGCTGCTGCACCGATAGGGCAGGATCACCTGCGCAGCAATCGCTGCTACCATTGCTACCGTCATCTTGCTTCCTATTGAATCTTAGCAGCAGAGTCGCCTGCATTGTGTTACAGATAAGATCTTGCCGCTTCTGCAACTGTGCAGCGACGAGGGCAGTCCCTGCAAGCAGAACAGCGACCAATCTCGAGAGCGCTCGAAAGCGGAGAACCAAACTGCGGTGAAACACTTCAAGCTTGAGGTGGCATCTTGGCCATATTACGGGATTAACTGGTTTCAAATTGAAACCGGCAATAATGCAATGCACAATAGACTCACCTAACGAGTTTACCCATGTCAGCTTCCGGTGTTGAGTTTGCGAAGCGTAAAATTGCTCAAAGGCCCCTACACATTGTGCTAACTCTGGTGGCAGGCGCAAATCGGGTGCTGCAAGCAGCAGAAACCGGCCACAGGCAACGTCCTGTTCACTGGTAACGGATGCAACTGTTTGCTCGGGCTATTCGTTACTGCTCAAATGTAGGACAGTGCGCATGCCTCAACAAAGATGCGCAGACCCTAGGGGAAGCGCTAATCGTTAAATTCTGCCCTCGCTTGCCTGGATAGGTTGGCCAGTGCGCAGTGCTCAGCGCTTGCACGGAGAACTCCACATCACCTATCATTACAGTCTCCACTGATGCCGATGGGACGGATGCATCCTTAAGGCGGGATGCTGAGTCATCCAGTTTTTGATCACGCGGATCTGCTTGTTTCTTCAGGTGCTCTTCCTGCTGCTGCTGCTGAAAAGAGCGCATTAGACCAGCCGCAACTTGCAGGTCGTTTACCATACCCTCCACTTTTGCTGTGAAGTGAGCACCGCACTTGAGACGTAGCTTTGCTATTAGTAGCCGCTCCAACTCAAGTGATGCTGAGGTTTCGTGCAGAAGCCGGCGACCCAACTGTGTTCTGCGAGCCAATGCAGCACAGCGCACCGCCAGCAAAGCGCCAAGTCGGGTAACTTCCCGCACAGGCATGCTGGCCTCAGGTCTGTAACACTGAGCCTGGACGAAGAGCATTTAATGATCCTGCCACACAGTGTGTACCTGTATTGCTCTGCGAAAAGGTCTTTGTCTGTTACATAGTTGAATATTTCCACTACCTTCATCAGGCATTCTTCGATTTCTTCGTCGCCCATCCGCTCACCTGGAACGACAACACCGCAGCCTTGCAGCAAGTGCGTGCGCAGCCTACAGAAGATGCGAGGCAGTTATAGGCTTCCATCTCTATTGAACAAACATGCGAGTGGTATAGATGATGCCTCACAAAATGAAACGCCGCTAGTTGCGTGGGCCACAGGGCAAAAAACCGTCGTAAATTGTCACTTACTCCAAAGAGCTGACTCTGCTCACCAATAGTGTGCCATGTACGCAAAATGGAATGAAACGCCGTACCTCCTGCCTTTCTCAAGATCCGATCACAAAATGAGGCCAATAACTGTGCAAAGGGTGGCTGCAGAGATTGCGCGTTGACAAAGCTTTCGAATGCTGAAGCAGGGCGCGGAGACGCAATGAAAGCGCCAGGAAAATATGGCAAGGTATGTCAACAATGATGTGATATCTTGTCCTGCCTACATAATGCAAGTATCACGGCTAAGTCGCAGCAACACCTTACGGACCTTCCTTTAGCGCCTTCTGAAACAAGGAATCGGCCTGAGGGGCAGGCCGTGTTGAGGCCCCAAGAGCATCCTGCGAAATTCGCGGCTGGGCACGGAAGCAATCCAGCGTAATACTCTTGAATCTGTCGTGCAAATCCAGTACGCTCTCCACAAATCGGTGCTCGCAGATAATGTCCTGTTGCCTCTGCTGCTGCTGTGACAGCGCGGCGTTGCTGTTGATGCTGCTCGAGCATTGCGCCCTCATCTGCTGTGTCTCCCGTATTGCAGCAATTCGTTGCTGCACTAACTAAGAAAAGCAGAATGCAGCAAGCCGCAACAGGCCAACTTACAACCGGTTTGAGGTGTTCGGTATGCCACGGCAGTCCTCGCCTGCCTCTCGAGCATGCCTGTTCAAGGAAGTATTTACTTCGTTCCATACCTTTTCTCCACATGCTGATATGTACAACTTAAACTGCTTCGCCAAGTCCTCGACTGCTCCATCGACGAGGGCAAACAGTCTGTGCGCCAGCCGTAATTCAGCTCGCCCTTCCCCAGCAAGCAAAAAGGGAATGGCAGTGTCTTTCTCTAGCAGTTCTTGTTGGTGCTGCTGCAAGGTGCTCTTCACGACGACGCCCAGCATTTTGCTGCTGCTGCTGCTGTGAAGATATCTCTCGCATCTGCGCGCTTCAGCCTCAAGCGCCGCCTGCAAATCGGCAGTAAAAGATACTGATGCACAAGTAGAAGCCCAAATCTAGTATTCATTAGTAAAAGCCTACGTTTAATCTTATACAAATCAGGGCACGGCATATGCCCATGTAAATTCCTCGGCGATAGCACCAACTTGCAAGTGGGCTTGCATTCGAAATGCTCACCTCTGTAAGTTGTAGGTACTCGGCAAACGTGCTGCTTGCTATCCACTCTCTGGCTTTGCGGTCATAGAACTGCTTAGTTGAAGCCAGCAGTAAATCCTCCAACTCACGCTGGTATAGGCCTAGGCCCTCATCTTCAGGATCAAGCCCAATGTACATACATACCAGCTGCGCCACGCTCTCTTCATCAAGAGATTCCCCTGAGGCACGTGCAGCAACTTAACAAATCTCGCTCCTCTTCATACTAAACGAACAAATGGAGGCGCGAACGCAGGGAGCGTCATGCTGCTGGAAGCCTGACTCGAAATACGTGCAGCGGCGGATTAACCGGTAGCGGCGGCCCTACCTTCCCGCTGACGCCGGATCGCCTCCTCAATTGCAGCTGATACCGGCTGCTTCACTCGTTCGAAGACCTGTGAGATCCCAGCATGCTCGCAATCACGGGTATAATGAAGAACCCACAAACACAGAAGGGCCACTAACGGACTATGCAGATTAGCTAATGTGCTGGCCAGGCTCAGCCTACATGGTCCTTGAATATCGCAATCCCTCTCTTCACAAGGGGCGCCTCCATGTACATTTTGACGTAGTAACGGTCTAAATAGGCGAAGAACTTTTGTAGCCACTTAACTAAGGTACGATGATTCTCCCAGCGACAGAGCAACTCTTCTAAAAGATCGGAGCCTCTCCGATTCTCCAGAGAGGGCAGGACCTGAACACATGACAAGAAAGCCTTTCAAATCCCTGGCATCCGTAATGTCCTTCCGCCGTGCACACCGAACTACAAAACAAACGCCAACGCAGAAAGGTGGCATAAGCTATGATTGCTGAGAAAACGGAGAAGGAAGCCACGCGTGACGAAATAGGCAGCCGCCATATGTAACGCCTGCTTGAAAATGTGGTGCCTCACCGTAGAGTGTACGTAACGAACGATAGAGTCTCCATAAAGCTGATAAAGGTCCTGTGAGAAATTGTACGGTGACCGCTGTGTGCACATCGTGTAGACCATCCTGCATCAACCGCTCGGCCAAATCGTACACTCGATGACTGTCTGGGAGAGGCAGTTCAAATGGCTGCCAATGGCAAGCAGTAGTCCAACTATGAATCGCTGGTACTCGCTGCTCCCAACTGTTAGTCTGTCGATGCGTAGTAAGATTAATGCGCCTTTGCGTGTGTACAACGGCTAACTTGTGCGCTTATAACAGGATGACTGCCCCTTACGTGTATATAGCAGCATAGTCCTCGTTTGAAACCACACAGACCCGTTTTGTGGTATGGCCTCGCTCGGGTCGCTGCTCCAGGAACCGCTGAACCTTTTCAATCCCCTGGAGACGCAACTTGGTCCACCCCTCCTCTAAGGTCACCAGCTCTCCGTGGCCCTCCGTTCCCGCCATTTGAGCCTCTGTGCCTGAATACTCTTACTTCGAGTTGTTGATACAAATACTCGCAACACACTTATGAGCACTATTGTCTTTGTGACCTCCGCTTCCAAGACAACTATGGGACAGAACCAGGTGCGCCGCCGCGTTGCTGTCTGGGGGGCCCAAATGCGAGCAAGTCCCTGCTTATGGCAGCCATGAGCAAGTATTGGCAGAGTCAGGAGCAGTCCCAAATGGCTCCTCCACCTCCGAATGCTTGCAACAACACTGGTCGCCGTTATGCCATCGTGATGGTGCTCCCTGGAATTCTTCGGCACTTCTTGAGCTGGCAGAACGCACTTTCACATTCATTCCAAGATATATGGCAGTTTCTCGGCAATTGGAGCTAATATGGTGCTGGGTTGTTGGAAAGTTTTGCAGTGAGGCCTTTGCATGCCCTCCTGCGGACTACCAGACCCGACTGCGACAGCCGAAGTACGCTGACGCCTAATCAGTACTGCCCTAGCTCAACAACAACCCAAAATATTGCTACATGAATTCGAAATGATAGAAAGCTCTGCTTATGTTACCGTGTACTAATATGGCAGGCTCCCAAGGTACTCGAGCGTATTCACCACCCACGCGATACATGCGTAACTTCACATGAAGCTGGCGCGATAGAGGCCATGACTAAAGACGCTAAACAGGGAGGAAAAGTTGCAATAGTCAATATCAAAGAAGTTGAATTTATATGTCCCAAGGTTTGTTGTGGTTCACCAGGCTATTCAGGGCTCCACGGACTGCAGGTCCGGTTTATTAGGCATTCTGTGAATATAATGCCAGTCGGCGTTCCGTCTTCGCGTCTTGTGAACGAATGTGCCGCAAACCGTGGCGGCGCACCAATGTGTGCTCTACCCTACCGCAAGGATGTGTGCAGCTTGGGTTGTCTAAGGTTAACCCGCGTGCTTGTATAGGGGTGCATTAGCATGAGGTGTGTAATGTTAGCACTCGCAGGTATACATATTTGCAGGCTGACTGCTCAGACAGAAGCATGTGTTTAACGACTGGTCACACTACACCCCGCAATGCTAGCACACGCAGCAAAGAGGATTGCTTGTGCACGGAAGGGCAGCTAGGCGTGTAGTAACCCACGGCAGGCTGGCCTGTGTCCCCATCAGATCCAGTTTCTTGAGCCGTCGTGACAAGGAGGGTGGAGGGGAGGTTAGATACCTTTTGCGAGTTATTTTCTCGAGTCATGGCTCTACTGCAGCCCCCAACGGTCCTCGGTCGCGATTGAAGACTCTCGCTACAAGCGCTGTTAGCTCCAGCATCGTTAAAATGGAATTGGTACAGAGGTTCTTGCTTGTTTGCACACTGTCTGCTGATCCCCTAGTAAATTTTTGGCAATTGCTTATGGTGTTGGTGCATACGCAGTGTGCCTGCATGCGGGCCTGCCTTCAAGCACGAATTGCAACAAGAAGTGTTGCAACGCAGTGAAGCCCGCTGCCTCTGTTAGCCCCATGAAGTTTTGGCAGCCCACCCAGCGTACCTGAAGACTGCAGACGTCACCAGCTGTTTCTTGGGGGGCTACTATTCTCGAATGCTTTATATCTGTTGCTTGCGCATGAGAGTAAGTCGTCAACGCTGAGGATTCTCGTCACAGTTGGTAAAGCTGAATGGTTAAGGCAGACAAGCGCTAGCTGCTAACCGCACTTCAGCATCGGGAGGGCCTTGCACATATATCGTCAGTAAGCGTAACAGCGCTTCGCCCGGGGAAAATTTTGCATAAGCTCCCCCAAAGCCTTTTTAAAGCTTCAGATGCTGCCCTACCACAATAATAGGGAGTGATAACGATCTGCCCTCAGGAGCAAAGGCAGCCAATGACTGGACTCCACGCGTAGTTCGGACAGAGCAAATGTAAGAAGAGTCTTTTGTCTCAGTGCAGGACGCTCGTAAGCTGCAGTGAAGCTAAACACTTGAGGAAACTGTTCGCAAAAAGCGGCTGACCTCTCCTCCACCCTACAGGCCTCCCGAGCACAAGAGCTCTAGGGCCTGGAGCTGGTGGGCGCAGGACAGCTTGCTGTAGTAAGAGTTAAGTGCTGGAAGGCAAGCCTCCGCATTCATGCGCAGCCAATACACCCTTTTCTGCAAACGCTAGCATTGTAGGCTGTACTGTAGAACGCCGCTTAACTCGTCCTTGATTCTTCATAGTGAGCTTTCGAGCAAGTAGATACGAGTACGAGCAGCATGCAGAGTACACTGCATCTGCCTCCATCTCTCGTCCAAGCGGCGCACTTCCTCGCGTGCCTGGTAGGCCAGGAGGAAAAAATGCAGAAAAGAGTAACATGAAAAATAGGCCTATTGGCAGCAGCGAAGATGCCGCTGCACTATGCTGCTGCCGTTGCTAACCAGCAGCTCGCTATATCGGGATCGCCTAGTGGCCTGTCCACTGGTCTGACACGACACTTTTGCAGTTTACAAGGGTTAGGAGGCGCCTTTTAGTGCGACCACCCCGACAAAGGCAAACATTTGTAAGGAGCTGCTGTCAGAGCGAAGCATCTTCGACAGCATGAGACGCGCCCACCAGCTCCCCCAAAGTGTGGGGGCGCCCAGCCCCAAAATGGGAAAGAAAAAGGAGCGTTGGCGGAGCCGCCGCCGGGCTAGTGATAAATAGAAGGATCCGTGTAGATTACCAGGGAAACATGGTTAGAATAGAAGAGCTTTATATGGGTTAGTACAAGAACAATTTCAGGCCCTGCAATAGCCACCAGAAGGTGAACCAGAGCACACATTCTTATGCAGCGCTACACAGACCCACTGAAGCATAACCTGCATGATGCCGGTGTTCGTATCCCTACGTGCTCCCAGGCTGACAGCGGAGGATCAATTAAGTTTTGAAGACAGGTTGCGCTTCAGCCTACAGTGCTAGCGAATGCAGCAAAGGGGCATTCGTTGTGCGTTCACCTACGGCTGCCTTGTATCATTAGCTGCAGTAGCCGGCGTTGCAGCCGCTGGCATGCCTCGCCTTCTCCCCCTTAGCTCAAGCCCCTGTACCGCTGTACCCAAGGCGCTTGGAGGGTGGAGGGGAAGTTAGCTGCTTTTACGAACCCTTTCAGTATGCCTTCGACTCCATTGCAGCGCGTGATGGCCCTCTGCCAAGATCGAAGAGTCGAGTTAAACCCATTTTTTTCGTAGTCGGTCGCGCTTAATGAAGGAGAGCCCCTAGAGCCTTGAATTGCTACAAGCAACGGATTCTCTGAAACCTATTCGCGTTATCGGTCCCCATTCCTGTTAAGCTGGCCGCTGAGAGTCGATGCTCGTGGATATCCGTCTCTACCAGTTGTTCCCTTTCGCAGAGCGTCCGAATCCACTAGAACCAAGTCACCTGGATTGAAAGTTACTCCTGAATGTCATTTGTCATAGCGCCCTACCTGACGCTCTCTGTGCCCTTTTGTTGCATTACCACGCTAGTGCAAGCTGTGTGGGAATGCCAGGAGCTTCGGGATGCTGCCGTACGAGGCTGGCCTGTGACAGCCAGGTCTACCGGTGGGTCATTGGCGCTTCAGAGTAGATCAGGGCTACTACCAGAGTGCAACGGTGCGAGCAGTGCACTATCGTATATTAAACTCACTCTGCACAAGAAAGGAAATCAAATCAACTTGATGAATTCTGCCGGGTATAGATTCGCAAATATTGCGCAAGCGTGCGGTTGGTATGTTCAGTTTGGCAGTGTGTATTTGGGTAATTCGCGGCGGTTTTGTTAGGGTTTATATAACGCCGCTTCATGAATTAACGTCGGAAAGGGCTAACGAGCATCAGCTCCCTCTCAACAGTGATGCTTTTCGGAGAACTGGTTACATTTATACAACCCCCGTGAGGATTTACCACTTTGGTTTAGAGCCAACACTGCCAGATGCAGCAAGCACTGACCATGTATGCCGCATCCAACGCAGCGGAGCAACTAAATATGAAGCGCAAGCATTCACGAATTTGGAAACACGCAAATGGCTTGGTGAAAGTAGAGATATTTGCCCTGGGGCGCCTCTAATATCTAGGACGATGAAGCGCTTTTCTCTACTTTTCGCTTGGGACACAATATGGGCAATGCTCAGCGCTATGACGTGCCAACAAAGTGCAGGACTGCTGGCCTTCGTCCTTTTCTGAGAAGCGCCATTGTCGTTGCCACTAGTGAGGAGGATATCACTCTGGCAATCGCAAACAGGTTTCATGTCCCAATGCAGTTACGCGTGCTCATTATGCTGAGTTTCATAGAAGACGGCATGGGCGCCACGGTAGCATCTAACCACATTCCGGATTGCATCTCCTTGATACTGCTTTTGCACTGCAGAGTATCATTGCCCAGATGCTGAATGAAGCGACAGCTTGCAGTGCAAGTACAGTAGCAAGGAGATGCAGTCCATGCCGGCCCTACGCAAACAGCACGCCCAAGGCCCTGCTGGCCAACCTGTTGACTAGACGCTTGCCTTGTGCAATAGTCTCAACGGCTCTCTTTTCCGGTGTTTCTTAATGCTACGCATTGCGCTGAACATATGCTGCTCTCTAAATAGCAATTTAATGGCTTGACGGAGCCCATATAGCTGATACGGTTGTGCCAGAGCTGCTTTTGTGTGTTTGCGGCATTTGTTTGCAGCGGCCTGAAGTGCATGCAACACCACAATCTGGCGAAAGCCCACGCGTGAAATGAGTACCGCTACTTGCCACAATGACTCCTTTTCAGGCAATTCTTGATTACATTGGGAAATGCGTTTACCTCTAGTCGTGCGATCTGTTTGTGCCGGTGCACATGCATGCGGGCTTAAGGTATCGAACCCCGAACGCCTAGGGAGGAAGCGTGCAGGACAGCGGGCTGGCTAAATCATTGAATGCCAGCACTTTTGTACTTTCCCGCAATATTCGTGGTACCAGTGGTTCAACTACGGCTGCAAGAGGGTGTTGAGCAAAGAGTGACGGGTACGCCATGGGGGCAGGGCTGACGAGGATCTTTACGCGGGGCCAAAATTAGATAACGACACCAGCCCACTGAGGTGATACAGTGATGGTCTTGGCAATGACTTGGTTGTGGGTTGACAATGGAGAATTTTGAAGAGATATCTGAACCAAGTATGCATCTCAACTAACTTAGAATCCGTGTGTTGAAAGAGAATGTGCACAAACAGAGCGAGTCCGAGGCCTGTCTAACGTACGACTCAAGCCTAAAAGCCTAAATATGGCTCCTAGAAACAGTTGCAGAGGTGATGACGCTCAAGTTATCCACCTGCTGTAGCTTCATCTGCGTAATTCTCTGAGATACTGTTGGTGCTGCTGCTGTGAGCTGTATTCCTTCTGGTTGCTTTTGGTGTCTCAAGAAAGATTCCATAGCATTGGCTTTGGTGCAACGGGTCCAGCAGCTTTTGACAGGGGTAGGCCCACTTTCCCTTTTCGAGTCAACGGCAGCCTGGCGCACGACATGAATAAACGAAGCACCATTGTCTACAGTTCTACTTGGAGTCATGCATTTCATTCAGCGTGCTTTTTTTCACTGAGCGTCCATTTAGAAAAGCTTATGCATCGGTTGTGTCAATTCAGTTTATAACTTGTGCACTTGCCTTATAGTTATATTTACCTGAGCCGTTTGCTTTAGGGAAGCGGTGAAACTGCACGACATCCTTTTATTCACGATCCTTAGTCTACAGAACTTAAAGTCCAGAACCAAGTCATAGTTGTTGCCAACTGTATCCAAGGAACAATACAGAGAATTTGATCTAGCTTCTACGGTGATTTGGGGGAGCAAGCAGCACGAATTAAAGTTATTCAAAGCTGGGAGTGTACCTTGCACAGCACCTGTCACCACTCGCAACAAGGAGTGCCAAATTGCCCAGCTACAATCTCTCTCCTCAGGCGGTCATCTTCGCACAAGGAAGTAGGTGAAAAGACAAGGTGGGACATGAGCTTTGGCTTGACCTCACTTACTTAGGTTCGTTATAGCAGAGAAGAATGCTCGCAATGCCGACGCCACAACGGTGGTTTCTAGGTAGCATGCAGCTCCGATAGGAACTGGATTCAAAAATCTTCGAAGGAACTCATTAACGGGATAGTCATGCAAAGCCATACACAGGAAACAAGAGCATCTCTTAGCATTAGGGTTTATCGTGGCTTAAGAAACATAAATTAGAGGAAATGCAGTATCTCACGTTTGCTTCCAGTGACCTTCTGAAGTGCCATGTATTGCATTTCCAAGGGAATATAAACGAAATCATTGAACAAAGAGTGATTTGTCGAAGATTGAAGCACCCTGCATGCTTGTTGTATGCCTCACTTCATATTCTTTGTCTGAAAAATCGAGCCTTTGTTGTGATTCTTCTCCAGCATATTGGTGCTGGGCTGTCTGTGAACCTCAGCCGCAAGCTCGGCGGCCATCACGAAGCGAGGCTCCACAGCTTCCACCTCCCTGCCTACGTGGTTAAGCTCTGGTATGCAGGGGGGTAATTGATGTAAAGCTCGCTCAAAAGTAAAGGAACCTGAAAGAAGAGCTGAGCATTGCCCGACTGAGCTGCCTGTGGAAATGGACTTTGGGGTCCTTACATCATATGTTGATGCTTCGGTATCGTTCTATCGAACTTCCCATGTAAACGTTTTGCTGCAAACTTGAAACATATCTATTTGATTATCACTTAGTCCAGTGCGGACATGTTTACGGCTCCTATGATATTGTACAAGAGGCGACTGCCGTAGTTCAAAGGAAAACTGACCGAAGCCTTTCGCAGTTACTCCGTTGCCTTGCTGGAGCTGCTCTTTGATCCAGTCACACATGCAGTCCCAAACTAGCAGAAGTTGGCTCCTTGGATCGAGAGGTAACAGGTCTGGGTCAGTGCGTTCTGCTCGCAAGTACGTTTTGTGGCAGGTTCTCCTTAGTGCTTTTGCAAGGGTAATTTAGCTTGTTCAGCACAGCAACAGGGCACCTTCAGGAGCCAGCTGAGTGCGATTATGAGAGCGCAGGCTCAAATACGAGATAACGATGTTGCGTCCTACCCTGGGTAAAATTGTGAGGTCCAGGATAAGCACTGGGGACGTCCAGAATGTGCTCCGCAACGCCGGTAACTGAACCGCATTCGCTAGTTCCGTTGGGAATAAAATCAAACAAGGTGCTGGCGTGAATATAGCAAAAGCCTAGCTCTTAAGAATACCTCTTCGTTACGCCCCTTACTTAGAACTGGCGCCATGATGAGTTCCAGGTGTCAACGGAAATCTAGAGTGAAGAACGAAGACCCTCCAGCCGAACTGTTCAAGACGTATTTCCAAAGGTTTTCCAAACCTCATGAGTTATGGTCTTGTAGACGCTGTTCCTCGGCCCCCAGATGCCACGGAAGCCGGTTGCACGCCCTCTCGCCATACAGTCACACGCCTCTTGCTTTCAAGGAACCTTCCTTCCCAACGCAACTGTGGAATGATTATATTCCTTCTTGCACTGCTAACTGGCAGAAGCGTTTTTGCATGCGATATCCCGGTGCTGTGGGTGCTCAGTACCCTTATATGCAATGTTTTCATAGAGCTCGCTCCCTCTACGGCACACTAAAGACCTGCACAATTTCCAACAGAACACTCATTTTGTTCCAGTATTCAGGTGCAACCTGCGGACTGCTATTCAAACCACATGTTGCTTGCCCTACAAGACTCGATGAGAACCCTTATACATTCACAAGCGTGGCAACAAGTTGGCTTTTAGAGGGTGAAATGCTTGCAATCAAAACGATTCCGTCCCTGGGAGGATAGCTTGGGCATGATTCGTAACAATATGGCGGCCCATGCAGACACTTTACGCACTGAGCTCGCCTTGTCTGGTTACTGAAGACTTGGTTCTTAACTAGGAAACGGGGAAACAGCTTTCCCATGCATTGGCTGGAGGAAAACGCAAATTCTTGCTAACGAAGGTAGGTCGGAGCCTCGGCCTCCGCTGCGACCACCGACAGTGGCGGGTCAGCACATAGTTTTACTTAAATGAAGGCGTTCTGCTGCTGTAGTAGAAACGTAAAGACCTGTAATTTTGTATCTCCTGTACTTTTCAAATCGAAAAGGTCTTGAAAGATGCACAAAAGGCACATGTGTGTTACAATTTAACGCCGTTTGAGCGCATGCATCTGGCTTCTAGCCCCATGACCAGTGCATGCATCTGGCGGGCAGCCCCATATTCATACAAGCTATCCGGTTTAAATGGAAAACTATGACCATCAAAAGGAACCACTGCAAATGGTACATTTTCCCTATTGCTACTGAGCACGGTCTGGGTGTTGGTCTCCTGGAATTACATGTGTCGTCCGTCCCGTATTGATGGAGGAAACGAGTTCAATCGCAGAGCAGCTTTGTTGGCACGGTTGTTTCTTCAGCAGCTCAACTTGCCTAGACAGCTTCTGCTTTATCCGAGGGTTACGTCCCCCCCCAAAGGGCGCCTCGCCCGATGTTGATTGTTCCAGGACGCCTTCATGACCTTTGACTTGCGACGTGCATCACAGCACTCTGCAGGGCCTTGAATATTTTGAAAGGAGGGTCCTGCAGAATTTGCTCACCTTTGCAAAAACGATTCTGTATTGAACAGGCGCTTTACATGAAGATGTTTGCCAACGCTTTACAATCGGGATTCATATCCATTCTTTACAGCATCGGGTCCTTCTAAACAAATTCACTGTGCAAATTTCGGTCAATATCCAATTTATACTTGAACCAACTAGTTGGCAAAAGTAGCTAGTATCGAAAATATGGGTCACTGCAAGTTTTAGGAGCACACCCAAAAAAGCATTGGCAGCTATAATGCTATAATCCGGGTGCACTGAGTAGAGGCTTTTCCTCCAAGCCCCTGCGTTTTCGATAGCTACCGCAATTTTAAGAACTAAAAGTGCCGGCAGTTTTAGTGAGATAAACTCTATCAGAACATTTTGAAGACCCACATAGCCATGGTTCACGGAAGAGACACGCAACTGGAACAACTAGAAAAGGCTGCACGTTGCTCTGTGTCAAAAGTACGTGGGTATTTGAACTTTGCCCAGAGCACCCTCTCAAAAGGCAGAAAGGAGTGGCTTTCCTTCTAATGGGTGCTTCTTTTGCAGGTCGCAGCCTCTGCAGCTGTGGGACAAAGCTGTCCAAAACGGCCATATTAAGAGGGTTACAGATGAAGAAATCCAGTCTTTTGTAATTGAAATCCTGGGTGCAAATGTCTCAACGACTTATATCACGTGCCCCTTAAACAGGATATCACTTGGAATCAAGCTGCCTATCCTCGTCATGATTGTCAAAAATGTGAGCCCTTGTATGTTTCAACAGCAGATCCAGGTTATTCAACTTTGCGCCAATCTAGGATGTGTGTCTCGCATATGAATGCAAGCCGGTAGCCTTATAGTTGCAGTGAAAACCACATTCCCTTAAGAAGAAAGGCGCAAGCTGAACGCCATATTTGGATTGCCGTGAAACCACACCGCATGCCCCTCTTTATAAGCGCAATGGCTTTCAAACACCTGCAGTAGCTGTGATTCTCTACAGAAATCTTAGTAGGAAAAGGGCCATTGGAACAGTGAAATTCAATGATTAATGAGCCCTTTTTTGCCTCAGATGAAAAAATATTTTACTTTTGAAGTACAGGTTCTTGACGATCAGAATGTTCGTAGACGATTTCGAGCATCAAACTACCAAGTGAGTTGCGATTTGCCTAAAGCACATGCGCTTTAGCCTAGAGTAGCCGATCCCCGCCCGCGTCCAAAGCAGTCATATGTGACCGATTACGAGACAGCGCAGATTAATACACTGGCACCAATTAGCAGATGTGAGCTTTTGTGTGCAGAGTGCAACGAGGGTCCAGCCCTTTGTATGCACAATGCCGCTGCGACTAGATGAAGGGTGGAATCAGGTGCAGTTTAACCTGGCAGACTTCACACGGAGGGCATATGGGACGAATTTTGTGGAATGCATCAAAATGCAACTGCATGCCAACTGCCGCGTTCGAAGAATATTTTTCTCTGACAAGCTCTATGCTGAAGATGAGCTTCCCCCAGAGTACAAACTTTTTATTCCAAATAGCAGGCAGTGATCTGGATTCTCACAAAATGATATGGCAATGTGGAGCTGCCTTAAATCCAAGAGTTTTACGGGAGATACCTGTTTTGCCAGCTATCAGATATCACAAGCAAGAAGACCGGGGCTCCCCGCCGGAAAAGCGAATGTTTCTAAAAGTTCCTACAGGCAGTATTAAGCTTGCATAGAAGTCTAGAGGGCCTTTGAAGTTCATTCCGAACGGTGAGGCTGGTATAGCGCTGCCGCCCCATGCAATTACAGAAGGAGCAGCATGAACGTTTCACAGGAATTGCCACCTCGTGGGAAGTTTATAGGATGTGGTTTGAAGTCCGCTTTCATGGACCACAAGTAGCCGTGACTGGAACAGTACACAACAATGCACGAAGCGCCATAGCCTATTTTAGGCCTTCAGCGTGGAGTGTTGGCTACCCCGCAAGGCCACAGAGGCTCTCAGCCCCGTAAACTTCAAACCCTCATCGCTCGTTCGGAACTTGCCGGCAAAGGGAGTTTGGCGTAGATGTGCGTGCCCCGCCTGAGTAGAGAAAATCCACATGGGGCACCTGCACTATCCGCTGCCATATGCAACAAGAACGTCGCAACGGCCGCTCGCCTCTGCTGTGCGGCGGTCCGTCATGCAGCCGAAGTGCAAGTCACCATGCTGTAGTGCAATTGCCAGCACTACCCCGTAGTGCGTGTACCTCGGTGTGGCCATATGTTACAACACGGCGGCTTTCACAAGCCCAAAAACTATCATTCATCCTTGTATTCAGCCTCTGCTGCCTTAGGCGCAGGGGCTGAAAAGAAGGAAGAATGCTATTTATGCAGATTCATCGTCCTTCCGCAACTGCAGTTGGGCTGCTGCTGCATTGCAAAATATTTCGTAAGCGCACCAAACAAGCATGCCAGTCTTCCGTTCTAAGCTGTACACTAGCGATCTGGAGAATATTGTCCGATTACGGGTGCTACGGATCTCACCAAGAACTGTTGTGCAGGACAATTGAGCACCACATAGGATACTCACAAGATTGCGAAGAAGCGCCTGAGCTCTGGGCTTTACTCCAGTAAGCTCTCAGGTGTCTAATCAAGCAATTCGAAAAGTGTTTCGATTTGGTGACCCCCCGTGTGGCTAGTGCTAAGCTGGTCCTCGCTACCTCAGATAGCACGCTGATACTGCAGACGGGCGTAGTTACGCTTACGTGCCACCCCTACAGCCCCAGATGCACGCATGCCTCCTGCTTATAGGCTAGACAGTCCATGCGCGCCGCGCAGCCGAGTAATTTGGAGTGGTGGAATCAGGGTAAGAAGGATTAGCCATGGGCTCCAAGAGGTGTGGGTGGTTGCTCTCGAACGGTATGCATGACGCAGTCAGGATTATTACAAGTGCCGTAAGCCCGTCTGAGAATCTGGCGGATCGATGCCCAGAGGGGTACGCGCACTGAAACAACGTCGCATTTCCAGCGTTACGCTGCAATGCAGGATAAAACTGAGTGGGAAAACTAGGGTCTGTGCAGAATAATGGCTCCCACTGTGCAGAATAGTGGCTTCATGCGGGGAGGATCTAGACGCCGGGATAGTAGCCCTGCTGTCAACAACATTTTGTATGCATTATGAGCTATGAACTACCGTGGAAATAGCCACTCAAACTCCGTCGCACCTCACAACCTTCCTACAGCCAAGATCGATGGCTCGTTACAAATAGATTCAAGGACTTTAAGGGAAAATTCGCGAAAAGCAGTTGACCTCTCCTCTAGTCTCCCTCCGCCGTAGACGCAGATGCACAAGGGCACCGATTATTGGGGATACGAGCAGGCGTGACTCGGGCTGCATCGGACGTTTCTGCAGCTACTGTGCGTGTGTGGAAGCACAGTCAATGCCCCTTTGCTGAATGAGCAAGTATTGCAGGCTGTGCTGTAGATTGCCTTTAAACGTTTTCTTTGTTCTTCACAGTGAGCCCCCGAGCAAGTCAGGATACGAATATCAGCATCACGCAGAGCATGTTGCATGTGCTCCACCCTCTCTCCCTAGCGGCACACACCTTCCCGTGCCCGGTTGCCCAGCAGACAGACTAGGGAAAAGAAAGAGGAAAATAGCAAGACAAATGCTGATCGGCCTCCGCGAAAATGGCACTGCGCAATGCTGCTGCTGCTCCTGTCCCCCATCATGCACCAGCGGGATTGCACAGTGGCGTGGCCGCCGGTTTGGTAGGATAATACCGCAATTTAGGAAGCTTGAAAGCTCCTTTTGGAGCGAGCATCCCAATCAAGGTGGTGCGGGAGCAACGCACCGTGAGGAGAATCAGAGGGGCCCATCATCCCTGATTCCAAGGAGACGCTGTAGTGAACAGTGCTCTACACTGCCCCTACTAGTCCTTCCTGTGCAGACCTGGTCAGCTGCACTCCCACGGCATGCACGCTAGCCTCGACGTAATGCACTTAAAACTGCCTTGAAATATCAAAGAATAATCTCTAATTTGTATGCGCGTTCCAATCTTCCTATAGGAGGGAGAGTATCACGCGCTCTAATCCCCACCTTGATCCCTTGCGGGTCGGCTGCAGTGCAACGTTCCCAGGCAGCCCCAGGCCCTGGGTAGCTGCGAAGCACTCTTGGCCGATAGCATTATCTCCTGTCTCATACGGCTAGATTCATTTCTAACCATATATTGTTTGTGTTCACGCTGTCATGCATACACTTGAGTACCATTGTAATGGTTGGGCACTGCAGACCCAGCCAAAATATGGAAAACCAAAGATTCAGGCGACGATGCCTCTGCGCCAGCTATATAGGGAGGAACGGGAGTATCAAGGAGGAGTAATCAGAGCAGCGGAGAGCTTCTGAAAGTAAATATGTGCATAATTTCACACTAATATCTGCAACAGCCATCGAACGATGAATCAGAATACGCATTTAAGCAGCGCTGCACATCGCTGCAATCGCTGCCGCGTAATACAGGAGGGCCCCTGGAAGCTCCTGATGGCTCAGATAACGCACTTAGCCCATAGCAATTCAGTCGGGTTGTCGTTAACCGGGTCATTTAATGTGATGATCGTACTTGCGCTGTTCCCACAATATGCGGGCTGCCAGAATCTCAGCCTCCTCCAGTTGGTTTTTCTCGTAGCTACGTGGCTGTGACTATGTTGACAGAGTGTGGAGGGACACTCTGGTGGTTTCCTGAGCCGTTTTGAGAAAATCAACACCGTTACAATGGCGGCATCTCCACGCTGAGGGTCAGTTCAGTATGTAAGCCAACGAGAACGAACGCCGCGTTGTGCTTCTGCATGCGCGAAAGACTGAAGGGCATTTCTGCGGTCTCCTCTGCTCCCGTTGGGTGCTGCAGTTGCCGTTGCACCATCCCTATGAACTTCGTTGTACCCGTGATCCGTTGTTTGGATGCCTCGCCACCCCCGATTGGTCCCGTTCCCTAGAGCATCTGGCATTCCGCCTGACGTGAGTGGTTTTGACTACTAGCACTAGCCCTTTAAAAGTGTTCAGCCACACATAGTGCGTCAGCGATTCCCCTTTCTGCACCTAGACAAATACTTGCTTCTCGAAAGCGTGTAGAGCACCGCGTAAACTCGGTCGCCAAGCACCCAACGTGCTAGCCATCGCAGCACATTGCCTGTAACTCCCCTATGCAATGCACCTTCCCTTCGGGTTGGTGGCATCACTATACTTCAGACTTCCCCCGCTACTCAATCAAAACGTAAACCTCTTCTTGCTCAAGAGTTAATCATAGCGGGCTAGCACCCGCATGCCCGCGCATGCCGGAAGCCAAATACAAGCATAGGTCCTTGCCGGCTGTCGATCAGTATCCTTCTCCCTGGTCCAGTTGGGGGAGCCCTAGTCAGCCTTGTCACTTTCCATATTACCACAGGACTTACATGAACCCCAGGTGCTTTTAGACGAGTGCTTCTTGGCACTCCGTAGACGAATTATACTTCTTCAACGTAAAGTATATTCGACGCCGAAACAAACCAACACAAAGCCAGGCTCCCTGAATTTCCCCGCGGTTGGAGATATCCTGCTAATGTAAGATGATAATTGGTTAAGCATGCAGAGAGGTTCAAGCTTAAGCCAAATGGCTGGGTTCCCTTGTATGGTCGTGGAAGAAATCTTTTGCGTTCAGCATGACGTACCACGCTTCCAACGGCAAAAAACCTGGAACTATATCTGCTGCAATATACAGCTAGCGTGCAGATTTTGACACTCCTCGAACCAGCCACCCGATCTTTGGAGAGCTACTGAACTGCTTATTAACGTCTCTGGTATACAAAGCCTTCAAAGTGCTTGCGTCAAGCTAGAATGGAGCAAAACCGTCGATACTTATGAATATCCGCCATCTGCAGGCTTCCAAGTTTAAGGGGTTGCGCTGCATGGTACTTAATTGCACATCTTTCCCCCCCGAAAAGAGACCCTGGAGAGCAAACTCATCTGGAATTGCGACCCTACAAAGTGGTGTGAAGCGAATTGCGTGCTGTTTTTCTTGAGTGTTCGTTTGCTAATATGTGGCTCATGAGAGGCTTCTTTTAGGCAGGTCTCTTATTGCTCAACACCTATAGAAGAGGCTTCGCATGCTGTGCGTACGTTGGTGTGCGCAAGAATACCTCGAATAGTTATGTCACATCGAGCTTATTACTTTCGGGTAATGCAATTAACTGTACAGCAAATGGAGAGGATTGGAATTTGATGCTATCGGTCAAGGTGCTGGACAGCTCGCTCTGGAAGATCGTGTACTGAGAGCATAACAGTGAGGCATGTGCAATAACTGGGCTAGCAAATATTTGCGGGCGATAAGCCAGAGGACCGAATGGCCAGGATAGCCGTTACGATGGTTGAGTGGGAGCTACTGGGGAAAATGTAGGGCTCGGTGAAGCAGAAGTTTGGTCACGCCATATTTGGCACAAAGCAACATAAAAACCTGAATAGGAATAGATGTAGTGAAGCACGGATTGCTCGCATAGCCTACTCCACTGCTCATTACGGAGTTTGTTCAAGAGTCATGCACCAAATGGCCGGCTACAGCCAGTTGTAGGCAATCTGCATTAGCTGACTTTACGAACTAAAGCAGGTGAAAGCCAGAACGCATCGAGCAAATTTTTTGAGTGAAGAAGGAAATGGAAACCCAGCCTGAGTCTCGATGGTGGGCTCCAGCCAAAAGGTTCCCTCAAACTAAAAGCTTTCACAGCCAATATTACAGGATAATATTTAGAACAAGGCATGCCATCAGAGTATAGTAGGGCGATCCGCTGGCTAAGAAAGGAGTGAAAGAGAGTCATGGAAACAATCAAATGAGCGCCGCGATGATATTCAATTGTGGCAATTTCTACTTTGGTAGTGGACAGCCTGCGTGCCAAATTAATTTACAGCTCATGGCATAAGAATCAATTTGCACTGCATGCGGTTCGTTCTAGAGTGGCTCTAGGCTGCGGATGCTGTCCTGCGTGAGTTGCATTTGTTAAGATGGTGCGTGGAATAGGTGTTTCATAAACGGGAGCAGACTGAATAAGCAGCCATATAATTGCCTTTAAGGAATTCCATTTCTTTTTTCTCGCATATACCTTTGAAACGGCTAGTTTTGGAAAGAGCAAGCGAGAAAAAACAGAAGAGGCGAAGAAGCAAAGTGTCATGAGAAGGCACAGCACACAACATGCAGCTGGCACCAAATGTAAACCTTTTTGAAGTATGCAGTAGTAAATGGTATTTTTCAACAGGATGTCCCACGCTGGAGGTAAAAAAAAGGCTGAGGTAACAAGGTGCACCCCCGTACCAGCGGGGAGGCCAGCCAGGAAGCCCGACACTACGATGTCGAGCATCAAAGAAAGCCAGTAGCGTAGGCATTTGCTAAGGGGCTTCATAGCCGATACAGCTTCGAGAAAGGAATTGGTTGCTGCAGTAGTTCACTATTTCTGCGTCAGGGTTGGCCTCAGGCCACAGTGATCAATGGGGAAAATGCCCTCTTTCCCCGCAACGGGCCAGCATGATACATCAAGTCATATTTATGGGCAACCAATGAGGCTTCCTGATTATATAAGTAGTCATAAGGAAGCTCCTCCACTTCGCTGCCTGGAGAGCTAGCATAGTGGCCAGGAGGTTAAAGAGAGACCTGTAGCCCTTTCTAAATCTATTGGATAAGCACAGTTATCACAATGGGAAGCAATAATATGGCCAGGTATGACTTGCTTTACAGCAGCATAGACTGCTCCGGCTCTACGCAGTTTCTGATGCTGCGAGAGCAGTACAAGAGAACATTTTACCTTGGCCTTCCTCTACCTTTCTGTCGGAGTGCCACCAGTGGCACCACCTCGTCATGTAAGGAGAGTCACCGAATTAGAAGTGACGTTTCATGTGGCAATTCATGCATCTGCTCATTGCTGTCTATTCAACACCCATTCGTTTGGGGGGCTCAAGACACTCTGTACGGGTCTTCAGGGCAGCGTTTTGCAATACTGCCCTACCCTTGGGGAGGGTCGCTGAATTCCTTAATATTTCGGTGCCGACAAAAGCGAGAATACCTTTCCGAAGCCCAGGCATGCTTTTTCTTTTGCCAGGCAGTGGCAGCAGTGGACGCTCTCCACATGCATGGTATATCTCACGGCAATCTAAGCTCAAAACAGTTTTTCTTCATGGATCAAGCCGGAGAGCGCCTGGCGTTATCATTACTTGAGGCAAAGGCGCGCACTCTAGGCTCGTATGCAATGACGGCCAACGAAGGCACCTCAGTACACACGAATAATGTCTTGGACACCCCAGCTGGCCTACAGGCCGAAGCTCGTACTGACATCAGAGCACTTGGAAAGCTTTTGTACGAACTGTGTTGTCTTGAGCCACCTCAGTATATGAGTTGCATATCGGGTAGCGAATTGAGCTGCCAAGTTGCCAATGAGGCAAATGATGGGAGCCGGTGGAGCCAACTGCGTCAAGGCGGCGTCCCTCAGGCAGCAGGCAGTTGGGGATTAGAAAACGTAACGCGCAAACAGCAGCTATATCCCCCTATTTCCCAGCGTTATCGGCCGGAGGTAGCACAACTTGTGCATTTATTGCTGTTGGGGGAAGCACGCACACTGCCTACAGCTGCGGGCATTCTGGGGATGCCGTTTCTCGAGACATCAAGGAAAGCCGTCGCAATGCAGCTATCTAAGTTCCCTCAAAACGAAGAAAGCAGTGCTGTGGTCGCCCACGACTACGGACGTACAAGCATGCCACTACGCAGCAAGTCCGCCTCGTTGCATATTGATCTTTATATTGTTCCGCGTGTGCGCATCCGCTGTAGTTTTCGACGTTCAGCAGCCACAGACCCAAATACAGGCTCGTATGACTGGTTATTCTACGTTTTTCCTAGGGACACAGACCCGTCACAGCCCACAGTGCAGCAGGCGACAAGGGAGCCAGTAGGAGAAAAAGCTAGCCCTTGCCTTCGCGTCGCCGATTCCACCGCTCCACTCACGAGCAAGCAGGAAGAGATTATTTTTAACAGTCGTCCCAGCTTAGTGGCATCGACTTGGACTGAAAACTGTCGATGTGGCGAGCAGCTGGTAGAAGGGGGAAGAAATATCGGCGCCGGAGAGGTAAGAGGCTCGTAGGCAACGGCA
Source organism: Eimeria praecox (assembly GCA_963920595.1). Lineage (NCBI taxonomy): Eukaryota > Apicomplexa > Conoidasida > Eucoccidiorida > Eimeriidae > Eimeria > Eimeria praecox. Next base: position 1,160,008 of record OY986957.1, read on the forward strand.
AGCGTTACTGGGTGGTGACCGCTGTCGATGGCACGCATTCGCGGATGTTTATTTGCTGCCAGCTCTCAAGTGCTCAAGGAAGCAACAACCCACATGAGAACGCGACTCCAGAAGTTAATGCAAAGCTTAGAAATTGCGTACCCAAAGCCCAAGATAATTCTGCTTCCCACGAGATGCAGAAAGACCCGAAATATCTCGCGTATTTGGCCGATGTCGTTGATGGACCGACTGCCGCGAAGATGGGTCAGCAGCTGCAGCCGCAGAAGAACGAACCTCTGTTTGGAGAGGCCGCTGTGAATGCAGTTCTGACTGCCCAAAAGCTTCGAAGGAAACAGCAAATTGCGGAACGAGAGTGTCAGTTATCGAAAATTCGTTCCGAATATGCTAAGGACAAAAAGGCTGTCGAGGAAACTGTGAGAAACCGCCTTCTGCAAGAAGGCAACAGAGGGACGCCCATGCAAATCTCAGCTAAGCAAAGGAAAATGAAAACAGGAGCGTCCATCCTGCCCAACGATGGCACAGTAAGGCGGGTAGTCCCTACTACTTCTTCTGTTTGTACAGTTGCTTTGCTTGCAAGTCCCTATACTCAACCATCGCTTTCAATTTGCACGCTGCAGACGTGTGTTAGGTTTTGCAAGGCCATTCATGCCAGGATAATTTCTTGCAGACGCGTTTTGCTCCGATGAGTCCTCGTTTGCGCTGCATGCGGTTTGCAGTGTACGTGGTGCTGCCTAAGTCCACGTAGTTGTTCCTGCGGCCTCGCTCTGAGAGCATCACCTGATAATGCAGGCATGGACGCAGCTGCGGCCGCACCGTCTGCTGCAAGAGGGTTTGATGCAACATGGCTTTCTGATACGGTACGCCATGCTGAAATTTTGAACAATAGCTTTGTAACGTCGTTGCATCGGCAATAAATACTCCAACAAGGGCTTCCGCGGCTCCTGTCGTTACAGCCACACATCCCCTGTACCTGTAGCGTGTTGACTAAAAGGGTTGGAGATTTATTTGAGGCAATCTGTGGAAATGCAGCCAATGTCATTGCTTGCAGCCTCCAAGCATCCAAGGGGTGGGTCACCATACTGTCGTAATATATATTCTGCAGCACTGCAGGTGAACCTGCGGAAAAATGTGAAATGCTTAAGGAAGTGACGGTTGCAATCTCAGGCATGTGTGAGAACCGGTTATGGAACGTGTAGGCTCCCTCTTGCACGCCTGCAGAACAGCATAACTCTCCACTTGATTCGCACTGCAGCCGTAAGGCGCATCAGTTCGCCTTAGCTAAACCAGTGGGGTCTTCTTTTGAAGATAGACAAAAGCTACGGTCAGGCATAGAAGCTTCACAACGAAGTCCGCTTCAGGTGAGCTTCCTTGAAGTTAAAGAATATCAAAGTTTCGGTAGGGATACATGAGCGGCAGCGGCCAGTGACAAATGCATTTAGGGCTCTGAGGCCCTAAGGCGCCTAGAACTGTCACAGCAGGTGGCGGAACCCTCAGCGGCACATTTCGAGCCTTGCTGTTGTACCATTTGGGGTTTTATATGCATGCGCTACTGCCTGTTGTTTGTAACGCGACGCAGTTGGGAACAAATGCAACAGAGAATGCTCACCAGACGTACCTGGGCTCCACGGCAAACCCCGTAGCAGTTCCGTTTACCCCATCTTCCCAATATTCTGACCTCAGACGATTAGCAAAAGGTTGGGAAAACATGAAAGACAGCATACCAGTGGAAGTTTCGGTGCCACCTTGTGCCGTTCCTTCCGCTTGCAAAACTGCTAAAGAAGAAGGATCAATGGAGGCGACCCTAGACTCACCCACAAATGCCGCTGCTAGTCTCCGAGTGAAGGACTCCAGGATGGCAGGGATGGCACAGGATTCACGTAATATACACAGGCCACAGAAGGAAGAGCAAGACCCTAATGTGCAAGAGGTTACTATAGACCATTCCGTCGCAAGTTGCACAGTGACAGATGAAGTTTGGAGGCAACAGCAGCAGCATGTTTTGCCGGTTGCCTTTTGGGAGTCCATAGACCCTAATGAAGGCTTCACAACTATGGAACTTTCAGTTTCGGAAACCATAAGCGTTCCTTTGCCTGACTCAGTAGGGCACCACCAGCTGAGGAGATTCGTGCAGCAGCCGACTCTTCACGTTCGCGTGGGGCTGCGAGAGGACGAAACATGTTGCAGCTGCACCGAAGAATGCCAGCTTCTGCCCGTAGCCCACTTCGCTCTCTCCTCGACGGGCTGCTCGAACTAGGTCGGGGCCATAAAGAAAACATACAATACCGAACCAGTTTTGGCATATATCTGTTATTTTATGTGATTCTTCCTGCGATCAAGCCCGCATGCTGCGAAAGCCTACGAACATATTGTTGTGATACTTCTGGGTACTAAAAGGGCTGTAGAGGCGGAGACCGAGCGTGTTGATACAAACGGCAGCTGGCTAGCCGCTAATATTCCCATGAGCGAATACGTTTGTTTGACACCACTAAGCAATTCACGGATCTATACCAGGAGAAGGGTCTTTCTTTCTCATCGAATCTGTCATCAGTACTTGAGACAGTAAAGCATTTATGGAAATAAAAGCTGTCTTAGACCACCCAACGAAGGATTTGTCGCGCTGATGACCCCGCGACAAATTTAATGCTGCGGGGTCCACAGGTCCTTCTGGGACCTTAGAATATATTCATGGAGTGCTACGTGCGTTGTGATAAAAGTGAATCAGTGAGGAAGACACTGGCAAGGACCTCAAATCAGGTTTTGAGAATGATGGTTAGGTGGCGTATCCTTCCGCGGCCCCCAGATATTGAACTAGTTCTATCTGTGGGTCTGGCTGCTTAAGGCAAGCAGCCTTTGAGAGACAAACGCTATTGTGGCTAAAACAGATAGATAAGCATTTGCCCGCTTGGACAATAATTTAACGATCTGCGGCATATTCTGCGTCTAGATATCAACGTAGCACAAAGAAGCTCGGGAAGTCGTAGCCTGCACAGCGGTTGAGCGCGAAGTAGGTGATGGAGCTTGGCTAGAAAAACTGTGCAAAGAAGAATATACGGAGTAGCGTGGGGCAGACAGCAGAGGCTGCATCATTTTCCACCCAGCGAAAGCATCTTAACATCGGCATAGAAATGTTGCCGCTGCTAGGGACCATGCAAATGAAACCCCTGACGTTGAGACTCCGTACTCAATCAAACAGTCCCTTTACAGACAGCAAATACCCCGGGAAAAAGCTTGAGAGTGTATACGGAGTTTTCCGGATATTGTCACTATCCCCCGAGGCAGGAATTGCTTCAGATAAGCCAAGATTCCTCTGTTGGCGAGGGCGTTACGCTGCGCCAAGCAAGGCAATGTTATGTTAGATGCTCTTGCATTAGAGCAGGTGAAATCATGGTCAGATTTCGCAACCCTGTACATTCCACAAAGATGCCGGCTCGTCGCATCCTGAGGCTGATGAAGGTCTCAAGGGCTGATCTATTCGTCCATTCAAGTGGTTTAGTACAGCAAGTTACCCTATCGCTTAAAATCGGCTTTGAATGTGCGATTCTTAATTCGGACTAGAAGCCGTCATAAACTGCAATATGTTCATGTGAAGATGGAATCGCTCAAATTTCTCTAAGTGTAAGTAAATGCAAAAATATGCACTTACGGAATATGCACAAACTCGCCAGTATTGGACTTTGAAAGTGAAGCGATGCCCCTATTATAAGGCGGGCCGTTTTGCGAGACAAGGGGCCTTTCAGCGGACTGTTGGGGTTCTACTGTGAGCCAGTGGCTTTTGATTTGGTTGCTGGTGTGGACTGTGGATTTACGGTGGCGACAAGAAAGTTTCGAAGGCGCGGTGGGAGCTCCAACGTACACGCCACATCGTATTCAAGCAGCGTACCCGGGGGGGGGCTCCATTTATTTCCAAGATTCGATGGCGGTGCGTGTAGTGCACCACCTTTTTGCCTCCTGGGCTTGGCGCTCACCGCCTTCCAGTGTGTACCAGTACCCGGTGCCTCGTACAATGCTTTAGGTGCAGGAGAATCTCGGACGAGGTAGGGTTCATGCTGTCCTAACTACGGGATACTACGAAAATTGTGTATTTTTGCTAGCTACAGCCCGTGGCTGTGCGCTTTGCAACCTTTTTTCTCTACGGGCTCTCAGATTGCTGATAATTTTGACCAAAGGATGCATCGCAGCAGGCCCATGTATCCCGCACAAGAAGAGAGGCAACGGACTCTGCAGAGCTATGCTTTTGGTTTACTGAGCTATCCCATCGTCCGCTCTTGTTCCACGAGTGTGAACGGAGGCTAAAGCCTTTTGTCTAGCCCTACGAAAGAGATAACAAAATGAGGTGGACAGTGTGAATTATAGTTACCATGCTGAACAGAATTAAGTATTCGCGTGGAACTTTGTTATCGCTGAGCATTAAAGCTCTCCTGGACTAGTAACATATGGTGCTTCATAGTATTGCTTTGTCACAACGGCAGAGTCAACTATTCGTGTAGGCTCTCGCCCGGAGCACACGTTCACCACGTCGGTGTAAATGCAGGCCATGATGCACTGCAATCCGCAACAGTCCGCCTAGCTTTAGAAGCGCTGTCCATTAACGAGGCCATTAGCTATAAATGAATACATTACTTTCGGGAAAAGGCGTGCCGCCCAGCTACTGAACCGTGCCTTAAAAAGGAAGTCAAGAGGCAAGCTGACGAAGTCATAAGAAGAGGTAAATTCAATTGGCAGCTTGCATGGTAAAGGCCAGCCCGTCACTGGCCAAGAACGGGGCGCCTGGTGGCGTATGTGGGTCGAATTCAATCACCTTAATAAAATCGAGGCAAAGCACAAGTGTCCGCCTTTCCGGATCGACGAATTGCTTGGCCACTTGCAGGCTTCGGTCGTCTATTCATTACTTGAGCTTGTCGAGGCATTTTCGGAGGCTTCAATATATCGCAACCACAGGCACAAGATTGCACTCCACACCTTCAATCGCAAACTAGACTTCAACGGCAAGACCTTTGGACTCGTCAGTGCACCCGCCAAACTGCAGTGACAGTTAAATCACGATTTCTCTGGCCCGATCAGTAAGTGGTGGATGCTTGAGCACAACGATGGCTTGTGTTTGCCAGGCTAGACTGTGCCGGAGCACCTGAAACACACAAGAACCGTCGCCTTTATTCAAATAAATTACCTTTTTTTCATGTCTTTGCAACGAGAGTCGAAGTACATTCATCCAAGATGTGCTTCGACTCTCACAAAACACATGAGGGAGTGCCCACTTCTCTTGCATACTGGCCTAGTTCAAAAGTCCCTTGGTCTCGATTTTTACTACCACAGCTTCATCGCTGGGCTACTTGTCGTTGGTGTCCCTCCACTGGGTCTGTCCAGGAAACAGAAACGGCGTATTTGGATGTGCACCAAAGTTAACGGCGCGAGAAGGCTCAAGAGATATCTAGCAGCATTTTCAGTACTCGCTCCCCCCGGCTTCGGCAAACACTTCCTAGCGCCGAGTGCTAATGATGTATTGGTTGGAGCTCTTGTGATGTTACTCTTTCGTCAAGCCTACACCTGGGGATCAAGCACCCAATAATCTCGAATGCCGCATGCTGCTTCAAGGCGACAGCAGAATTATCCGGTGCGTGAAAAGAAGCGGTAGGCGGTCTGGTGGGGGAGAAAAAGATGCCCACGTTACTTAAGGCGGGCATTTCACTGTTCAAACAGGCAAATTGCCTCTGTCACGCATGACAATGAGAGTTAACGAGTGCGATAACCGCCGACGCCTTCAGTGGCTTGACAGGCTCGCAGAGGACTACGTCTCAGATCAAATAAAACCACAACCGTGGCTGCCGATATACTCTCCCAGAGCCCTAGAAGTCAGGTACTGCAGACTCGGTGATCTGCTATGACCCATCGTTTTGTTTTTGATTGCGTTATCCTTAGTCTGTGCATACCCATGCGGTTGGGGTCCTAGCGTACCTCACCAAAGAATGGCGGATTAGACTGTGCACCATGGGAGGCTTACACCAGATAAAGCATTGGCTCGATTGATTACAGTGTTCACATTCGTTTCGTACAGTCGTTTTGGGGAAAAGATCCGCTCTTGCATTAGCAGGCCATCAAGTGGTCAACATAACACGGGAGCTGGTGGGTAGGTCATTTTGCTGTCCTTTAATGGGCCCCTCAACCAGTAAATATTTCCTAGCTGGCACGAGTAACAGCAACTAAAGCCAAGGAGCATTCTCAAAGCAGGATTCTTGCCGAATCATCTGATTCCCCAATGAATCTGGAAGGATTCATCAGTGGATTTCATATCGTGGGTTTACCACTAGTCAGGTGCTGTATACGCTCGACTAGTCTCCGAAGGGCACAACTACTGCAGGGACCCGAAGTTTCTTATCGCCTTCCGAAGCGAGTTCACGACGCTGCTTAATGCAGACCACAGTGTAGCCACGGCTCACCACCCGAAGGCCGGTGGTCAAAGGCAATGCACCAACAACGGCGCCCGCAGCATATGCGGAGCCATGCAAAGCAAAAGATTACATAAAGTCCCCTACACCTTGCTCCTGCGCAGTCAGTTTGAAATATACAAGTGAGCCCGTCAACTGAGTATTCCCCCATGCCCCTATGGAAACACCATTGTGTGACCCAGCGTTGGACCTGGCTGTCGCGCATGGCATCATTTCGCTTGAAGCCAAAGACTTCCATACAGAGCTTGCAGCAGTTCGAGAGCATACGAAACCAATCAGAAACGTCAGGTAAGGAAGTGCGACAGATGATACTCGGCGGTCATTTAGTATGGAGGGCGAAGTAGGGGCGCTGGCGACTGTCTACACTACAGTTCCCAGTGTTAGCGCATGCAACACAGGGGATAAGGCTGTATGTTCACGTTGTATGGCTTGCAGAACTAGCTGAAGTAGCATGCCTTGCAGCCCACTGCAGGCCGCTCAGCATCCCCACCAGCTCAGGCACTTGAGCCGTTGTGCGCAGAACGGCTGGGAATTGGGGAGGAAGGTCAACAGTTTCTGGCGAAGACTTTCCTCAGGAAATATCGAGGACGCTCGCTGCACAGGCGAATTGGATTTACTTGATCCGCACTCTCTGCAAAGCACAGAGGAGGGATAGAGCCGGAGAAGCACGCTACACTCTACGTAGGCCCCTCCCCTGTTCATTATCGGGCTGATACGCTGGCTTCTATCATAGGTTTACCGCACGACGGTGGAGCAGAGCTAATAGCAGCCCTCCAAGACGGCACATGGAGTCATATAAACATCCTTGAACGCCCCCCATAGAAGGACAACGGCTCCGCAATAAAAAGAAGCTGGAGAAAACTGAAGCCTTGGGCACGCGGGTAAAGAAGGGCAGGCGCCACAGTAAACCAGAATATTGCCTTGAATGGCCATGAGAACTAGAGTCCCAGTGGGTTTTCTAAGGATCCCTCTGCTCGAAGCCATTCCTCAGCAGCACCTGCGTGGCCTTCGCTCATCACTGGCGGCAACTGCAAGCGTCACCATGCTCAGGGCACCATATTTTTTCCTCGTACGAGATTGCTTTTACAGTCGCTATGCTGCGTGTATACAGAGATCGGTATCTTTGTGTCTGCATGCCGTGCTGCTCAGCGCGAGTTACCTTCCCGCTATGATGCATACCCCTCTTCCCACCTACGGCGGGCTCACCGCCGCAGCTTATTGTATTTGCCTTTGGGGTCGGATGGCTGCAGAGAAGCGCTGCTCTCAAGCCAGCAAAACGGCGAATAATGCCTCACAGGCCAAGTTGTCCACGCTGGTGCGCGATCCTTGTTCCGGTTTGTTAGGCATACCTATTTTTCCGTTGTCCAGGATGAACACCCTGGTACTCTTGCTTGGATATAGCCAGCATTTTTGTTGCTGCCCTTCTAAGAAAGAATATGGTAATGGGAATTGCAGCCGCACTTCTCCCTCCATTTCTCCCGCATCAGGGAGCCCGTCAGACTAAACCGGTGAATACAGGGATTCGCATGTTTGGTGATTAGCTTCACGAGCGAAACAATTTCCAATTGGAATGGGAGATTGACCCTGCGCTCTTTCCAGCGTGACGAGGGGCCCAGTGTTTGGTCTTCTCCGCGCCTGAGGCTAGGTCGTGGGGGAGCCCTTTCACGCTTAGCACTTCCACGAATACTGAGCGCTATGCTCAGGCTGCCCCACTGTTGCTGCGGAGTTCGCAACTCTGGCCTTTAACTTGCCTCTTCCACTTTTAATCATGCGTAATCTCCTTGCACGCTACCACGTGCAAAGAGAGTCCTCGGCCCTAGCGAAGGATCCGCAAGTCAGCTAGCCTCCCTTTCAGTCTCCGAGCATAACATAAGCACAAGCGCTTGCCGATGGTATGGAAAGAATGTGACCTCTCCTGAGTTGCAGCACACGTCCCTGCAGCTCCTGCTACAAAGCTACCACACACAGCACGTCCATGGCTCTTTTTGGTGCATGGATTAACACAATAGGCAATTGCTAAAAGCTTGGTTGGTCTCAGTAGTCAGCCTCCACGGAAGTAGATATGCGTGTAGCAGCTTCAGCTGCAACACAGGTATTTGAGGCCCTCCACTGATAGAAAACGGGGCCGGAAGCGGACAGCACAGGAACGCAAGTGTGTGCAATTTGGCGAAGCCGGGCAGTGTGGCTAATTGAGATTAGCTTCTAGTCTACATCGCTCTTTAATGCCAAAATGTGAGAAGGCTTTCTTTTGTTGAGTCTTCGTAGTCTACAGTATCGGAGGCTGGCCTCAAAGTGTTGGAGCTGCTTGCTATTGTGTTCTGTGGGAGACGGGTTTACAGTATCCCCTTGCGCATGCTGGGCCCGCTTTTGCCTTCATGCCTGCAAGAGCTGGTTATATTACCTAGCGCTCCCGCACAGTTACGATCCACCAGAAGATTCCTGAAGGCAATGACTGTGGGAAAATAGTATGTTTCGCAGTCTGATGCGATGTACAAGTCTTGAGAACAGTTCTGGTTTACAACATTGTTGGTCGTACACATAACATTCATTCCCAGATGCTTAGCAAGCCAAGAAACTTGCATATGCAGCACACGCTAGGGCTAAGCAAAGAGCCACTTTCATGAGGATAAAGGTGACCGCTGGCATGCGGTGCACGACTGAGCTTGACGCCTTCGCCCAGTGGCAGAAGCCGAGTGCAGGAGATAACCCCCTCGTTGCTGTATCAACCGCGTAACCCCGTTGCAAGCTCCCGTTTGCATCAGCCCCAACGCCCGCCACTAGCCCTAACCCGACAAAAAGCATCTGCAACACTAGCTATCCGGGCCTACATGCACCAGTGTAGAGAAACTGACGCGGAGCTGGGAGATGCCGCGCCCAACTAGCCTGGCATAATTAAGGAAGCACCCCTCTTACAAGGCTTGTCCTAAACGCGCTCAGCTTCGATGCTTGCCTTTCGAAAATAAATTGTTCTATGGCTAACTACACTTGCATCGTCCTCCCCTCGCCATTGATACAGCGGGAGTGGCAGTTACAGCAAACTTACCCGCACCAGCCTACTGGGTAGAGCCAGTGTACACAGCTACATCGGCCCGTAGAGAGGCGTGGAATACCGCACCGCCAAATCAAGAACTACTGGGGCCAAACCGGACCTTATAAAGTGCAAATGCAACAGATGCACCTTTTGCATCCTAGTTACTCCGTACCGTGCGCCAGTTGCCTTAGTCTGGATGTTCGCAGTCGAACTACTACAGACAATGCCTACTACTGCTTCCTCCAATACGCGCAAACAAAAAACGGTTGCTGGACCCCCACATCAGGTAAAAGCAAACTATATATGATGCAAACCAGAAATGACGCAGCGCTCGTAAGCACTATCCTCGTGCAGACCCAAGGTAAAAAGCGGCAGAGCAACACCTGCGAGTTCAGCTCAACAACAGCTGCATGCAACTTGTCCCTTATGGCACGGCTATAACCCGTACCTCCGTTTGTTCCAGCTTTACCGCATACAAGTTATGTATCAGAATGCTTTCGTTCTAGCAGCTTACGTCCATGCACCAGCCTACGTTATTCCGTAAATGCGCCCACAAAGCTGCAATCCCTACCGAAGCTGAATGGTACCTGGCCCACTAAAATCCGTGCCGGTTCGGGCTTCGGAATGTAAATCTTCCTTTCAACTGCTTGCGTACGTACTTTTACAGCCTACTCTACCAACCCTAGGCTGGCGATTACAAGCAGGTATCCCTGCAAAGCTTAGAAAATGTCCCAAAATTGGAAAATGTGAATTGATGTTCTGCAAGACAAACTTGGGCGGGGCACGCCAACGCTTGCTGTCCTCCCGCCTGCGCGAAAACTGATACTACAAATGCCACCCAACTACTCGAGCTCTGGCTTCTTGGGCTTCTTCAGAGGTTGTGTGGTGGGACCTTTGGTCATAAGTGACCTGTGGATGTGCGGTATGACGCCACCACCCGCAATCGTAGCCTTAATTAGTGTATCCAACTCCTCATCACCTGCAGAAACATGCTCATGCAACGCAACCACCAAAGAGCAGTTGACACGAAAATTCAAACGAATAAAGCGGCATTCTACTAGTCTCACCACGAATCGCAAGCTGCAGATGACGAGGCGTAATTCTCTTAACTTTCAGGTCTTTGGAGGCATTACCAGCCAACTCAAGAACCTCTGCAGTGAGGTATTCTAAGATAGCGGAGGCATATACGGCAGCCGTCGAGCCAACGCGACCTGTTTGCAAGAGAGCACTCACAGCACATAGAGTGATGATGGCATCATTAAAGCCGACAAGGTGGGCAATGCCGGCAATATTCAAAGATATGTCAATCATGACGCTAGTATGACAACACGTAAAAAGGTACAACGTCCAATCAGTCCGTCCCCAACAAAGCTAAGCAAATAAGACAGGGTTATCAGTGCACAGCTGCCATAGCCACCCACGTCTGTACTGTGACACTGTAAACGATGCCTCACGCTACGGGGAAGAACGTTAGTGGCTGAGAACGGCAATTACACAGGCTAGCTAATGGATTTGCAGCTATATCGACGTACAGACACCGTGTACAACCTCCCCTCTGCCCCGCCAACCACACAGGGGGGCTGCGCTCCTACCACGATCCCCTTACTTCATGTCCAACCACTTCCCGGCACAACAAAACAAATATAAGAATAAGGAACATATCATGCAAAGCGAAACTCTAGCCCCGCTGTGAACTGTTGACTGCACATCAGGGCCTGGCGATGGGCACTTGGTGATGGGGGGGGGGGGGGGGGGAGGGGGGGGGAGGGGGGGAATGAATGGTAGTTTCCTCACCTTCTGAGGAGATGCGGCTCTTCAGCATTCTATGAACACGTCCTACTGGAAACTGGAGACCAGCGCGAGCAGCACGAGAAAGGGGAGCTTTCTTGCCTTTACCGCTTCCTGCCTTGCCCTTACCACCCTTGCCCATGCCACCAACCTTACCGCCAACTTTTCCTCCCACCTTTCCTCCAACTTTTCCGGCGCCGTCCATTTTTAAGATAAAAAAGAATTCAAGGACTTGAGAAGAACTGACCAAAGAGGATGGGCCAGTTGCCGTTCAGCAATAACACCTGCTCCGCTAGAGCGTGAAGCTGCACGACTGCGGTGGTGCTCTGGAGAGAGCAGCAAACACTAACCACACAGCAGAAGGAGAAGCGAACCAAAAAAGCATTAGAGTGCGAGATGTATCACTTTGACGCACCTGCAAGCAGGAATAAGCAGCAGGGTGTCATTGCCAGGTCCCGTGGCTGTGAGCTCGGACAGCCCTGCGTAGTCTGCCACCCCTACCACGGACTGGCAAAGCACGTTAAAATTACGAATGCATGCTTCAGTTATAATAGAAAGCTACAGCCTGGTAATAATGCTACTTTTTGCGCGAGCTTGATTGAGCTTTAAAGCGATAGTTTTCCACAGTCGACAAGGGTCTCAGTCATTATGACTTTGCGCGTGTACCACTCCGCAGCCATTTTTGTGCAGTCGCATGCTGCCCTAAACGGCCTTGTTGTTGCAGCAAAAAGGTTCAGCTTTATTGTTGCTTATCGTTGTATGCATAAATTCGTGTTTAGATGGTGCATGCAGTGACTGAATTAAGGAGTTGCAGAAGCTCGGTGTAGCAGGGTTTGGGTGATGATGGTACTCGTACCTCTACTCGCGCAGAGGGTGGCTAGGGAGGGCCACGTAAGTTATTGCTAGGGCTGTCACTACAGGCTGCAATGTTAGCGAATGCTAGTGCATGTAAAAAGAAGCTGCGTTGGGGCAGGCGGTGCATCGCGGCGAGTTGCGTGCGCTGCGGGCCATCAGGGCTGGCGGTGTTCCCACCATTCCCATGCCTTTCGCCTGCTGTAACCAAGACAGCTGGAGGCTGACGGGGGATCAGCTAAGTCCTTGGCCATTGAAGCGAATGCCGATATTCAGCTTAGTTCGAGGATGTTTGTAACAGCATTCTTCTGGGCCGCTGTGAGTATGGATCTGCGTGGATACTTGTCTCCTCCTGGGATTCCTAGAAGTGGTGTTTTGATGTGGGTGCACAGATTCATTAGATTTGCTTCTGCGTGTGCATAATATCGCATTCCCATCCCCTGCTTCCTCGGTTGCCCGCTGTCAGTCTAGCAGGCGTATAATTACCCTACATCGTGGCAGAGCATTGCATTGGACTGCAATAGGTTCAAAGACTTACGATAAGAGCTCAGGGAAAGCAGATAATCCCTTATTCAGGCCTACAATAGTTCAGGCCATATAAGAATAGGAGCCTGGAGCTGGTACGGGCAGCAGCCGGCCTGTCGGGAGTTGCAGCTCTCCTAGTTGCTACTTCCGTTGCAAGAGAATCCCACATAGTAGCATGGCCAAGCTCCGTTTGTTGCTTGCCGCTAACGCTGTACACAAATTTTAAACATTTACGAGGCCCTCAATCGCCATCAACCACGGATGCTGACCTAATAGCCAGCCACCTTGCACGCAAGTTGGAGTACACGCACACGTATTAAATTCAAGCAGGCCGCCTTACTACTTCTTCCCTTCTCCACCAAGCAGCGCACGCCCTTGTGTGAGTGACCGGAAACGGAGCCACCCACCAAGGGAGAAGAAGAAGGTGCCCGCTGGAGGCATTCTAGTGAGCAACGCTCTAGGCTGCGCTTACTAGTCGGTTTTGTACATACCTGCTCAAGTGAACTCGTGCGGTATATATCCGCCACACTCAGCGACGTACCCTTAAAATAGCTGTATAAGGTCAAATAATAGTTTCTGATTCGTATTCCATGACCCATCCCCCTAAAGGAAGAAGGAGCAGTGTCCTTTCCTTCCTTATTTCCCACACTAATTCCCTGCGGATCAGCGCCTTGGCTACAGCTCCACTCTCGTATCGAGCCCCAGGCCCATGTATCTGCGGAGTAGTCTTCATATGAAAGCTTTACTTCTTGTATAATCTAACTAGATTGATTTCTCACAATGAAATGTTCGTCCTTTCTCTGCCAGGTAGGCCTGTAGGGGTCGAATTCTAATACTATTGTAGTGCTTGCGTACTACAGGCAGTGCCCCGCATACAGGAAGGGAAAAGGAAAATGACAGGGTAGACGGGGCAAGCGGCAACTGTCGATGCTGCTCCTATTTGCGGCTGCCAGCTCAGTGGCGAGGGCCCAGATCTCTGGTTGGGAGCAGCTTGCTACGGTTTGCATCCTATCCCCCCCAAAAAATGCCGTGAACAGTTGTCCCAGAGCAACATCAGAGCTCAAATGAAGGAGGGGCCCGCCTAGCCGAAAAACATACTAAACGTTAAAGTGCTATCGGCACTGTCTCCGTGCTAGCTATAGATAGAGGGAGTGAAGCAAGTCAGAGATGTCGAGCGCCGCTCAGCCAGTAGATATAATATTATAGGCACCAGTATAGGTATGATATAGCAAACGTCGGACGAATGTTGTACGCCTCCCGAATGTACGCTATGCTGTGCATGCCCAAGTTTGTGTTTGCAATCTGTAGGTCGACTATTCCACGCAGATGCTTCTGACAAATTGATTCGTCAGAAAACAATCCTGTGGCACCCACTAGGGATACTGGCCATCAGGCCAGCTGACGTAATATTTCTGTGGCCTGTGCGTGTTTTTACCTGTGCCTGTAGGACATCAGTTCCCTCCAGTTGTTTTTTCCCCAAATGATGCCTTTGCCGTAATGTGGGGAAACTTCGGAGATTTTTCGGTTGTTCCATGAGCAATCGCTGAAAGCCGACGCCACTGACGTGGTGGCGACTCACTGTTGGGGTAAACTCTACGGTGTAGTGGAACTCGTTGTCTCGAGAAAGAACAGGAAAGGGAGCGGAGAACCAATGGCGCTTCCGTAGACATGCAGAAATATTTCGTGTGCTCCCCTTCCTGAGTACTTGCCAGAGCACCTAAAATCACAGCCAAGTCGCCCAGGTTTAAAGTAATTCCCGAACGCCGTATGCCGTAGTTTCTTGAATGGCAGTTCTCCGGCTTGTTAATGCTCTCCCGAAGTCCTGCAAGTTGTCCGTGGAAATCTGCCGGTGCGAGCGTACGGGGCTGGCTGCACACAACCTGCTCCAGCGCCGCCTCAGGCAGCAGTCTTTCGATGAAAACCATGGAGTTAATGGTGTGTCAAGTTGATGGCTTCACTTGTACACTGTAAACGCATTCGGCATCAAACCATGTTGATTATTTTGTCTAGATATAATATAGCAAACTCGGCGAAAGCATGCTGTTGCTCCCCTCCATCTGGTCATCGCCCTCAGGATATGTATGCGCTGGTGATGCTATGGCCAATCTCAAGCGCTCCCCTGAAGTCTTCTTGTCCGGATGGGCCGTGGAAGCTGATCTGCTTTCATCGCAGCGAAAAGCCCAGTCCTTTGCTAACTCCCAGCTGGAGGGCAAATCCTAGTTAGTCCGCACTATTCAAAGGGGGACACCGCTGAATATTTGACAACAATTTTACAAAGGGCACCCTAAATTTCTTTCTGTCCTTTGCAGAAAAGTCCCCATATAGAATTCCTTCCAGATGTGATGGTGGGGCTGGCAGCTCGAGCCTTTCCCTCTTAACGATGATGTGCCGCCCAACTACATCCAACGAGAGTCCTCGGCCTTGGCCGAGAACTTTTGTTGTTGGTGAGGTGCAGCAGCATGCAAAGAGAGGATAGGAACCTATGCAGAAAAACTGAAAGCATTATTCATTGGGGTTCCCTGGGAGGAATGTAAAGGACACCGTACTGCATATACTGAGTTGCGGAATATTATGATTCGCCCAGGGTCCTTATGCAATGCTCGGCATTATACGTGAAAATTGGCAGTAGCATTCTAGATAGAGAAAATGATATTACAAGTAAGGGTACAGGTAATATAAATTTCATAGGGCCAGGTTCGAAAACAATACCCAGCAAGGCGCGAGCCATTTTGGTGTTGGTGGGCCCGAGCGCTTGAGGAGATTGGTCAATCATCTGTAACAGGACAGGTCTATGAGCTGGGAAAGAAGCAACTCAATGGGAATGTCTAATCCGGCGTTTCAAGTGTGTTTGCCACTATAGGAGAGGCCGCCATAGTCAGCATGCTCATCGTTTACCTTATGTGTAATTAACTAGATCAAACTTCGCAGCACAGAACACAGAGCACCCATCTTCAGCCGCAATGAGTTAAGTTCAGCAGCTAGGCAGGCCATTGCCGCATTAGAGCACCCGTATGAAGCACGTGCATGAGCACGCGCTGCCCTAGCAATGCCCCCAACCCCTACATACCTGCAAGCAAGGCACCTACATATGAGCCCGTCCGATCTGCCTTGCCCTTGAGTGTACTTTGTAGCTGCTCCGGCGCTTTACCTCAAGTGTGGCCAGCAATAGCCTTCCACGTAGCGATGGGAACTGGTTTGAGTGGAGAAGTGAATTCATTTCAGTTCCTATTTCTATGTTTGTATGCTGCTAGTGTTGATCACTTTGCTAGGTTTGCAGTCGCTCCTGTTCACCATCAAGCTGAAGCTCGTTCACGTTCATCAAAGCATGGAGCATGAAGCGTCATTGGTGTTGCATACCAAGTGCGTTCATCTGAATTAGGGCCCTGAGTGTGCCCTATCCTGAATAGGAGGAAGAATGTGATTGTATCGAAGGTTGAACGCTATTTCGCAGGAGAAACCCAGCTGAAGCGAGTTTGCGTTGTTGAAGCCCACGGCCTGCACTGGCTACCCCTCATCCACACCCGTGGTTCCCTTTGCAGGGGACGCGAGACCAAATAGCAGCGTAGAGACCGATCGCAGCATCGGTGCTGCCCCTCTTGAGCACGTTGTAATACTTTGATTGGAGACAGCCCACGTAGAGGTATTCTCCAGAAGCGGTAGGAAGAGCCGGCCTGGCCAAAATCATGAGCGCCTCCCCCTGGCCCTATTTTTCCAGCACCGAGAACCTTACAAAATACATACACGCAATTTCTATTCGTAAGGTACAAAGTCTCCCATTCCAAGATGAGTACGTCATCCATATTAACCCCCTCTTATTTGCAATCAGCACCGCTGCTCTTTCCACATTCTAATGCTGCGGCCACCACGCAGTGCACAACCCTTTCCTAATGCAAAGTAAAAACTCCTTCTGTGGTTGTTGACGCTGCTAAAAATCATTCAGAGCCCGAAGGAACTCTTTTGGATGCTTTTAAGGTTTTTTTAGCAAAAGTAACAATGTGATTGGCAGTTGTGTGGATTTTACGTGAAGAGACCTATACTCTGAATAGTCTAGTGCTGCAGCAAGCTCAAAAGCCCGCCGTTGTGTAGGAATCTTTGCAATACGCTTGACGGAGAATGATAATGATGCACTGACAGACTCGCAAGCAAAATACTCTTCACTCCACAGCGCGAAAAGCGGTTTAAGGACAGTGACATTCTGGCACATTCTGCATGCCCCTAGCATGACCTCTAGAAAAGGCAAGCAAACTGCCTACAACATAACAGCGTTGCGTAGGACACTGCTAAAACTTATCAACCTCTAGTACGAAGCGGCTGGAAAGCACTAAGAGAAGAGTCTAGCCGACTTGTCAGACCACAGAGGACGCTGTCACTTCTTTAATCCCAGGTAAGCCTTGTGAACTTTCGTATCAAGGGATCACCGAAGGAGGGCGCAATACGATCATAGCACTTTGCGGCTTACCAAGATATCCTGTAACAGGAGAGTGCCTTCACGCATAATGATTTACAGTGCCTGCTGCAAACCTGTTAACTGTAGCCAGCATCAAGGCCTGATAAGAGAAAATAAGGCGTACTTGTTCAAATAAGAAGTGCAGCTCTGAATGCAAAGCTAACCCGAGGAAACAAGCTAGCTTATCATTGAAAGGGGGTATGTGCAGAGGTAAATGGTTTGGAAAGGCAAAACTGCCTGATAAAAATGCGAAAGTGTGTCGATGGGTCCACTACGATACCGCAGCATCTGCAGCACCGTTCTACAGCTGAAGCAAGGACAGAAAGGCATGCCTCCCCTGCCATTGTTGCAGTGCTACATCACCGCATATTAACTGCCAATCAACGCATAATGACAGTGAATATGAATCAGCTAGTAAGGCCTGAACGCGGCAGCAAGTATTCTAATAACGCCAAACAACAGATACTGATGCATAAAGCGTGCATCGAGATTCGCAGTATACTCAAACCTGCAGCCCCCGTTCGGCATACTCAGGAACTCATAAGACGTTGCTTGTCGATACTCGTGCATGGAGCAGATGGTAGGCCTTCCAAGCATAAAGAAAATAAGGCAAGAAGCTCGGGAAGAGGAGAATTTACAGAGTGTATAGAGGGCACTCCAGCAAGCCAACAAATAACTCTCGCCAGGTTTTCGACGCTAAGGGAAAGCATGGGTAGCTCAGAAATGCAGAATAAGAATTGCTTTTGGAGCGCGCAGTTTATATGCACACCTACTGGTTTTCCCGTGTGGGCAAGCATGGCACTTGACGCTGACTCCAGTCCTGCCGCCTTTGCGCACTCAACAAGCCGCCCATGATGTGACTTTACAGCGGCCAACCAAGCGTCGACATCCTGGCGTAGAGTCTGGGCGTTTTCAAACCGACTATTCAGGCTAGGACAATTCGATAGCTCATTTCCTCCAATTGATGGCAAGCATGTTCTGAGGCGCAGGAGAAGTACATCGCTCTCCGAAGCGAGCGCCGCCGGTTCATCGAGAACAGTAAGTCCAAGAGTGTCCTGCACACCATCTGGCCTGTCAGGTTTCACACAGAAATCGACATCGCCTAGATACATTGTCCATGGCTGTGTGGAGGCGCGAATATCTGCTTTCAGACTCGAAAGGGCTGTCGGCCCTTCACGTAGTACGCGGTGTAGAACAGCCTGAAGCCCTGGCACCACGTCCGGTTTGGCTAACTCATAGAACACAGGAAAGGATTCATTTTTGAGAGCTTCTGTACATTCCGTGTTGAACAAATCCGATGCACGTTCTTCAAATAGATCCGGTTGGTCTCGTTTGGAGGTTGAACTGAAGGCGTCACAAGCACTATCCTCATGGCGGCCACCTTCTTTCACGGCCGCCGTCGCTGTGCATGCGTTATTCATCTGCATCGGTGCCGACAGATAACGCAAAACGAAGTACAGCTGTAGTACACGAGTACTACAATAGAACACATGTGATAACCCTAGAGGTCTAGTTTCACGAAAGGGAACAATTAGAAATATAAAGACACTTAGACTGGAACGCTTTAGATAGAAAAGGTCAAATGAGTTAAGAGTGTTCGTCCGCCTACAGGAGGCCTAGGGCTGGCCGCGAGGCTGACGCAGTTGCCCTGGCTCAGACCCTTTCCGGGGGGGAGTCAGCCAGATCTGTTATTCTTGGATCTCCTTTTTATAGATTATGAACTCGAATGTGTATAAAGAATGATTATTTGCATATTTAAGTGGCATTAACAGAGATTAGCTGAGTCGAGCTAATAGGTGCTGAGTGTGCACCAGGTTGAACTACTAGAAGTCATACGTAGTAACAGCTGGGCACGCTGTTCACGACATTTAGGGGCTGTTCCGGCATATGAAACCCGAAATTGCTTGCCTTCAGTGTTGAGTCCTCGATTACAGTTATTGTTGCAAAGAGTCGCAGAAGGCTAAATCCAGCCAGAAACTGAAGCATGCATGCGCCAGAGCGACGGCAAGATAATAGGTGCTCTCCCACGACCACCGGAAGAAGAGAAACGTACGGCTAGTTACGAATCAGAAAGTGAACTGGGTGAAGGAAGAGAGGCAAACCCAGAATTACCCTCGGTCAGAAATTCCCCAAAATCCCTGGAGAGTCACATAATGGAGAAAACAATGGCAGGATATGCTAAGTTTAACACCCCCGGAAGGAGAACCCCCGACAGGGAAGCTACCCCGACTGCCTGCATGCCACTGCCTGCAGGCAGCGGACACCCGCGATCAAGAAAGGGCTTGGGGACGGAAGAAACATGTTGGTTCTCCTCCGGATCCTACTGTTAGAACTTGAATTGGCGGGAATGCCAAGCGAGACCTGGGGAATGGAACTGCGCAGACATCTGACCGGGAGTGACTTAACGTTTTGGTTCCACGTACAGGACACTGGGGGGTGGATATGAAAGATTGGGACGGCGTAAAGCATCTTATGATAACTAGATATTGTGAAGTCGGAGTGGTAGCCCCTCCCCTAACACTTCAGCGAACCTGGCAGAGTAATTAACCGCACTCCCCCTCCAGTTGACATTAAGCAGCTTCAACATCAATCACTTCGTCGCAAAGTTGCCAGACGACGTCCTCATGGAACTCACAAAAAGTGGGCGCAGGGCCTTCACTACGTGGGACGAGGCCGCTGCAGAGCTAAGAACGAGAGTGGGAACCAAAACTAGGTTGAGATGGCGGTGGCGTTAACCAGGTTGTGGGGACAGGAGGCGGGAGCCCGACTGGCGAGGCAGGCAGCTGTCGAGGGCTCAGCTGTAGCGAGGTCTGACCCACGGGCGCGGCCAGGACCGACCGACTACCGGTGCTAGGAATGTCAGGGCCGATGGCATCCAGCACGGCAATGCCCCTCTACTGAAGAGCCACTCCGGCGAGCAGCCGAAGCTTGTAAGAGGTGCGGAGGCATAGGCATCTGCGCAAGAGACTGCCCAATACCGGCACGAAGAGCGATAGATAATAGGGAGACCCAGCCTATCCCACGTTCTAGTAATGAGGGAGCTAACCGTTTAAACGAGGAGCCGCGGTACAAGCTTAACACAAGGATAGTATCTGTCGACGACAGGCTGAACAGAAGGCAGCTGAGGCGGCGTGAGCTGCCGCACGCGAAACGGGGAGTGCACAAGGTAGCGCAGGAGAATCCGTTAGTAGAAAGCATGAGGGTTGAGAGAGCCGACGCACGTTATGCATATGAATGCATAGGGTTTCTGTGCGCAGTGGCGACAGGACCTAATGCCATTCCAGTCCCCCCGGGATGGGGAACGAGACTGATGCTGAGAGCAGATCCGCATACGAAGAAGCCGCTGACTCAGCGGCGGCTCAGCAGACCGCAGGGGCGCAGTTTGAGCTAGAGTTAACTCGGGACGAAGTGGAAGAGACGCGGCAAGTAGAGAAGATGAGAAGTGAGAAAATATCCTTAATGGAAGAGGCGTCAGGCTCTGACGAGGCTCCACAGAAGACAGGTGTGCAGCCTGATGTAGAGCCCATTAGGGAGCATGTGGAGGAGACGCAGCAAGCAGAACACGAGCCCTGCGAAAGGGGCACAGAAGAAGCAGAAAAGTCCGCTTATCCGATTGGTGAGGGTGTAAAGACGTCAAGGTGGCGAGAGCCTGGTGAGACCGCTGAGTCTGGTAGGTGCGGAGTGTTGGGCAGTGTTCGCACTACCGTAGTTCTGAGGGTTGATGTGGATGGGAGCCAATGCGAGGCGTTCTTCGATACGGAGGCCTCTAACAGTTTCCTTAGTCAGGAGAAAGTTGATCGTTTACAACTAAAGGCGCGCCGACCTTCAGAAGAGTATGTTTACAAAGGTCGCTGGCGAGGAGATGCGCAGTGACCGGGTCGTCACGAGATCGACGACGTGGGGTGAACGACAGCATTCCACTGGAGAATTCTTGAAGGGGCCTGCACCCTGTAAAGCTGTGTTAGGGCTTGCTTCGTCGACCGCTCAAAGAGTGAAGTGGTATCCTCAGCCAGATAAGCGGAGAAGCCACGTGAATGCCACGTGAATGAGACGTGGAGTGAGCTAACGGTAGGTCGGTCATATGCGGAAAGGAAAAAGGGGGGCCACACTAAGGGAATGCGTCAGAGGATCCAGCAGAGCAAGCATACGTCATCATCGGTAGGCACGTGGCAGACATGTTGACGGACCAGGTCGCCGCCATCCTACGGCCGCCACGTCAGCGGTATCGGGCCCACGCGAGGGCGGGGCGACGGTATCGATGAACTCTTTAGTTCAGCAGGCTAAGGCAAATGCAGAGGGAATGTACCGCTTACTGGCTTCTCGGGACCCCGGAAAGACAGTGGGGATACGTCACATCGGTGAACAGCGAAGGGGACTGTGATACAAATGGATTGGATTTTGTCCATCTCCAGTCCGTCAGACCAGTAACGAAGCTCAACGGCAGAGGCAGATGCTGAGAAGTCACCGAGGACCGAGGCACAACTCGGATATTTGCAAATGGACGATTTGACGGTGACTGCAGAGGTACTGCGGACCTGTAAGGAGTTTCTCGAGGTGTTGCGGGACGGTGGAAGGCCTTCCCAGAAGCGCTTCCGGCAGGGCTGCCGTCCAAATGCCCTGACGAGCATCACACAGTCCTCGTGCCCTTTTCGATTCGCGGCTACGCGCTGTCTGGCGTGTTGTTAGTATTTCGGATAGTGAAGGGGGGAAAGGGGTGCTAGAGCACACGTTTTGCGTTCTTGCGTCATCGACATAGCTAGTAGCTTAGCATAGGGCCACACAGACACATAGTAGGAAGCTTAGAGTAAAAAGAAGTGCACTAGGGCAAAGGGTGTCGCAGGAGAAATTAAGCACAAAGCGTAGTACGACACTATAGCAAAAAAGCCCTCTCCAGAACCATGGAACATCCCAATAGCGACACCATGGAAGAAGAAATTAGGAAAATGGAGCTTAGATGAGAAGAGAGATAAACCAAACTGGGGGGCGGTTTCCGTTCGGAAAGGGGGGGAAGTTGTAGTGCACGCGCACAACAATGTGAGCATGTGATAACCCTAGAGGTCTAGTTTCACGAAAGGGAACAATTAGAAATATAAAGACACTTAGACTGGAACGCTTTAGATAGAAAAGGTCAAATGAGTTAAGAGTGTTCGTCCGCCTACAGGAGGCCTAGGGCTGGCCGCGAGGCTGACGCAGTTGCCCTGGCTCAGACCCTTTCCGGGGGGGAGTCAGCCAGATCTGTTATTCTTGGATCTCCTTTTTATAGATTATGAACTCGAATGTGTATAAAGAATGATTATTTGCATATTTAAGTGGTATTAGCAGAGATTAGCTGAGTCGAGCTAGTAGGTGCTGAGTGTGCACCAGATTGAACTACTACAAGTCATACTTAGTAACTGTAGCGAGCAGCTGGCCTACACTGTTACTACGATGGATCCCTACGTAGACAGAGTAGGTGCACACGCTGATATCTCGCTCTCGAACCTATGATTCTCGCTGAAACAACCAATAAACACCGTTAACTACCAAATATATGATCGAGGTCCTATTATTGTCCCCCAAGGAAAACCCAGAATAATAGAACTCATCCCCGACTCTCGCTGAGGGCCAGGGCGAGAGTAATACCGAAGTGAGCTGTGAAGAATGCTGGTGTGGCCAGCCCATGCTCCAGTGGCCAGTCCGAAACAAGCTAGCAATATCTTTGCTATAAACAACCCAGCCATCTTTTATGATTGTGGCTGGTACCTTTGCCTGTTACTAACAGACGCTGAGAGATATCACTTGCCAGCTCCAGGCAGGAACTGGATGGTGTAATGATGGATCTAGATGGCAAGATACAGCCACCCACCGTGCACCGTTGCTTTTAATGCCCTCTCCATAGGATGGCTGCGATGCAAGCTGTCGTGGAGAGGTGTTGGTGGGCGCAAAAACCAGCAGAAGGAAATTAAACAGCAGACATACTTGCTGCAGCAGATTTTGAACATGGATACATGATAATCTGTGGCAGAGAGCGGGGGAAAACGTTTCTCCGCAACCCCCCTGAGCATACAGGTTCTTGTTGTACTCCATTGCCATTCCATGTTCCAAAAGCAGTAGACATGAAGCGAATTGTACCCTTCACAGCACTTCGTTTAATTGCTTTTTAAAGCCTTTTCTGCGGCTTTCTGACTGAAGGGAAGCACATTCTCACGCCTATCCTTCCGAATCCAGATTCCACAGAGACTTTTGCACCTGCTAGCCTCCAACAGGAATGCAGCGAGGCGTAATGCGTGGACACTGGCTATCCAAAGCTCTTCACACGTTGTCTCAGACGGCTTGCTTTCCGCATGAAAGGACCCTATAAGAGGAGGCTTCATCGCGGGTTTACACAATTCCAGCAATTGGATGAGCCGTTTTAGGATCCGTTTGCAACGCAGCAGTTGCTCACAGAGGAGAATGTTCTGTTGAAGTATATGCACATGACGAACACCCGCTATTTTACACTTCTCGTGCCGTGGCTCAGTATCATTTCTCATCTGGTGATGGTTTTGCTGTTCTAGCTGCCTGGACGGTTGTGTTTGAGATCCATGGCTCAGTATTGCTGGATGTGCAAGAAAGGATAACAGTGATGGTTGCGAGCGAAGCGGTTCAGCGTTAGACACATCAATGCCCAGGGCCAACTTATGCCGCGCGCCTATGATTCCAAGAAATGCAGAAGCCCGTTCTCCACGTTCAGCATCAGGAGCAGACACTGCCCAGTGCAACAAGGCGTAAGTAAGGAATGTCCCCTGTGGAGGGCCTGTCCAGGGTGCCAATCGCGTTGTGTTCAATTTTAAGCTAGCTGTGTCTGGAGAATTTTCAGGACCAGGAGTCGGTGCCCTTTTACCAATGGCGGGGTCACAGCGAAGCGAGCGCACGGAGTCTTGCATGCCAATGAAGGCTTCGCTGTGAAGACTGTGGGCGAATGCGGAGGCCTGAAAACACATCGGCGCATAAATGCATTTCAGCACAAATACCCAGTAAGTGCATCGGATTGCTGGCAGCATTTGGGCCTTACGGAACGCTTTACTGAGATCAGGTTTCCGGACGTACATCCTGAATCCACCTCGCCGCTGCCCACAGAAGAAATAGGCGCCTCACGGTCGTTGTTTCTGATTTTTCACCCTGTGCCCAAACAGAAAAAACTCAGCACCCGGGTAGCATTTCCTCTTCGCCGCTGCTTAGTTGAGCGTGCGTCGTGATAGGAGAACAACGAGTGCTTTTGAACTAACCACTTGCAGAAACATTGGCAAACTTCTTGCGAGCTTAGCTGCCTGTTCTAGAACCAGCGCAGCAGCCGCTATCTTTTGCAGCTCTGCAAAATCATCCACGCCGTCATTTGCTTCTGCACCCTCAACGTGGTTCTCAAAATATACGCCTAGTGGACTATTGGAGCCTTTCACAGATGTTTCATCAGCTACAAAAGTAGCGTGTGTGTCAGAGTGTTCTTTTAACGCTAAAAGACGTTCACAACATTCAACCGCTCCTCTCGTGAATTCCCGGATTGATTTATCCTCAAATGGTAGTCGCCTTATTCGCCGAGGGCCTGGCAGTCCAAAAATAGGTGTTCTTTCTTCTGCAGCATAGTGCCCGGGGGGCATCGTCTTCTCTTGACAACGGTGTAACTTATTGCTCGGCATCTGTGGGCGAGTAAGCACATCGTCGTTTTGATTGAGTCGAGTAAACGCTCACTGTAGCGAGGGAAAGGCAGAGGAGCAGCTAGTCTCACGCGAGAAGTGTTTAAGAACTGTCCCACATGAGTTCCAGGCTCACAAGATACTGCGCTTCACCAAGCAGAATTCCGCTCTTTGCAGATAGTAATCAATCCATAGTTATCCATAATAAAGCCTATTTTAAACGTAACTTCCTCAAAGGCCGAACCTCAGGCATCCAGAAGTGGGAGCATTCAAGTGTAATGGTCACGCTGCTGGCTTGCATAGCATCATGCTCCCTCTTCTCTAGTGCATACCAGAAATACTTACACACTGCGTTTTCCGTCTTTATTTCGGTATGTGGGCTGAAACGTTAAGTGTGTTAACTACGGCTGAAAAACCTTACATGTTCTGCTTGTTCTTCCGTTTCGCCATTCCCTTGCTCCGCCGCATGTCCCGGTAGCCATGCCCGATTCCTCTCGAACTCTGTAATTATTTTGCTAATAGCTGCCATTGTGGATGAGTTGACATATTGCAGACGTCCTGTCGTTGTTGCAGCTACTACTGCTGCTCCTTGAAGATTAACGTCCAGAGCAGCTACCGCCAAAAACAGATCTCTTAATGCTTCGCCTAATCTAGACCCTGCCCCGGACATCTTTGCCTCTTTGTGAAGGGAAATCGCATTGAGCCGTTAACTCAGTGAGAGCATTCAATATTTCCTCCTCTTAAACAAATATTTAACTGTGGAATGCTGTGATCCCTGAATGTACGGGGATTGGAGAAATTTAGCAAGCTAAGTGCATAGTGAGGCGTTGAAAGCACAGTACAGAACCCCATTACCTGATTTGCTTGCAAAGGAAAACTAGGCCCCAAACCCTAATAAATCTCTCTATGAGCATTTGTGGCTTGTTTAAGATACAGCGAATAACCATAATAGAAGTTATTCACCATCCTGTTAACGTGTGCACTTGACATGGGCACCCGTCGCCGCCTGGTTAGCCTGCGCTGTAAGTCAGGGCTTACGGAGATAGGTAAGTGAGCTCATCCTTATTTCCTCCGGGCCTTTCAATTCAACTTTTGCTGTAGTTTAGCCTCTGCATAACCTATGTTCAAACTCCCTTTGGCCGTGTTCAGAGGGCCCGTTTTCTCCTGGAGGAGGCAAATTGTGATACAGCCAGTGGGAAATTGGTGCATTTACCTCTGCCTTGCGAACAGACCCGCCATTAGTGGCCAGGCAAGCGGCTAATGATTGGATAAAGTGTTAGCTAATACAGCGAATAGGCCTGGGTTATGTCTGCGCGTAGGGTTACGCTGCAGCATTACAGGAAAACGGTGCCTTGCAGCTCGTGAGGAGCCGTCACCTCTGCATACTAGCCACAGGCCCTTAAGCCGGCCTGCCGATAGAGCCTGGGCAATGAAGAAGAGTTCTTCTGTTTTTTGAGGTTCCTTTTCTTAGGTATTTCTCTTGATTGCAGCGCGCGACAGCCCCAAACTAAAAACGAGCACCCGCGCTGTCCCTGGTAAATGGCTAATCAGGGCAGGTAGGAGCAACGAAACTCATCGCTACGACAAGACAATCTAGTGCAAATCAGTGATTAGTAATGTGAGCAAAGACATAAATATCTTCAGACACCCTTCCTAAGCGCTTCGCCAAAGCTTGAGCCCTTTCTGCTTCCGGATACCGGTGAGTGATCTGAACCTGCCCTCCTGGAGGAAAGCGGCCAGCTGCTGGTAGCGTCCCCGTGTGGAGACTTCAGTCATATCTCCATCCCACTCGGACGAAATTGGTTTTGCAGCAAAGGGTGGCAGCAGCGGGCAGTCCATATATGGCTGGCGCAGCGGTGGGTGTGCAGTTTAGGAGTTCCCGGTTTCTCACAAGTTGTGCTTTCGACTTCAAGAGCCACCCAAGGAGTTTCAGTTATTTCCATTGTTATTAGTGGAGTCTTAACAAGGAGGGGAAGGTCGAGAATTGACGCACACCTAAACAGCGGTGCAGCCATTCCGGAATGCACCCGGAGTAGGGAGGCTCTCGGGCATTTGCAACGACGCAGGTTCAATCCCAACTCGCGGAGGAAGGACGGATAGTAGAACTGAGAATACGAATAAGGGAAGCTGCTGTGCAGCTGCGGTTGTTTCCCTGCTTTGCAAGGCGTAAGGGGCTAGACACCGAGGTATGACGATTGCATCGACGCCGTTGTGGCTGGCTGAGACAATGGGCACACCTCATGGTTTTGTTGCAGCGTAGTTACAGCGGAGCTAGTGGTGCAATTGTTCGTTAATTACCTTTGGAAGCTGGGCAGCTCTCCACGTAGCATATTAATCAACAAAAATCCGAAGTGTGTGACGGCATGGGGGCATGAATTCAGACTCCGCTTGAATTTGGCCATGAGCCAAGCACAGCGAACTGCCCACCCGGAAGCCAGCGGTCATAGGGGAGAAGCCAGTTCACTACAACATTTGTGTACTGTTTGTAAGCAACTCTTCTTTATGCAACAACTAAGGTGGTTCTGGGTCCCCGCAATCTTAATTGACTAATTTCAGATATACTTGCTGCTTTATCTCTAATAAGTCCTTTAGTATTCCCTTCGCTGTTAGGGCCCCAGGTAGCCCAATCTTTTGCAGCATTGTAGTGTTCGCAGCATTGTACAGCAACGGGCAAAAATGGATGCTGCTGGTGAACGATCCCTCAGTCCTTCAACCCTGCCACTGCCGTAGAATGAATCAAAGTAAAAGAATAGTTTACAGAACCGAAATACTCCAGTACACTGTGCTAACTCCGCGCTATCCGCCCTTTACAAGACTCGCTGTTAGGCGCGCATTACAGATCTTCTCGTCCTGCTCAGCTATACCCGTCTCTCAACTGCAAGCTAAAACTGCAGCGCTTCAAAATGCATGGGCTATGTGTTTTGTCCGTGAAGCTCGAAGTTACTGTTAAGTTCCCGGAACCAATCACTTCCCCTCTACCCTCCGCGAGCCCTGGGGAAGGCAGCGGCAGACAGGTGCGGAGGAGCGCACCTTTCATCCGTTACAACGGAGCTCACCGGGTCCAGGGCTGCAAACCAGCCAAATGGGAAAAAGCAGCAATGCGCTAGTACTGTAAAGCATATTGTAGACAGTCCTTAATCACTTGGAACACGTAGTAGGCACTCTGGGTGCAAACAAAAATGCATGCAAGGACTACAGAAAACAAAGCTACGCCACACTGCAAGAATAACTCGACCAGCACCCTAAACTGGCCCCTCTGTAAATTTCGCCGTGAATATAATGGAAATTCACTACTATGCTTGCTGTTCTATGGCCCCCAATTGGGGGTTACGGTGGCCTGATCTTCTTTTTAATGCAGGACAGTTCTAGAAAACGCAAGTGAAATCGTACGCCCACTGCTCTTTAGCCTCGCTTGTTTTCAATGAAAGATCGTTACCTGGCCTGACGACGAATCTCCTTGTTGCTATCCAGCTCATCATGACCGCGTCTATATATTCACATGCGCTTTTTTACGTCGCGTCGGGAGATACTTTCATCTTTCCCTAGCTTGCAGCAATTCGTGAATGGATGGGGAAAGTGCTACAACACCAGACGGATATGTATATGGCAAACGGCGCTTGTACTTACTTTAAGCAAGGCGATTCGGTTATAGTGATTTCACGAGCGCAGCGATGTGCATGGGAGGTTAAGCTGAAAAATGAGCTTCCAGTGCGTCAGGGCCTGTCACTGTTTGTTGAGTAGTCAACTCGTTCGCCTGAATGGCAAAATTGCCCCCCAACCTGGAGATGCCACCAAAATAAGGTCTGCCCTTCATTGTATTGCTCAGAAAAGCATCCCAAACTCGTCAACTGTCTCCCCAAAGGCGCCAACAAGGTTCGTGGGGAAAAAGGAGCTGCTGGGGGATATTCAGATCTTAATGGTGCGTCTAAAAGCGAGCAGCGGCACCAGGAAGCCGGACTAGTGCCCTAGCTGATCAACTGACCTCAGGAGAATTCGAGTTTTGATGGCCTTTTGCTTGGAAAATTTCGTCAGAGGCATCGATCTGCTCCTCTCAGTTTAGTGGCGATGCTCGCAAGAGTGACAATGCACAACGCTGAGGCCGCGTATAACCTTTTGTTCACAGTTGCTGTCACCCACAAAGAGGATCCCACTTATAAATGTCAAGGTGCTAACCCCAGCTAAATATTTTCCAATCGTAGTCTTCGTCCCTGTCTTTAAGTATGGCTAGCCAGGGGCTTTTCCCCGCAACGTCTTCAGTTTTCATGGTTTTGGATGCCTATAGGTGCAGCCCACAGGCCCCTCTTTAAAGCTCATACGTCCTTTTCTACTTCCGTGCAGGGTAGCTGCTGGGTAATCACTAGTACTTTGAAATTGTTTTCGTCGTTGGCCCGTGGAAGAAACGGAAGAAGTTTGGCCTTTGACATGCTTGCCTGTGGGGCCCCTTTGCCGCAGCAGCTGCATAAAGCGGTTTTCAACCCCCTGACAGGCCAAACCCTCTCTGCACCATCCGCACGCCCTTGTGCCGCCATGATCAGGGAGGTCGGAGACCGAAGGTAGCCTTTTCCTAGGAAATAGTGCCGCACATTCTTCGACTCTGCTTGAGTCTGATGATACTCTGCTGAAGCTTAGTAATCTCCTTTCATATCTCCCACCACCCCCGACCAAGGCTGCAGCATTCACTGCTTTGAGCAGCAGGGTGCGCTGAGAACTTCATCTTTAATCCTCCTAAATGCTGCCGTTCAGGGATCACGTTCACTGGCTGGCAGGGCCAACTGGCTGAGCATGGTGTTTAAATGCTTTCTTCAACGCTGTGCTCAAGCGCGGTTGTTGGACAATTCAGTTAAACAGCTTGAAGGATTTCCGAGACAACTGCCTTGGCGCCAGATTTAATCCCTGGCCATTGTGGAGCAGCCCTCTATATTGCGTTCATGTGTACGGCACTCGCTGAGAATATTTGCTTGGTGTTTAGGCGTTTTACTTATCGGCTTTGAGGTGCCAAAGGCCACTGCGCGAACATACAAAGAATCGACACAACCAGGGCACAAAACAGCGGACATATACGAAATATTGGCCTCGTGATTTAGCTCTCCTAATAACTGTTTACCTTTTTCCGCCCTTGGAGGTGTCCGCTTCCCCGGGAAGTGCATGGGAAACCTTTATTAAAAGGCTAGTTGCTGGCTTGATTTGGTGGAAGGGCTAGGTGAAACCCACGCTTGCAGAATTGGATCACGTGCAGTACCGCTTTTACGCAGACGCCCCTGTTCTCGTTGTACGAAACACGATAGGAAAGGGCTGGCAAGCGCAGCTGCTTGACGGGGTAGTGGCGCTAAGTTGAATGGTCGTTCAACTGAGCTCCAAAGTATGCATTTCGCTCCGTATATCTTCTATGAATAACAACATAGCGATCAGCGTTGCTTGCCATCATATGCAGCCATTCCAATTAGCCTTACACGACACACCACCATAAATAAGCTAACTTGTCGCGCTGCGAAGCACAAATGATACCACCACGAAAAATTGGCCTGAGTCCCCCCGATCCCACTTCCCCCCACATTTGGTTCCATCATTTCCATTCCCTGTGGACATTCCAGCACACATTGGAAATCTACGATTGTTTAGGATTCCATACGGCTTATCAGGCCTTTCAACTCCCTTTTGTGCCATACGTGCTCCATGCCAAACTGTCTTACTGAGGCAAAACATATCAGTTCGCAATTGCAACCCCTTCCGCATGCAGAGAAAGTACTAAGTCGTGATCCGTCGGCTAAGATAAAAGGAGACTGGAAGCCTTTGTCTATGCAAACCTATTACGTGAGTCACTCTTTTGGGGTTTCTGAGGGATGCTGTTGTCCGCTATCGCCTCTTCAGCAAGCTTTGAGACTCTCTAGCAGCGAGATTGGTTGCAGCTTTTTGCTGTGTACCGCTCTTCGACGTGGGCGAAGGCACGATTTCCGTGATGCATTTCCTCATTCCTGTACAGAACGGTGGAGTACGCTCACTGGTTACGTGTATTTTGACCTTACCGCGCTTCATTTTAATGTAGCCTCTAGCATGCGCCTGACGTGTAGGGAATAAGCGATCCCTTCCCCAATGGGCGCACAACTCAACAACGAATTTATGCCTTTATGTGCAGTCAGTCTGGTACTTGAAAGCGCATTCGCTTCTGCTGCTGCTGCTTTGATATGAACAACAGAGGGTGCGGTGCCGACCCTCGAGCCTTTCACGTGATACGAATGTGGAGGTGGTGTCCTTCCGGCACCATAGCCTGAATGAGTAGTCAGTTGGACACAGAAGCCACTAGAATCACCAACGGGGAATACCGATGTGACCTCAGGAGGAAATGCACCGATGAGCACCCCGGGCCTTTGCTGGCATTAGTGTCAAACAGCCATTGCAGTTCGCACTGATCCATGCAGAGGGCCTTCAAATGAACACTGCACAGCCGCCAAGTCGGGAGCAAAGAGCTCCTATCGCGTCTTGTGATTCGAAGGGAATCCAGGACCGCTATAAGGAGCAAACGGCACTGATTTGTTGAACATTTCTTATTGTCGCGTGATTCACACCTTCATCTCGCTCCCTTTTGTTGGCACGCCTTGCTAAAGGTGCAAGGGGTGGGATTCCAGTAGCCCTTCGCTTTCAGCAACTATGATGGCTTAACGAAACAATCGAACGAGCCATTGCGAAAATAATGGAACTTAGCTGTTTCCGACTGCTAAGTAGTCCTTCTTGTGCTTGCGCTTGCATGTGCTGCGATGACCAAGTTCCCAACTGAACATCTCCGCACACTGTCCGACTGCAACCCCTCTAGCAAAATTGCAGGTAAGCTTGCATGATTGTGTTCAGTATTCAGTGGAAACGTTCGAAACGCAGCCTATTATGCAGCCTGTTGCCCTTCAATTTTGTTGTCAGTTTGGAGTTTATCCTTCATCCACTGTCGGGCAGCCATACACAGGTCATCGACACTATAGTATTTCAGGCTTCACTTCCTGAGCTTAATGAAGTCCAAGCTTAGGCATCCTGCCATTAGTTCACTGTTCTGATATATTTTATCAACGGTATCTCTTAAAGAGCAGGAATAAGCATATTATCATCACACGGAAGATCAGCGGTTGAGTAGGTTTGACCTGCCATGCCCCGTAGCCAGAGGTCATCTGTGGACCTCCACTTCTTAATCGTAGCAGCACGATATTTTGAAAGCCATTCTTCTAATGCTGCATTCCCACAATAGTTCCAAAGAAGGATGACAGTCGACAATTATCTCAGCATGATATGCGCTCGCCTGACAAAATTTCCATCATTGGGGCCCTCGAGTGACCTTGGTGCTGATTGCATGCCAGCCCTCAAGGGGCACATCTCGCAAACCAGCTAAAACCAGGAGTAGCAATGATGCCTAGTCGGCTAATCAAAAATGCAGTTGAAAGTCATGTACCTTAGAAAACAGAAAGCGGAGTGTACCCGATCCAACTAGAACCTTCGGCTTTTTGCGAAACCGGCACGGAGATTTGAGCAGCTGTAAAGGATAATGGTAACGAAAAGACAATAATATATGGGCTGCCTTTACGTGTATACGGGGAAAACTCAACCAGAGGTCCTCCGCGTTTCCTAAGCGCATTCTCCGCTGCTTTTCAGAGCACTTAGAGCATACCGAGGCACCCCCAACATCACACTGGACCACCTTACCATGCCTAGCCGCACTGCCATGCCTTCAAAACGAATGGCACGAACCGTGAATCTGTTGGTTATTATCGGCATTTCGTCTTGATTGTGGTATAGCATATAGTTCTCATGGTGACTACGCGAGGACGCAGGGGCGCCTTAGCCTCGCCTCCGCTCGGAAAACGTCCATATTTCGATGCATCCACTGCAGGTCCGTTTACTTTAAACAAGACAGACCCAAAAGTATCTGTGAGCAAAGCTCGCGTTGATCGGTTGGGTCTCCATGTCTCGCTCACGATTCCTTTGGAGTCGTCAGTTACGCCTCGGGCAGCAACTAACGTCAAATCCAAACCAGCTCGCAAGGAAGCAAACGAAATAGAGGTGCCCTCGAGTCCGCCTTCCCCCACTAGGGAGAGACATAACGCTACTCTGCTAGAAGCAAATGCCGACAAGGCAATACACCCGGCTAGCCGACGAATCTCAAGATCGCCAGGCAAGCAAGTAGCCCCAGCCTCAGTTAGAAGAAAGAGGTGCTCCCGTATTCGGGACGATGCATCAGCGGTTCCAAGAGAAAAATCTACGTCAGACGAGACATCCAGCTCAGGGCTTCAATGTAAGTTCCCTGAGCGCTTAGGAAACCATGATGGAACGCTGAGTACGACAAACAATACTCCTGAGAAGTCCGACCATTCCGAAGCCGCTTCTCGGTGTCCAGCCTCTGGCTCCTGTCCGGGCCACAGTAAAGGTGGCAAGCAGTTGAAGAATTCATCCACTGCACTATCCCCAGCAATGTCGCCGGAGACCAGGGACGCCGGACGGGAGCTGCACCGCTTGCCATCGTCTATGCAGCAACTCCCGTGCAGTGGAGCTCTTGATGCTTCGATAGCATGTAAAGGTGCAAGCAAACAATCATGCTCTGACAAGCTGACCCTATTAAAAGAAGGTGCACGTGCCACACGAAATCCATCAACAGAGGGGATCTTTTCGGGTGACACGGGCGAACGCAGGACGGGAATTACCACTACCGCTAGCTCATACTTTTGGTTGCTGAACTCATCCAAGAGCCTTTTTAGCCGAAAGAAGACGCTTTGGATATATGATGAGCACCTAGCAAGATTCCTCCCCTCGTTTAAATTGACAACAACATCTGTAGCAGCACGACGGGCAGCGTACGCCCTTCTAGGAGCAAGCTGGTTGGCTTCCCTATTGTGGATGGGCCTTAATCCACTGAATGCAGCCTCGTGGGCAGGTCTATATCGTTCCAACCCTCCTGCCCCCCCTTCCGCTCAAGAGTGGCAAGAAGCAGCTGGCGCCTTTTTTATTCCTGATGCATTCGAAAACCAGTCTCATTGTTCGGCGCTGGGCAGCACATGCAGGAGAGGTGAAGACCTGCTATGCGGATTTCTAGTTGATTCCCCTTCTAATGAGTGTGTGGCTTTGGGGCAGGACGTTGCAGCGAAGAGAAATGGGGGATCAATTGACTACGCGCTGACTTCCGGAGGTGTTTCTCATGGGGCGCTTTTGCTATCGCATTTGCTGCAAAATGTGGCTTCTTTCGCAATGCCCGAACTTCGGTATGCTGACCCGCCGATTTCCCCTCCTCTAAGTGCTGCTTCGAATACAGCAGCTACGAGGCTTCTCCAAAGCTATTACCCATTGTATAATCACACCAACGATCCCGGCGTCCTCATTTCCGACAGCAATGCAACGTATGCAATCCATGATAATCATGGTCAGGTAACCATTGCCCTCGCACACGGATCCCCAGTGTTTGCAGTTGCCATGGAAACTGCTACAACAGATCCAGAAGGGCGTTGTGAATCTGTGGAAATACGCTGGTTTTCCGTGTACGTACAATTAGAAGGGGAGGAAAACACCGCATGTCGAAAGGCTCTCCCGAGTCAGGACACCTTGACGAAAATGGCCGATGGAGACGAGCACTGGTGTCGAGTTGGACGTTTCGAGTACCGCTGCCAAAGAAAAGGATCTTTACAAGTTTTCTGCCTACAGCGTCCATCTGGAGAACGCGAAGAGCCCCCACCATGGGCCTCTAAAGGGAGCGTAGCATGTAGGAATGGAAAAGCCTGGCAAACGCAGCGGGTGCGGATCGTGTTGAACGGAAATTGGGGAGCAGGAGCCACCCGTATTCGCCGGCTAAGAGTACTTGCATTCCCCGAATCGCCATACTTCTATAAGGAATAGCTTATTCACAGAGAATAATCGCAAACGGAAATGGTAGATTACAGGGTCGGCGGCTGAGCTCAGTCGTAAAGTATATGACTAAGCTGTAGGCCGGCTTGCATTAGCCCGTAAACCGAAAGCATCAGAGCCATCACTCTTCAGACGCCTTTGGTCAAACAGTGGCTGCTGTGCTGCTGAAGCCGACGCGCAGCGCTGAACACGGACGTAACTGGGGTGTGAAACCTACCATACTTTCATGCATCGACAGCACAATCTTGAGCTTGCACATCAGCTTCCTGACTTTCTCAGAAGACCACTCATTATAAAGGCTAAACAAAAGCGGCAAATTAGTTCCAGCTTCACTCTACTGGATGCAGGAGGCAAGGGACGAGAAAGAACCAGTACTGGCGGACTGCTTGGCAAGTTCAGCGTCCTGAGCAGCAACAACAGCAGTCCATATATTGATGAACCTCACGTAGTAAGCTGCCGTAGGACACTTAGGAAGAGTCGTTCTATCTGAGTACACTGCTAGCACAGTATGAGACTGGCTTGGGTGGGGCTGCACCCTTACCTAGCTCGGTACAGTGACTTCGTCAAATTCAGTTGCCTGAGATGCATGAACTAACAAGATTTACCCGTTATGCAACTCCTTTTTCCGTCCATATTAAAGGAGCTACGAAGGAGAAATGAGTAAATGCCAGGATATTTAACCTTCGTATGGACGATATACCGCAAGAGCAGCACTGAGCAAGTCGGCAACGTGGTTGGCTCCACAGCCGATACACTCCACGTTGAACCTACGCTGCGAGAAATGGTCTACCCTGATCCTCCCAAAACTTGAAGTTTTGCTTATATGAGGTCCCCTGCCTACGCATCTTTGGCCGTGCAATTGTATTCTGTCTTGCATCAACGGCTGATGCCAATTCGCTGCTGTTGACGCCATGAATAATATTCCCTCGGAGAGAGGCACTAGCCTGCTTAAAATGCAAAAGACTAGTCACATGTGGAGAGTTAGCCTTAAATCTAGCTCCAGTATAAGTACAGACACAGAAATCCTTTGCAGTTACAGTCACAAAAAAATAATTGCTGCTGATATCGGAGCTTAAATTGTAATGGACTGAAGAACGACGAGCTCAACCCCCCGGGTGCTGCAAGAAAGCAACATATCGTCCGCTGGAAGCGAGGGGGGAAAAAAATGAGGCCAGCGGTTTCGCGCCGGTGGCCTATGTTCGATTTGTTTCTCCATCCGCTACTTGGTCCACTGCGAGAACGGCCTCTGGAAGCCTGCCTCTTAGTACGCATAGCAATGTGCTTTTTGTGAAATCGGCCCTTTGCAACGGTTGAGGAATTACTTCATTTTACGGATGTCCCTGTTTCTCAGACCTTCCCTGAAGCTTTTATCAGTTCTAGAAGTGAGCGCTCTAAAAATGCTTTTTCCTGTTGAGTGAAGAGAAGCTCTCTACCTGAAAGGTGGCAAGGTTCGGCACACGCTTCTTTATGCTAGGCACCGTCGGCAAGCTCCCAGGTTTGGGGGCTGTTAAATCAGTTTATTCGACCTGTATGCCCAAGCAAAAAGCGCCCCCCTCAAGGCTCGCGAAGCGAATTGGGTGCCGTAGGTATTTGCTCGCTCCATGTGGAAGCGACGAGGGACCACCCTAACAGCAGAAGTGCAACGTCGTGGCAACGCTTTACGGAATTTTCTTCCCGTCCATTTGTCCACAAAAGTGAAGGGATAAATTGATTCTAACTTCTACGTCGAACACCCGGTTTTGCCTCAGGGTTAAGCGTGGTAGGCGCTGGAGTGAATTTTCGCTACTACCACTACTACATATGCCTCTCTGGCACTTTGTCATTTTCGTTTGCCCATGTTTGCATCATAGCGCAGCATGGTTGTTCGGAACTTGCATCATGAGGTCCTCCTAGCTTTTGGAAGGATGCAGCAATTTCCGTGCAAGTGTTCAATCACTGTCTTCACTACTGTTTAAAATGTTAGGACTCACAAAACCGGGGGGATTGGGTGTGCTCCCAGGTATAGCAGAAGGGATACTTGCTTGCGGATGTACCAAAAAGGTAATGCCAAAGGCAACTGATTTTGCCTGTACGAAGCCAGTCGGCCTCTTGAAATTCAATAAGAACCTCCAGCATAAGGGCGTTTCTAACTGAAGTAAGCAAGCCATGCCGTTGAAGCTTTAACTTTAACTAATGCTTTAGCTTTTAGCGAATGAATAAGATACAGGAGGTGCTCTCCAGGTCAGGATGTTTGCAATTGGGCCTAAGGCGGTACTCTGTATTTATTTATTAAGATACCTAAAACAACAGCAGGCCCCTTTAAGGTGAACTTTTGGCTGCTTTAGGTGTCTTAGCATTTCCCCTAGAGAAAAAGTGAGAGAAAAAATGAACGCAATCACCATCAGCATCCCTTCTCGTTCGTGGGCCCCCTCTCTTTCTGCCCTTTGCCACCCAGTTTATGGGAGGCGGGCAGTGATCAGACCTGGTACCATAGGTGTAAGCTGCTCCGCGAATGCTCTTTCGACGGAGGCTTAGGCGGCCCAGTGGGAAGTGTAGAGAGCTTAGGATCTTGTTGCCTACTGCTTGAGGTTAAGGTCACCCAGAGATCCCAAGGGCCCGCCAATCCGCTTAGCTGGCATATTCAGGGAAATTCCTCATAGACGCCAGCTTTCAACCTGACCGTCAAAGCTGGAAGCAAGCATGCTTCATGACATTGGAACAAGGAACTCCAGAAAAATAATAAAATAACCTTTAGGCAGCCAAACTGAAAAATGAAGGATTCAGACTTGGTGCTACCGCGGATAGTTGTGCTTGATCAGGATTGAGGCTTCCACTTGGAGGCAAATGACGGCTCGGTGCATTGTGCCCCCCCCATAACCAGGGTCATCTGCTTATCCGATACAGCCTGATATGCAGTGAAACAAATTCGTGGAAAGTGCGTGCACTTCTGCCGACAGTAAAAATAGCAGAAACTTCCCGGTGCTGAGGATCCAACAGGATTGCTTGCTTTCCTGGAGCTGGAGCTGTGTCTTCCCTTTTTAAACTCACCTGAGGAGGTCTGCTTGCTACTGAAACATCCCCACCGACAAAAGCAAACTACGGGTGGCTATTATTAGGCAAGAGTCCCTCAAGCACATGCAACCCATAAATTCATCCACACACACGCTGCGAGGGAGCTTTGCGCTCAGGCGCTCAAAATCATGTGGCACCTTTAGTCAGGCTAAACTGAGAGCAGCTTCCAACAGATTGATACACCAAGGAGTATCACTGCACTGCAAATGGAAGTCTGACGGTGTGCTTGGAGATTCTCTAACGATGGCAAAGAGCCGCGCTGCTACCAATGAAGGACCAACCGGCAGAGGGATGGGCTGCGGAGAAGTAAATCAATCATGAAGTACTAAAGTGAACAATTGGAATGGATACCTGCGTATCAAAGAAAGAAATAGCACCGCTTCCACTTTACTAACCCCGAACGGAGCGAAATGAACTTGGAAATGATCGTGGTATACAGCCTATGGGCATTGGGGCTGTGGATTGCAGCTGCGTTGACGAATAAACAAAACGTGAGAGCAGGCTACAACAAATGTTTCATCCACTCACACGCTGGCGGAAAGTTCTGAGCAGGGCATCTGGCTTTTTCGACTAAACAGTGTTACGTAATCCAAGCTTACAAGCTCACGGTAAACGGTGGGTGTAGTGAACAGCCGGGTTACACTGTTACTACGTAAGTTCCCTAAGCTATTCTGGTTAGGTGCACTCCTCAGATCTACTGGCAGCAATCCTCGTTCCTAATCAAACATCGACTGTTCATCGTGAGTAGCCTTAAAAACACGAGTTCGTATTATTGATAGGTAGGAAACCCAGAATAATAGAACTGGACCCTCGACCCACCCAGCGGGTCCGTTCCAGCGTCGCAGCACCAACCTCGCATCCAGCCCCATGGCCGGTGTAGGCTAGCGAGCCCTCTGATCCTAATAGGTTTTCCCTTTTCTCTGTATACGCCTTTAATCCTTATATATTCTATCCTATTTAGGCCTTTCCAGCCCCCTGGCCCCGAGGAGTCACGTCGGAGGTCCATTGTAGTGCCCATGCACTACAGTGGGGAACTCAATATGCAACTCTTTGGGCCAGGGGAGCAAGCAATTCAGCAGAAAAATACCCTGAACGCGCAAGAAATCTCCAGCTTATTGACAGTTCCAAAAGAGGTGACAGCGGTATGAACATGTTCACCAGGTGCCACTTCTGTACCAATGCAATATTTACATGTCAAATGGCCAGAAGCAGCTAGCGCTATATGGGAAAGACTGAAAAGCGGGTGTGCCATCCGCGACTCCTTCCCGAAGGTGAAAAACACCCGACTATATATGGGCTAAATGTCTACATGCTTGGTTCCACTTGGGAGGCAGGACGCAAGCGATCGGTAAAACTATAGAGATACAAGCGTATCACAACTCAATCATGCTAAATTGTGGTATATCCTCCCAGATAACCACAACACCGTTCGTCACGCCGTCAATTACTCAGGTGGCAACTAACCTTTGATTTCTGCAAGGCATTCCCAAGGTGCATACCATTCAAAACAACTGGAAGATTCCCCTCTCAACGAGGTGACTACGCCGTGTTGCGGAGGGGCTGACAGACACATGCATGCACTCTGCCGTGGATGCCCTTATTTGTTCAGCTTCTGTTCATGCGCAAAAGTATTTCAAAGAAGACCTCGAGCATTTATTAGCTGCGAAGACGTTCCCAGTGTGCCAGCTACCTGCCTGGCGTCAAATACACCACATCTGGCGCATTGCCGGTCTACTGCCAAGCTCTGTTCCAAGAGACAGGCGAACTTCGCATCTTAAAGACCGGATGGATAATCCAGTCTAAGCACTGATAGAACAGTGTAAAGTTCCACAGTTTACTAGTCCGTTTGAAGACATGCACCGAAATCCGGCGCTAGAAAAGAAAATGCCCGGGAGGTGACAAAGATGCATTGACCTCAATCCCTTTGAATAAAATCACTGTAAAAGCGACATGCTGTAGCTACCGCGACCGACTCATTTTTTTCCTGCGCGCACAGGTTAGCAGCTTACTCACCGTTTGACTTCACTGTCACTTTCCTGCAGATTCCACTAAATCCTGAGGGGAGGCATAAGACTGCATCCCCCAGTTGCTCTAGCTAAATCGACTGTATCTGCATGCCATTTTGGCTTGTGGGCACCCTGAAAGAACAGACCCAAAGGGATCATTTCCACCATTAATGGCTCCATCGATGGCAGTCGGCTAGTTGGATGCGTCGGGAACGCTCAATTCATCCGCCATGTCCAAGAACACCTGTAGCAATCCCAGCCTACAGTACAGAAGTTAAAGTGGATCTAGTGTTTCATCACAGCGCTAAAATGATTGCTTGTTAGCGAGAAAATTATGCGAGAACTGCAGCGGTGGAACAAATCTGGGGACGATAGAGGGCATGCGTTCGCGGTTGCTTCCCCACAACAGCGGCAGGCGTCGAGAAAGTCGTCGGTTTGTCCCTTAACGTCGTAACGCAGTCTTTGACTTAATTCCCATAGATCTCCTACTCCTGCATTTGAGAGTTCTTACTGTTTGTCTAGAGGCTAGCTGCGCAACTAACTACGAGAAAGTGCTCCTGCTGCATTATCCAGTAGCAAAGAGCACATGGCTCCGGGGCCTCTTGCAGCTAGCAACTTAATACTGGTATCGACCCCCACCATATGTGCCTAAGGCAAGATTAAGATATGCCCAAGCAGATTCGCTGAAATTTCAGTAATCATGAGGCAACCTAGCATACTGTCGACATGAAACAGGAAATGGGTAGAAACTAAAGGGGTAATGAGGATACAACCTTGTAGGCGGGCGAGTGGGAGATACAGACAATCTGGGGTTGGTCAAGGGCTGAGGCATCTCGAGTCGAGCACATGCTTGGGGCAAGCAAGCCGTATTAATCATACGCTATTAAATTCGGGTTCAGTTTCGAAAGCCTGAAAAAGCCCACGTTTTCTAAAGAAGGAAAGTAGGCAAATAACAATTAAAATCAGCGTAGCCGATAAGCCGCACACCTTCTGCAACGTGAAGCTGCCGCTGAGCTGGTACCTTCTCCTTTTTACATATCAGCCCGTGCGTGCAATGCTCTGGTTTAAGGATCCAACCGCTCCCGTTTCTCTTGTAGGCCATCGCATGGGCAGGAGTCATTACTTGTTCGGCGACGTTTGCAACGGGGGCGATCCCCGGGTTGCGCGTGGCGTTACAACATCAGCTATGATAGGAGAAAAGAGGGGCAACACTGAGCCCTGCTCTGGGGTGGAGAAAACCTCTAGCACTCTGCCATGACCTCAGTTATTCTGAGCAGCGAGTTGTTTACTTTCTCAATGGCTTAGAGGCCCCCAGCAGATAGGTGTACGGAATGACAGCTGACGAATCCCAGAAGCCTTAACAACAATGTGATCCAGTAAATGGACCAAGCCGAGTAGCGTAGAAAGGCCGTCCTCCCTCCCTATGAGGCACTAGGGCCATACACAAAGCGCAACTTGTGCATGTGCTTTAACGTTCTCACTACTGACGGTTTACGGCCTTATATATGTCGTCCTGGTCTTCCAGAAGGAATTGGCCCAATAACATGCGGTAAAATGGATGCTTGTACAAGAGTTAACACCAAATAGCCGTTTGTTTCAGTGAAAAGCAGCCCTCTGCGCTTGAACGATGAAGAGTCTAGCGGTCTCCGAGTAGTTCGCAAGGCCCCTTATCTTGGCTGTTGTGCCAAAGCGGGCTCTGGCGCGCTTTTTTGGCTCTCAGTGTGTAGTTGAACTCAGGATCTTCTGTCCAGCTCAAGCACCCCACCCTGCTCCCGATATCTGCGTGGCTCTAATATTTGCAGTCTGGACATTGATAAGAATGCACTGCCCCCTACCCACGGCATACAAAGTTTTGTATACGCTTGCTGGCGGGGACCGCATCTTTCGAACGAGCGCCTAGTGGAGAGCATTTTGTCATGAGCTCTATTTAGCGATATATCCGATGCAGTGGCAACTAGCAATGAGTTGCAGCACATCTGGTGCAACAAAAAACCGGGCAAGCGAATTTGCTGCCTGAACAGCAGCAAATTCGCTGCTCACACACATATCTCTATGCCGCCATGGTGAAGGCGCCTTGCAGTACATTGCAGCAGATAAGCTTACAGCAAAGCACCAGCATAACATTCGCCTCAGAGAGTGATACATGCTAACTCGCAGAACCACACAAGGAAGCAACAGATATGGCGCTATATTTTGAGCACTGATATCCGACGCTGTCCTGTAGGCAGCCGCGAAGGCAACACTTCTAGAGCCGTTCCCTGGGAATAGCTGTCTCTTCTTTAGAGTAGGATCTATTCCTGCACTAGGTTTCATATGAACGGAGTAAGCCCCGCTCCCGCGCGTATCCAGTGTATCCAAAGGTCATACTCTCGTAAGCTCCTAGGTGGTTTGACATGGAAACATCAGGTTTATAATACCGTTATTTCCTCTAATATGGAGGATAGCCTTACTCCTTCTGGCTGTCTGCCCAAGGCACCAGCTTCACATTTTGGGGGACTTGGGCGCACACGCTGAGGAGGAAAGCGGGAGGCGCCTCCAGCGTCGCTTGATAGCCGTAGGAGTGTAACCGAAGCTCCGTAACTCCTCGCCATGACGAATCCCAACGCCAGCAAAGGTAAAACCATCTCTACATACTACTTCCACCCGAGACCCTTAAATATCTGCATGGGAGTTTCTTCACCCTCTTCCTAACTTTTTGCGACACGGGGCAGGGATGTTAGTGGGTTGGGGCGTGGCCAAGCATATCCGGTGAGGGTGTGTCCTGGGTGTAGTTAAACAAGAAACGGCTTCTCGATGCAGGCCGCGGCATTGCAACACAGGGACAGCAGGCAATGACTTGTGAGGAAGGCACATAACAGGAACTGTGGACGCCTCCTGCACCAGGGATAGTGTAGTGAACAGCTCGCCTATACTGTTACTACGTTAGTTCCCTAGGTTAGACAGACTGGGTGCACACGCTACGATCTCGTTCTTAAACCTATCATTCTCCCTGAAACCAGTAGTGAACACCGTTAACAAACAAATATATGATCGAGTTCCTATTACTGTTCCCCAGGGAAAACCCAGAATAATAGGACTGATGCTCGACCCTCGGTGAGGGCCAGGACCAGAGTCATAGCGAAAGCCTCACACCCAGCCCCAAGCTGGTGCCGGCTGGCGAGCACTCTAATCCTATCAAGTTGCTTTTCTGTCTAAAAGTGTCCTAATCCCTGAAATATTCCTTAATGTTCATTCGCTTTAATGATATTAGGCCTCTAGAGGCCTCACCATAGTTCCATTTTAGTGCCCGTGTACTACAGGTAGCATCGTATGCCTCCCGGGCTAACACGCCAATTGCAAGGTTGAGCAAGCAGAAAGCTAGCAAGCTTGGCTCAGCAGAAGCATCAATGCCTCGTACTCCTACTGTCCGCCAGGATTAGAGGACCAATTGAAGGGAAAAACAAGTTGCTCAATAGAGAAATTTGTCTTATGCTTACAGTCGCTTCAACAAGCCTACACTGCGGCCAGATTCTAAATTTTAGAAACCTTTGGCCCTCCTGTGGACGCTATCGAAGACAAGCGGTAATCTTCTTGCATGTGATGACTCAGGATGGCTGAGGTTGAGTTTACCCATTTCGTCTTTTAAGGATACGCGTGCAGCCGCTTGCGTAGCACCCTCCAGGAAAGCACGGCTTACCATGAAAACTCCGGAGCAGCACGTGTGTATCGTTGGGTGAACTACACACCCAAAACCGAATCGTTCAAAGACATTTTGAATAAAATGCCGCAGAATCTTGCGCAGTTCCCTCTGTAGCACTAGAATTTGACGGCTCAACGCCATAGAATGTCTGCTAGTTTGGCACCCCGATGGCATTGCATTTTACGCTTGCGCTCGGCAACTCTCCAGGACGGCAGGTGATTTTAAACCGGAGGATAATCTAGTGCTTAGTCTTTTGCTAAGCTAGTACGTAATTGTCAAACGCCCCCACGATGTGAATGCCGAAACGGGCGAAAAGCTTATTTTGCAGCCGCAGCTTGCCCCGCTGATGTAGATAGCTTATAGTAGTATGAAGTTGACGTGCATATAAAATGATGTATCTAGCAGGCCTTCAGGTAGCTGAACCCCGATGCGTACTGACGCTTCGGCCTGTGGCAATTTG
This sequence comes from Eimeria praecox, assembly GCA_963920595.1. Classification (NCBI taxonomy): domain Eukaryota; phylum Apicomplexa; class Conoidasida; order Eucoccidiorida; family Eimeriidae; genus Eimeria; species Eimeria praecox. The sequence goes on from OY986957.1 coordinate 1,203,809, forward strand.
ATGCTCGAGAGCAAAGAACGCAACACATCTAGGTGAAATGCTGGCTTCAGTTCAAAAACTTGATGAATCGTTCCTCCGCGTCTACATACTAAAGCACTGTTGTATCTTGGAGCACGGGGAAAATGGCGTTGTGCTGGCCCGCGCAGGCGGATCTGTCTTTGGAGGCTCTGAACTTAGCGGGGACCAGCCACTTACTTTCGTTATGCTTCAATATTCTTGCGTCGAAATTGAACCACGCGACCTACACCAGGCAAGCGTAGATACCTCAAGATTTCAGAAAATATCGCCTTTCTGAAGCCCCACTAAAAAGTTGTCGATCCATGAAAACGGCACGCCGATGAACCCCATCATACTTCTACTTCTCCCTGCAGTGCTTCTGTTGAGCGTGCCCATTAGCAGGAACTGAGAGTTGAAGGCAGCTGAGGATGAAACGAAGAATTCATGAAAGAGACTAATGGTAGTTGCAAGGGCAGTAATTTACCTGTATTTTTCATGATTTGTCTTATTTGCGGTAACCACTGAGCGCCCACGCATACTCCGGCGGGCCTATATGCTAAGCGGTCGGCGTTGCCGGTAATTCCCAGGGCTTTGCCAGCATGAGCAGCCCGGCGTCTAATGTCTCCACTGCCCAGCAAAACTGCCGAATAGGTTATCAGGACGGAGCGCTTTGGTGGTGTACAGCTTGCTACAGCTGTAGAGTTAATTGCAGAGCGCGGCACTATATTACATCTTAACGGAAAGGAGGACAACTTCAGCAGTGTGCACGCCCCTGTTTCACGAATTACATATGAACTAACAGCCTCTCCAGCTAGCGGCAGGTCGTCGGTTGCAAGCCCATGAGACGTGCGATCGACTGTTAGGGTATCTATCTTAGACCATCCAACAAGTGGTGTAAGGCAAGGCTACATTGTGCATGCGCTGCACCTCTATTGGCTGACGACCCACGATTTCTCGAATGTAACTTTCCGACTCTCACGGTGCAGTCATGTGTCAAGCGCAGATGCTTATGGGGAGAGACATAGATGCTCCGAGGTTTCTCTGCTGGTTTCCTAGTTGTAAGTGAGCGCCTTCCTATAACCGTACACGTAACCGTGGGAAAACTGCCAGAAGGGCAATGTTGCCTGCCGACATTATGATCATCCCTGCCACCGTGGGACTCGTCCAGGCGCACCCTCGATCAGGATCTCCAGGGCTTGCAGGAACGTCACAATGACCGGTAGGTGCCACGGGCAGATCCTGGAACTCTTCTTTTCTCGTCAAGCTCGGTCGCCCACTGTATCCACGCAACACGGTATTCTCCCAGTTTCGGCTGTCCCTAAAATCTCGTGAGCAGCTTGGAGTAGATTGCCGCGTGCCTGTGTCGGGCATCCCGTTTGCGGTATTATCTGGAAATATCGTGGCACGGTAAATGCTTGCATGGGCAGGCTGGGATACATCGGGCTACTCTGTGGCAAGCGGCATTTGCTTCGCGTAGCGCCCAGGTGAGCTTTGCGAGAGGGGCAGACGGTGGACGCCAATCCAGTCGAAGTGTACGGTGGAACATGCGCTGCGCTTAGAGGAGCTGAGACATGTGGAAGTTGTCAAGAAGACAGGTTGCGCCAAAATGGCACGAAAAGGGCCACCTCAGGCTCGTCCTAAACCATCGAAACGACATGACAAATGCGGCGCAGCCACAAAAACACCTTTACCCTTGAAGGATTTCCCCAATCACGTCTTTCATGCCGTGCTGGTTTATCACAGGAGGCAACATTGCAGAGAATGGGAGCAGGCGTGAAGGTGAACCCCTATACCCTGCGGGATTTGCGCCAGTACGGTTGTCGTGGCGTGGTGCTTTAGCAGAGCAAGGAACAGGCCAGCGAATGATAGGAAGGCATAGGAACCCTCAGGCGTCTGCCGGACGGGTTATTGAGGCCTCATCATGACTAGAAGACGTGTTTGAGAGGCAGGCATTGATCACCCTGAGCCACAACTTGTCACTGGGCAGATGGTATGCAAAGTGGAGCGCGCCCTAGTTGAATTCCAAAGCAAAAGACTGAAATACTGTTGGCAGGTAGGTTTGCTTCTACAAATCGTTACGGAAGCGCGACGCCAGGTTCAACTCGGCCTCCGTTGGTGCCTTCTTAGGCTGAGCACTCTTTCCAGTCTCCTACTTGCATAGGAAAGCAGAGGAAGTGCGTTGCCTCGCTAAACGTCCTTACAAGTATAGCTTCCAGACACTCGTTGCCTGTGCAGCTGCGCATGTAGTGGCGAATGCGCATGGGCTTTGAGTAGCCTCAGGTCAGTATCCCCCAAGGACTCATGCTCGTTTTTGAAGGAATGTGGGGGGGGTGGGCGAATGCGTTAACTCGCACTTTTCTTTCCCTCAGATGTTTAGTAATGGCTGTACTTCTACTTCAAAGTACGCTGGTAGCTAATTGGTCGAACACCCCAAAAAGGGGCAAGGTGCTTTCTGGGCGCTAGACCTGCTGAATCAGGATAATTGAGGCCAAGAATAATTTGGGAGCAGGAAGGGAATTCTCTGAGAACTGGGCGTAGGGTGTGGCAAAGCGTTTAGATGTGTGGTTTAATATTGGTAGGCGCAGTTTGTGGGTGCCAACCTGAATAACCCGGGGGCGTGCATCATTAACACAGAGAAAGGCTATGGTTCCTCAAAGGCGAAGAGGGGACAGGACCTCGATACTTCCAAAGGGATCTTTCTCCACCTGTGCAAGGATAGGGAAAGGCATCAATTGCCTCTTTGTATCTGTGGAGCCGAGACCTGTACGTTGAAATAAAGGAGTTAGACACTCCTTGAGAATGAACAATCCCGCATGACTCAGGATGCAGCACAGGATGTAGTGGTGGTCGTGCGAAAACGCAAGCAGGTCTGGCAGCTTGGTGCTTGCCATGAGAATATGCTTCTTGTTGCAGTGCAACGCTGCTGGCGGAAGCAAGTTGACCCATTGACGAGATGCGGAAAACTCAAAGTGGCTCTTTGCCCCGCTATCACCTGAAATACAGAATTTCTCGGCGCGGGTGCTTTTGCCCTGTTGGCGACCACCAAATCCATTTTTTAACATCCTGGCCGACGACTAAGTGGTTTCTTGCTGCTAGCGAAGCTTTTTTGGTGGCACTAAATAGTAAAAAAGAACCTATCTGAGCTGGTGAGCGCTGGAGTAATTCGGTGGCTTTAAGACGGCCGCACCTTCACCCTGCTTCGACGTGAGGGTTCATCCCTGAGGGGAGAATTGGAACGTTTGCATCCCAATTTACGGCATACCCTTCGAGCTGCATGCACCAGTGCTAGGAGCAGCACGCTGATTCCCAAGGGCGGAATAAATGGAAAGCAGTGAATGCCTCCAGCAAGTTTGGATGCTTCTACGCGATTTTTTTCAGATCATCTTAACCCGTTTGGAATTCAGGTAGAAATCGAGTGGGTAGGGTGGGGGGCTATCAAGGAGGTGTTCACTTTCTCAAGCTGCCGGCTAGCGCGGATTCGCTGCCTGTTGACGGGCTGGGGAAGGCATGTACAGGAATTATATTCGCAATGCGAGTAGAAGAACAATGCTGCAATCTACAATACCCCCACAGTCGTTTGTGTAGTCACGACAGCATCAGTGAGAAATACGCACGTGAAGCTGCATGAGCTCACAGGAATAGCATTTGTAGGCACCGGTGCTTGCCTGCAGTGTGGTTTACCCTTCGACAGCCTTTTATATGGGTGCGGTTTGCGTGACAGGCTGCCTGGTGATGCGGAAAGCGGTGCAGTTAGCAGGTGGGGGTTTCTGCTGAAAAGTGAATATAAGAGGGCAATGGCCATTTACTCCTTTAAAAACTCTTTGCCGTATTTTGTTTTTCTATCGACTTTCCACAACTTGGAAGAGTGGACGGGGTGTTGGGGCCACCTCTTGAGTATAGTCTCAGGGAAGCCCTAGCGGCAACTGTTGCTCGTTGCTGTCCCATCTGTTTTTGGATCCTCCGGGATGAGCCAGGGCATAGGCTCGGCTGCCAGAAGAGATTAGAGAGGGGCAAAAATAGATTGTAGAAAGGCGTACTATCACTCGGTCTCATACTCCGGAATAGCTGCTTAGGCAGGGACCTGAAGGGCAAAAAGAAGCTTCCCTAATGAACTGAAAAGCTTACTGGGCCTTCCACACGTCCGGTTGCGAACCGTTGAGCTTCGCGTTGACTTAGAAGCCACGAAACCTGTTTGTTGATGAGGCTAACCGCAAACACAAGAGAGGGGCTTCAAAACGTCCGCTAGGTTTATCTGTGAAGGAATGCACGGGATGAAGTGTAGATTGGCGAAGCTGTCAAGTATTGGAAATTTACTCATTCGTGGGAGGTCGATGATATGGGTATGCAGAGGTTGGAGACCTGATAGCGCAGAACAAGAAGGTTTTTAGGCGGATGTACTTTGGGTTTAATTGGAGTTAAGGAAAATCGAGTAAAAAACACACGGGAATTTCGAACTTTGCAGAGCTTACCTTAACCCGGTTAACAAACCCATTCCATTTGTTGGCCTCCGGTTAAACAATTTTTGGGCGCTTGGCAATTCTTGACGTTAGGCCCATGGCGTTCATTCGGCGATGTTTAAATATGCTAGAGGAGTAAAATTAAAACAAAATCTGCGCGAGGATCGTTTGTTAGAGCAGTAAAGAGTATAAGGGCTTCTGATTGTTATACAGCAGCAGAGCCCTCTGCACTGCGTTTTCCGCTGAGTGCGGGATTGTTGGGAGCGAACATTGCTTTTAGAGGCGCTACCTTGCAGAGCAGGGACACTACCTAGTTTCGGGTGCAGTCCACTCCTTCTGTGTAGGGTCGGGAGAACTAGTCAAAGATTGTTGCATCTTCGCTTAAGGAAAGTACTTTCAGGCGTGCGGGAAGGAGGATTAGCAAGATGCTACTTTTATTGATGCGCGTGGTTAAAGGCAAGGGCGAAGCATTGTGCCTCGTTTCTTTTTTGGCAAATACCTGTTGTTAAGTCCGATCAATAAGAATACCAAGCGCGCTAGGGGTAAAGGAGCATGTGGCAGAAGGTCGCAAGGCTGGCGAGACAATCTATTCCGACTTTACAGCTGGAGAAAATTTAGAGAGACCCAGTAAAACGGGAATAAACGCAAACAAACATATACTCTCAGCAAAGAGAAAGTGTGACAAAAGCTTTTTACTTAGGGAAGGAGCTACTGCCTATATCGAGCTTAGTACTTCGTTCACGTCTCGGGATACAAGAATATACATGCTATTAGTACGTTATTGGAAAGTGGGTTAAAGATTAATTTTAAAAATATAAATAGCGGGAGAGGCTTCGGAGCAAGAAGTAAAGCTAGTGGAAGGACGAAATTTCGAAATATCAATTTAAAACGTTCGGCGGCCTGGCAAATAAAATATAGGCTAACAAGGGTTTGTGCTTGGCGTCCCGCCCTACTTGTTGTCACTACTAACGGAATGCCGATTTATCTTGTCTGAATATTACGTTGGCAGCGCTGAAATTAGAAAAAATTAACATAGATTTCTTTGGGCACAAAAAATTCTTGCTTCCTACAAAGGCTGCTGCAGTGTAAAATGTTTGCATTTTGGGACATTTTTTTGCTATCCAGCAGCCATCTAGCCTGTACACACTTGAGAAAGGAAATTGGATTTTCATGATCATTTACAAAAATGATGCAGTTCCATCGTTAGCGACCATTCCTAAAGGCTACAATATTGACTGGATAGGGCAAATCAATATACTATCCCCAATGCCAATTCTCATAGATTTGTGAAGAAAATCACTAACTGCAGGAGCTAACTCGAGGTCGACCTTTGACGGGGGTGGTGTTGTGCTATCACGTAAGGTCATATAAGCATTTTGCAGGCAATTTGTGCCACCATGCCTACCACTCGCGTTAGATTGGAGAATGGTCACTCTCAGGTAGCCTTAGTGCCAGTACCACGCTTTAGCTATGCGCTTATTGACGGCGCAAGGTGAAGGCTAACGAATCCATAAATGTTCGGAGTCGAGTTATTGGTCCTCATCAATATCGTGAGCGTCGCTCAAAATGCGTTTCCCGCCTTCGGAAAAAAAAATTATTGTAGTTACCGTGCAGCTGCTCCTTCCAAAACTTGTCTGTTACCTTCACTCGCTTATCCTGCGTTACCAGCCTTTTCAATTTCTGCGGGTACACATTCATGCAGATATAGAAGGAATCACCATACTATTCCAGCCTTGAAGCAGCGGCAACAACAAGGTACTATTCCGAACTTAAAACCGGCAAAAAGAAATTATGGAGCTTGCAGAGTTTGAATGTGCTCAACATTTGTGAAATTTCTATTGTTGAGAGGCGCAGCGGCCAGCCGCACTCTTTCTGCAAAAATGACATCTTAACTGACTGAAAAGAGTTGGTCAAACTGTACTGCTCCGGAGAGACACTTTCTAAACAGTGCCTCTCGCCTGATGCGCATAGAGAATGAACTATAAAAACGCCGGTTTGGCCTGGTGCCCGGAGGCAATGATCTAGACAAACATTAATCCCCTGTGAGCTTTGCCACTGATAAGGGTATATTGATTTACCCTATCCAGCCAATATTAAAGCATTGAGGTATTGTGGCTAACAACGAAACTGCACCATTTTTATAAATGATAATGAAAATCCAATTTTCTTTCTGAAGCGCGTTCATACCTAACTGAAACAATGCCTCCCAATAAAACACCTTGACGCACTAATGGGCTGCTTAAAGACGGGGCACGTTGCCACAATAATTTGACACACAGTGTCGAAGCGCGCACCTCTTTATTAATAGTTAACTCTCAGAACTGTCGCAGATGATCCCCGCATGGACGGAGAGTTAAAATGTGTTTCATTAATTATTTAGAAGAACCAAACACCTCCACAAGATTCCACAACAGAGAATGGGGTATACGCCTGTTACCTTCTAGGGCATTTGCTAGAACGGCCGGTAATGATAACTTTATGATTTCTAACTTAAGTGGTGATGCGCATTCCCGACCAATCAGGCGCTCCCCACAGTAGGAAATTCAATTCCAGCCCGCATTTAGCATGGAAGCCTCGAAGGTTTTATGATAGAAAAAAGCAGAAAAACGTTTTGCTTTTACACTTTTTCCCTGCTCGACAATATAGGGCTGCACCATTCTGCATTGCAGAATCTTGTGTGAGTCTACAAGCTGCAAACCGCGCTTACATGTTCTGCGCGCCGTTTCGCAAGTTGTTCTTAGGCTTTTCATCCACCAAAAGCTTTCAATTCTTCTGCTTTCAGCGCAGATTTGACAAGCACACAATCCTTCAGACACCATTCAGGCACCAACGCGACTCGGTTGGCTAAAGATTTTAGAAACCTACACCCATGAAGCCATTAAGTAAAAAGGCCTGAACCTCTCCCTTGAGATAGCGAAAAGCCAATTATTCAAACATATGGGGTATCTGTAGGTGGTGGGTCGCCCAATGGGGTGCCGGCTTCGCGGACGTTTTATCGTAGCCCGCAATTCTGTTTGTTGTTGGTTTCAGATGCATTTTGGCGTCCTCTCTGACGGGCCCTTACGTGTTGCGTACCTGTACGTTTTTCTGCGGACGGGCTGTTCACTGGATGCACTTGAGTAAATCGCAGCACGTTACTCATATAGAGAATGAGGGCACACCCGATACGCAAAGCACCTGCACCAAGACCAATCCCTACAGGGGAATGTTCAATCGCCACTATGAGAATATGTTCGCTGAAGTCAATTTTTTGCTAGGCCCTATCCAAGCCTTATCCTGCTACCTTGGCAGGGTTTCGTTTTCCTGCGATCCAAACTGTATATTTTGATACTTACCTAAAATTGGCCTGCGAACGCAATTGAGGTCGTAGACATCTGGAGCAATCATTTAGCTGTCGGCAACTCTTTTCAGCTTTCGCGTGAATACCAAGCTCTTCAATTCTTATTTGGCTCTCCACATACCTTTGTTGTACCTCAGGAGGAGGGCATGCATAGGGATAGAGCCCGATATTGCTTTTAATTCTCTGGAGAAGCAGAATAGGTGGACCTTGCATTGAAAACATTGGTGGCGTACCTTATTGTCTGGCACGGCTGGCCACCTAGTCGTGTTGCAAATTATCTACAAGCCAGAGACTGCCGGAGGCTTTCGCCTTGCCTTTATATAGGGCGTTCACCCTAAACCGCGTAAACAGCTATACTCCCAGCACGCTCCGCTTGACATACTGCCCATGCTCCTGCGTGCCCCAGCAATGCCTAACACCGCCAATTGCTCCCTACAGGGCCCCAATTTCCTTCTCACGATTAGGGTTCGATGCACTCCCAAATGCATCCATGGCTAATTTCTGTATTTAGGGCGTTACAGAGACTCCTGCATATACTCTGCAAGATACTTCTAGAAAAGCATTCACGGAGTATGTTCTGTTTAGATCGAAAAACGATATGGGACGTCTTCCGTACATTCAGCATTGAGCTTGTCGTGCTAGAACAGAATATACCCAGCTCCAGTGTCGATCACTTCCGGAAAAACATAAATTAGCGGGATGAAAGCAAATGCTCAACACTAGGTACATGAGCCCTGCGTCCTGCCCCAGAAAAGCTTCTCGAATCGCGCATTCATTTTAGGGTGGCGTCTATATGTGGGACAGGGTTGGACCTTTCCCGTTCGTGGATATCAAAGGAGTTCATGAGTTAAAAAAAGAAGGTTCAAAATTGTGTACCGCAGAGTTCAAACTAATGACTACACCCAGAGCTTGAAACAATGATTATCGCTCCTCAAACCCAAAAAAGTGGCTTGGCTTCACAGCCAATGAATTCAACGCTATTGTGTCCTGTATTTTTGTTACAGCAATGACAGGAATATCTGCAAAGCAACTATACATGAAGGGCTGCCCAGCAAATAGCGTCTCCAAATTCGGAGACCTCAGCTTGACAAAAGATTGTTAAGAAGAGAGGGGGTACCACGATAGTTCCTGCTCTGAACGGCTCGATAAAAGCACTCTTCTAACCCGTAGTAGTAGTTCTAAGTAAGCCTGCCGTCTTGGTTCCCATCAAGCTCCACACCGAGTCTGACTTTTCCTCCGGCGGTTCCAAGGTATTGCCAAGCACAGTGCTCGGCAACCCGCCAGCTTTATCTGATTGAGACAGCTAACCTCAACTGGAGAACTCCACAGGTGCCGAAAGGGAAATCCCCATCACTTGTTCAGTGATGCAATCTGGGACACCGAGCAAGGACTCACAAAACTTTGACGACCTTGAACGTACGCTGCGACTGCTTTCCTCACGCAGGCTGCTTACACAATGCTCAAGGAAAATATAACACCAGCCAGAGTATCGAGTCTGCTTCTCACTTGCACGGCTGCCCAACTTCTTCCACCCACACGAAGGAACTCTGCCTCACGCCGGATCTGCTCCAGGCGTGTTCGATATGCACAACGTACTCCCCCTTGGTAGCGATTTCTCTCATCGACCGCAGAAGCCCTACAGGCATGCGCACCCGATCACACGACTAAATGATGATGGGATACACGCCGTTTCCGCGACTGCTATGGGTTTTCGAATAGCCCACGCTTGTGGAGTGAACCAGTAGTTCGTCATAGGAACCGCGCGTCTCACCTGGTCAGCCCATTTTCCCGTTGTACCTTTGCTTCAAACCTATAGAGAGGAAAAACCCTCACACTACCTCGCAGCCTGCGCCAGTTCCTTCTCTCCTGCCAGTGCAATCAAACACGACCTGTCAGGGCTGCATGTTGGAGCTCAAGCTTTTCTCATACCTGTCCGCCCAGCCCCAGAATCACCTTTACACAACAAGACAGGATTCTGGAGGTCTGGGCGGGCTCCTTGGCAGGCTACCCTGCATGACCATTCCTGCCGACCGCCTGCGTTGGGAAGTAACCACCACTTCCTTCTTGAGCGCCAGGCTAAGCCAAGTCTCAAGCAGTATTCTGCATCGAACTACTCATATGAGGAAGGGTCGTAACATGTCAGGGCAAAGACGAGACAGCGATGAAATCTGGAATGCTCTTGTTCAGCATGACCGTTTAAACAGCCTAGCACATATCATTCGGCAACAGCTGGTAGTCCTATCCAGTAATAATTCCTGTGTGGCTCCTCAATTCTGCGCAAATGGGCATACATATGAGCGCCAAGGGTCCTAAAAGTGGGATTGCTGCAGCGTGCACTTCTGAACAAGCAAAGCAGGGGAAGCTAGCTCCACACCGGCCTCGAACAGAGAGTTGAACAGCTCCGATGTAACCGTTCATCACCGCTTCACGCAATGAAACTCGCATCTCGCATGATGCCACAGTGGATGCGAACATGCCGTAGGACGGGACCAGGGACACGATTCGATTCTGTTGCTAATGGTGCTCCACGCCACCTGTTCGAGCTATCCGAAGACCAGCTTTACGTTGGTTTCTGAGCGATCCACAAACGCAGGCTCAAACATCGCAAATGCTTTCGAAAAGCTACCCCTTAATGCTTAAATCCCTCGGCAACGCTCTCTGTGAATACTCGTTCCTCGCGTTCACCTACGGAAAGCAGCTTAGGGCTTTTGCATCCTTTAGAGGGCTCCATTTACGCAACTTCCCGCCCAGCCTCAAAATGGGGTTTGCCAGTGCGGTGAATTCACGAGACCGTTCGATCGGTTGCAGCGATAGGCGGTATGCACTGGGCTTGTCGGCAGAACGGACAGGTTTGTTTTCGTACAGTGTCTGGCGTCAACGGCAAATAGCTATCCCTTGCAATTTTTCATAGAATTGAGGTTGATCAGAGCCTATGGCAAAAATCAGATCTCGGAAGCCTAAGCGCCCCTTGATGAGCATGAGTACACAGGTCGACAACGAGCTGAGGCGTCGTCGGCTGAGTTACCCCGTCAGACGCGGTAGCTCAGGTGTCCGTGGCGAGGTTGAGGACGGGCAGGACAAAACTTCAGCTCGCTAGCTTTGATCCCAAGCCACCTCAGGCAAAAGCGTTAGTCTGCTGTTTACCCATTTCCATCAGGATATCTAGCTGTCGTACACTTCTACACTGACGCTAAAACAGGTGAGAGATAGAGAGAGAGATCAGCGCAGGTGCCTTGCTCCTCGTTGCAACTGCAGGGTCAGGTGTCCACGCCAATTGGCAACACGACTAAATGTTTACACTCCCATCTTCGGTGATCACCACTATTATGTGTAAGACAGTTCAAAACCCTCACGACGGGATATAAACTTTTCCGGATATCCTCCGGGTGATACTGTTCATGCCGCTTGCTGCCCCATAGTTGACAACTGTCTTATAGTGCGAAACCCTCTTCAGAGGCTGACCAACACTACGATAGGCAGTCATGCAGAGGCTCCCCGCAGCAGCTGAGGTGGCTTGTCCTATTGCACAGACGGGGTTGAACTGCTGCCATCTTACACTACTACTTCGCGGAAGAGGATTCGTCTAAAGTGTGACTTCCCTGGCACATCTGGAGTCTGTAGATCCACAACACACACCACCTGTGGGCTGCCGGGAACAAAGGCAGCTCTTTGATAAAACGCACGGGCGTCACAGGCGTGTTAGGTGCTTAGTGTGAGTGTAAACGGGCTTGTTCAGCTAGGCACACGCAAGAATTCAGGATGATATGCGTGCAAATCATGAAGCAGTCTGGAAGCTAACCGTCGATATACAGTCAGAGGGAGAGGCGTCAGGGGGCATTTCGTAATTTGAGATCCCCCTATTTCTGCTGCCGGTTATCCGGGAAAGTTTTGCAAGGAGCCGTTCCGCATCATTATGGCAAGGCTTGAGTATCGGTTCGGCTCCCAACTCCCATAAAGCCTGTAGATGCTGTAGTCTGGGCGTACTAGGCGAATCGGGCACGTGACCCCCCATAGAACGACCAGGTGTCGCTCTCCAGCATCCATGCCGCACAATTGTAGAGCTGCCAGGCATGTAGATGCTATCAGACTACAGAGCGTGCGGCAGGCTAGCTCAATGCATCGCTCGGTGTCGATCCCGCTGGCAAATTTCTCTTTGAATCCCAGGCAGGGTTTAAGCCCACAAACGGCTAGCTAGTAGTCTCCAACGTGAATAACAACATTATGATCCACTGCTAAATTAGAGCAGGGCTGGTGTCGTGGAAAAGCTTACGGTCATACTAGGCACCCATCAGCCTTTCAGCTGGGTCGGAAGAGGACGCCAAGCTTCCTACCTGCAATTGTAGGCTCCTCCGTCCAGTCACCTAAGCTAGTGAGGAACACTCCTGTACCGCAGGGACCACCTACCAAGCTTTCTTTCTACACGGAAGTCTCTAACCCTGCTGCAAGCATGAAGCACCCAGCCAGCGCGCTCTGCTCCCTCGATGGCGGCTACAAACACTCCTACACTGCAGAAAGTGCTTGACAGGCCTTGGGCCTATTCTCACCGGTACAGCGGTAGCTGCATGCAGCAGGGTGAGCTTCCGTGATCGCGTGAGCCGTGTGATCAAGATGCAGGACTGACGAACGCCATGAGAATAGCGTTTGTCTTTGCCATATATGCTGACAATAGCCAAAGGACATGTTGGCAAATCACACCGCAAGTTTTTTTGAATCCGCCATGCTTCCATGGGCCCAGGAGAGGGCTCAGAATCCTCCCACGAAGAATATCATACAGCAGCTTATATCCCACGATTAAAGGCACTTCGAGCCTGTCGCTCGAGTGCTTGAACGTATGCCAGTGGGAGTCACCCCTCTAAATGACAGCAGGTCGATTGCAGCTCACCGGCAAGTCAATATTCCTTTGTCTGCAGTAGAATGCAAAGAACCTCATATGATGTATTACTGTGTGTGTTCAACTACTTTTGCACCTCAGTGTTCGCATTAGAGTTACTGCATTCTTAAAAACCTACCACAATGTGGACGATCGTGCGATCGTCAGTTTTGCTGCTGAAGCAAACACATCCAGCTGCGTCACAGTTGGACCATATCGTGCCTGGCGTGCTGGACGCCCCACATATCTGCGTGTTAGTGCATCTTCACCTATCAAGGAGGCTCGACATAACTCGTCGTAATCCGTTTCAAGAATGAATCATTCAACGGGACCGTTGCGGGATCGCCACTGAAGGCATACTCAAATTCTTACTCTGCAGCACAATATGGTAGTCTGTGTTCAGCCACGGAGAAACCATTCTTAGGCACTCTTGTGCCACATTTTGCATATTTGTAGGGTGCAGACAGCAGGTGCTATCAAGCGGCTATCGCCTAAAAACTCCACAGGGGTATACCGTGATTCAAGTACACAGGTGTTATTCATATACGCGCTCGCTGTGTCCGCCAGCCCCCCCTTGACCGCACTGGGTAGATTGTCCTTTCGTTTAAACCGTACTTATTTTCTGTCGCAAACATAAAGCTGCGCTGGTAGGTGAAAGCGCACCTGCAGGAGCCTTAAAATCGCGTGGGTTTCTGCCAAAACCTGCTATGTGGATTTGTCTTGGCAGGCGTCCTACCGCTTCTCAGTCCAATGGAGGTTTGGAGGGTTCATGGGAGAGCAGCCCGCATGAGCCCTCGAAGCCAAGTAACCGCATGATAATTCGCCTTTTACTGCTGTTCACATTATCGTGTGCATTTCGGAAAATACGACAGAAACACAACAGCAAATATTAAGCTTAAACCCAGGTGGTTGCTCTGTTTACCCGGGCGGCCTACGAGAAATCGCTTCACCATGGCCGAGAGCCCCCTGTGCAGGGTTTGACCAGGCCAGTGAGCGGCTGGCATATACCACGGCCCTTTTAATCAACTATATTCCGGCAACGGCAACATATTAGGCCAAAAATAACATGGGTATCTACATGGCTGGTGACGACGGCTTTAAAGATGCAGGCTTCCGAATGAAAAAACCAAGCAATACGCGTGGACACAACCATCGGGTAGCAGGCACACCTATATTCCCGGCAATCCGATGAAGCTGTAGCAGCACACCCAATCCACGGAATTCTCATCAGAGGACAGGAGATGATTTTAAGCGACACAAATCCATCCACAAGGTTGGCTGCATCAAGGCTAAAGGCAGCAGCGGGGAAGCGGGGGCCTCCCAAGCTTGGCATTGCGAGAGGTGCTGTCCTGTCAAGCACTTAGCTCTGGGTTCTTCACAGGGCCAGTTATAGTCCTCTATGTAGACCCAAAAGAGAAAAAGCTCGATCCAGAAAACAAAGTCCGCCCTTTATGCGCTCAGGTTAGGCGATGTGCACGACTGGGATGCAAGGCAAGTGCAAAAGGAAATATCCTTATCTCGCTTTGGACTCTACGATAGGGCCGAGGTCTCAGACGTCTTTTTTCCGGCTACTTCCTAGGATACTCAGGCGACGTGAGAACAAGCACTTCACGCAGATTCCGCGAGTTTCTGCGTTTTCTTGCAAAACAGGTTTTACCAAGCGAGCTGGCTATAGGCTCATTTGTGATCATCCCGTGGAAATGCTTGTGGCATGGTCCTAAGAAAAGGAGGGATCGAGAAGAGGCCTTACCGCTAATCGTCCTCTTGTGGGCCCACCGTGGTTGGCGTCTACTGGTGCAGGTGAGCTGTGGGGGCTGTCAATCTAACGCACTAGCGATATACATTCATTAGTAGGCAAAACAGTCATCAGGAAATCATAGCCGCCAATTTAAACAGAAGGCAACTTCACGTTTCCTCCTCAGATTCGTGCCTGAATGTGGCTTTCCTCATTGCCGAACTAGCGAAGTATGAGTCCACGCACAGAGGCACGGATGGCATCTTTGGTGTCCAAGGAAAGGCTCACTGGTGCCTGCTAAACTTTCATAGGGAATGCGCGCACGAGATTGAGTTTTAGACAGTATTTCATGTTAAAACCTCCTCGCACGGGTTTTGCGGACGCCTTTTCCTCTTGAAACAGGTTAAGGGGAGATATGACGCCTTACCAGTCTTCCTTTGCCGAAGGTGTGCCCAAGCCCCCTCGGGGTGCTGGCCCAAAGCATACAACGCACCCAGCTGTGCACGGTGGGGATAAGCTGAGAGTCGAAGCCGGCAGTCTTGTCTTAGGCCTTTGTAGCCCCTAAAGCTAGATGAAAATCCCTACATCTTTGCCCTTGCTGAGGCTTTGGATACGCTGCTCTCAAGCAGGAAGCCGTTTTTATTTGTAGTGAACAGCTGGCCTAGACTGTTACTACGTTAGTTCCCTAGGTTAGACAGGAAAGGTGCACATGCTACAATCCCGCTCTTAAGCCTATGATTGTCGCTGAAACCACTAGTACACACTGTTAACAACCAAATATATGAACGCGTTCCTATTATTGTTCCCCAAGGAAAACCCAGAATAATAGAACTGCTCTTCGACCCTCGCTGAGGCCCAGCCCCAAGTTGGTGGCGGCTGGCGAGTACTCTCATCCTATCAAACCGCCTTTCTATCTAAAAGTGTCCTAATCCCTGAGATCTTCTATAGTGTTAATTCCTTTTCATGATATTAAACCTCTAGAGGCCTAACCACAGTTCCATTGTAGTGCCTGTGCACTACAATATTAGTCTTCTCGCACTTTATTTCGCGGCACCGCCTGGCTTGTCGCATGGTAAAACAATGCAGCAACGAAAACCTAACGGATGAGCAGTAGTTCGGAGGCCAGTATCACTATTCGACGCTCGAAACATGTGCGGAGTGCTTAAAACTGTTAGAATTCGTTGAAAAAGAGCCGGGAAAAGGAAAGGGAGACCACAGGACACCGCAGGGACCGCCGCAGAAAGGCTTACACACTCTCTTTCTGTATCACATTGTAACCAATGACCTAAATAAAATTCTGCGCAGCAGCAAGAGCTGTGCTGCTTCCTCCCCAGCCCAACTCTGAGCAGCCTTTCAAGCCTTTGAAGTCTGTTTTCATAACTCATTCACCGTGAACGGCCGCATGAGCGGCCGTTCACGGTAAACTGCCGCATGGTCAAGAAACCCGCTTGGTAACCGCACCGCTGCACAGAGATTTGAAGAGGCTCGGGCGTCACTCGCCAGGAAGCAACGGATATACGGCGCTTGCCTGCCGGCTCCCGCAGTTCCCACCTCTCAAATACGTTGTTGAGCACGGCGGTTCCATTGTTTAATGAGGGATATCCGTCAAAAGCTAATTGTGCGAAAGCAAACAAAAGTCTCGATCTTCACAATTGGTGTCCGTCACACCAAAACGGAATCAATCGATTTCTTTTGGCAAATGCTTAAAACCTCGGTGGCCTCCAACTTCGTCGCTGACACCGGTTGAAAACCAAGTCCTTAACATACCGTACATTGAAGCCTCTTGTGCCGTGTGAAAAGGTAGACGCTGCTGACTGAGGTGATCCATCCACAGCGAAGGTGGCGGCTTCCCACAGAGTCCTAGATTACCCTGTCGTGGGTCAAGTGCATACTATCGCTTGCAGTGTCAAACGGTGAGAGAGACACAGTTGCATGTAGTACCTCTAAGAAGATGGTAAAGCTTTAAGCAGAAAGCGTGTCGCAGCCGCCTTGCCTGACGAACATAAAAAGGAACCTACGTTCTCGGAGTTGGACTTATTCTCCGAAGAACCGACCTGGAACAAATGAAAGCGAGTAGGGAGCGTGCAGATTCTCCTAGTTAGCAATGGAAGCTGCTGGGAGACAGGCTAGGAGTAAATGAGTGAGTGGACCGCTTGTTAGTGCAACAGTGGCCAGTGCACGCTGGGCTACAGCACCTCGTTGTCTGGTGAAGTAAACTCCCAAATTGCTACAAATCAGTAACCGGTTCTGCTGCCCTAAGTGGAGGGGTCCAGAGGGATTTTGCGGGCCAGCAAATGGGAACTCCACAGCAAAGTAGCTTTCAATAGGATCGTAGCGGAATGTAATGCTGAATATGGACCCGCCCACCATGTTCGATTGTATACCATAGAGTTTGGTTGACTTTACGCGGGCACTAGCAGCGTTTTGGACAGCCTTGAGTGTCTTGAGAGTGAAAAAGGGAAGAGACGTGAAAGCATTTGGGGCTGCTGCGCTACAGGAAGCGAACCCTTTTGTCTAAAGCCCGAACATCAAACCAAGAGGATGATGAAGTTCCGCACTATCGCATTTTTGTATCGAACGGAATGCCCACACTCTCATACCCCACAGCTCCATCTGATGCCCCCAAACTGCACTCAATCGAATTAGAAGAGTACCATTAATAAGTGAGGTCGTGTCCGAAAAATATCGGGCATGTTATATAAGCCTCCCCGCTTACAGCACCATTCAAGGTCCGGAATGCATAGTTCACCGAGCTTTAAGCAGTTGATCGATTTGAAGCTAGCACCACACCGAAGCTATCAAGGGCTCAGCCATCAGGGAACTCGCTGGAAAACTAATCTTACTTGAGCTACTCCCGAGGCAGCGCTAGCATTTGCGAATTGCCTTGTGATATTAGCTAACCAGTACGCCAGTGCACAAAGGTGGGAAGACTTTTTTTTCGATGACCAGTTGATATTCTGTTGACAAGGCTTGGATTTTCACTCAGCCTTCGACCTGAGTATTGGCCCACCTCGTCATATAGGAGAGATCGAAGGCGTGGCAACTATGTTGGGACCCGTATGATGGCAATATGTGCTTGGCTGTGGGGGCATAAGGCGAATTCCTGACGGAAGCTCGCATGGATACTGACGTGGGAATTGGTAGTTAAATTTGGATATAGGGGCATGCCCACTATATGAGAGAAGGTTGCCGTTTTTCCCGCCAAAAATGTGGTGCTAACACGTGCGGCGCTGCCCTAGGAAATCCTATAGGTTTCCATTACGATTCAACGAGAAAGCTGCAAGGTATCCTAATTACTTCTAGACCGTTCGGAAGTGCGATGAGGCTTCGTGTGCTTACGGCCCTGCTCCACATCAGCTTTCAACATTTTCCTGCAGATATCGTCTAAAAAAAGATATGTTGCTGCATTGTACAAGGGTTCTGCCCATACTGGAGATAGCTCATACAGCGAGCAAGCCAGGGAGAAAGAATTTCATGCCATGAAAAAATTTGGGTTTTTGGCCTGGCCCAAACAGCTTTTTCTTGCAAGCTAGGCAGCAAAGATGAAAATGCTGGCAAACCGAGCGCCGATTCCGAGCATGTCGACAGACAGTCCCAGGGTATGGGGAAAGAAAGAAGGCTGGTTCGTGCTCCCAGGCTTCTCGCACTATATTATTCAGGGCCCGGCCTTTTTTGCTAAGTTAAGCGATTCACGTCGCAGTACATGCAGGAGAGTCTGGGAGGACTCGATAATCTGGCAACACAACGTGGGCCACACAAAGCATGCAAAGGCTGTAAGCCTTTTCGTCTACGTGCATGTGTCCAAATATGCAACTTTTTAGCCGTAGCATGGGAAAACACAAGTTTAAACTTCTCCATGGTGGGCTATTCTTGACTCGGACGCATTTTAGCTGACGAAAAGCAGGTGGACTGACCTTAATATACGCCGCTTCTGTTTCCTGGATCGTTTTCTCATACTCATCACGAGCCTGCATATTTCTTTCCTGATTCACTGCGAGCAATAGTAAAGATCACCAAAAATATCATCTTTGGCAGTGCTATTCTGGCAATGCGCAGAGTGTACTGGTGGCGTTTGCAATGCTTCACCCAGGTGTGCCCAACTGCATCCATCTCAGTCATTCGCTACTAGCGAAATACGCTGCCGAGTGAGCAATTCATTAGATCGAAGTGTCTTGCTCCCAAACCTGTGATCTTCTGGAGCTTTTCCGTCAGCGTAGCAATTCCCCTCTGAATCTTCTCCTTCTCTTCAGCCTCCTGTGCACAGCGTGCTCACTCAGCTGCCAAGAAGCTGCAGTCATCAGCACCAGATTACGTGTGCAACTACAGATGATGCTGGCATCAAATGCTGCAATAATGCGCAGCCTAAAAAGGGCTCAATATATTAAGAGGGTCCCAAATGGTGTCAGACCGCCTGAATGTTCCTTGCTAGGTCGTCACGCTTCTTCTTCAACTCCTCAATGCACCTGAGCAGCTCGCTGCCGCAGGCTGAGAGGTTCGCGTTCTGCGGTTGGCCAGACATTTCTCATATCCCGTGCACCAGATTTCCAAGGGTTTACTTTATCGCAGAAAAAGCAATGATGCCGGAATGCCACGGCAGTTTTCCGCACACCGAACGCAGCTTGAAACAGGCGGCTTTGCAGTGAACAGCGCCACAGCCCTTTTCCAAATAGCAGATCCCGCAGCCGGCCTTTTATTGTGCGCCAGCAGATTTACGAAGTTCTCCATTCCTAGGCAGGGCAACCTGCTGTAGCATATATATTGTTACACGTCTCAGGGGGCTGCACCGCTTTCTTACTTCCCGAATGACCCCGGGATGAACTGCACGGTTTGTCACGGTGGCAAGGGAATACAGAATATAGATAATATGTTTTAAAGTCGTCGAGGCGAAGTTAGAATCAAAACATGTACGTTAAACTAAAGTTTCATTTATTAAGAGCTACATGGCAATGCCTTGTCATTTTGAACCCCAAAGATGCACTCCAGATGCATTCACATATTTGTGGGGCTGTACACTACGAAGGCAACGCCTTGTGCGTGCGGTAAATTTCAAAAGTGGCATCTTATGGTATTTTCTGTTCTTGAATTAAGTGATGTATTTGGAAATAAATTGGCACTGCATGTCTTTGGCCAAACATTTTTGAGAATTCGGCTGGCTACTTTGCAACTGCAGGTGTACACCGTGGTAGAATTTCTGGGTGCTCCCACTGATTGTGGATTCCGCATTACAGGAGGAAATGAGAAAGCAAAATCGTGCGCAGATTTCACTGTGTAATTCAGTACCCCGTCATATAACTCTTTTTGGCATAGGGAAGCTTGAAGTGCAGCTTCTGCACTCTTGGGAACAAGCGTGCAGGGCGGGGGGTAATGAATGGCTCCTTCGCACGTGGCTCCTTCAACTTACACTGCATATATGCACAGGAACGTTATGCGATACAGGGCAACAACAGAAAACTAAATTAGGCTTGGTGTGCTAATGAATACCAAAGCCATCACAGAGAAAGCGTGGTGCACGCTCCCGCGCTCATGCATGCACTTGCCCAGTCACCCCCGTGCAAATCCCCTTCCTTTGCACTGCAAAATCGCCTGCATACAATGTCTGAGTTCTTCTCGAGAGCATCAAAATCCAAGTGCCCTGTGGAACTGCACCATAGGTAGGTTACTATTAGTCTGGGATCAAGCACTTATTAGCCTCCAGTAGACACCTTGCTGATGGTAGTTAAACAGGATTCGTGAGTATACACTTTTGGCAAGCAAACGATTCTTTGCAAAACCTCCTTCTTTAGGTATTGAATGGAGGCACTTAGAGTTGTAAACACACTTTCTAACCAGCAATTTTGGCAGCATTAGCAAACCCTCTGAAGGAATCCTTGGGGGCGTAGCCGCAATAGGTTGCAATTAGCTCGATGGGCATAGGTCTTTTGTGTGTTGAGTACCATCGGTGCATCAAAAGACAGGTTTTTCTTACAGCACCCTCTTTTATGGCATCCTAGATGATGCAATATCTGTGGGATGCATGTGGCCGCTGGGGACAAGCTATTTTTGTAGCAGTTCCGAACAGGGAGGTTCCGACACTTATGGCTCCTTGCACACTTACCAATACTGGCAGCAGTACAAATGCGCTCGAGATGCCTCCAGAAAGTTGTAAGGATCATGAGAGAAGGATAAGCAGTTTGACCATGAGATAAACTGGGCATGGATACACATATGCAGTATGTGACAATGCGAAACAACACGCGAAGAGCCAGAATTACTCTGGTAACTTTGGCTCCCAGCTCCAGATGAGCCCCGTGAAAGCGGTGCGCACCTTGCTCCGCAAGAAGCAGTAGTCAGGAATAGGCTTGCATGACATGATTGGGGAACCACTCTTCCCGCAAATCCAGCAAGAAACCTCCTTGGCAACCCCAGGTATTTCGCGCCCGCGGTAGTTCCTTAACCCTCCCACCACCCTGCCGACTTGGGTTCTGGCGAGCCTTTGGTTCCTCTCCGTGCTTGTCGACCAGGGGCCAGATTTCACAAAAGGGCAAATGAGAGGTTCGACAGCCATTCATTCTGGAACTAAAGCAGGCGTTTAATCTATTGATGCTTCTGGTTTTAATGGATTTCCCATGTTCTGCAACTCGTACACGCTTGAACGTTTATGTTCTCTCGCGCTCTAGTCACTATGCTGCGTGAATAGACGCTTTGTTGTTTTGCCAGAGCGCGATAGAGCTCCTAATTCCATAATAGTTCCACCTTCCGAGCTTAGTCGGTCATATACGAATTCGCTTCTGCCGCATTGAAACTTCTCGTTCGTAGTTGATCAGGATTCATATCCCTCCTGATTGACTGTGGCACCAAAGCGAACAGGCACAACACTATGGCTGCGCTTCCACGGTAGTCCCTTAACTCGCGCCTTCCACCTCCACGCAATATACTTAGCGACAACGTACAATGCTTCCCGAGATTTCTATAACTACCAACACGCTTAGTTGAGTAGGGCTCGCATCAAATGGCTCAAATTCCGGTTGGAATTCACTGCAAACAGACATCTAATGCATGAAGATCTTTGAAAGTACTTGGATGGGGCATCCTCTGAGTATTGAGTTATTAGTATTCCGTGCTTGAGTTGACCAACATTAGCCGCCTCCGCAATCCCCAACGCGTACTTGCCCTTAGGTGATTCAGGAAAAATCACTCTATCGCTGCCTTCCATCGTGTGGCTATACCTTTTGCGGCACTTGCGTTTTATCGGACGTCACTACAAGGGCACCACCAACGCAGCAAACAAATCTTCAGGGCGTTATCAGGAACCGCTGTCTTCTAGCATTTTCTCCTCACGAATGAGGAAATGCCCCATTGGTCAAGGCATGTAGAGACTACTTGGGGAACTTCACCGTGCATTATTACTGCTCACCCCGTGGGGTCAATAATCTTTTGGGCCTTCTTGTAGACATCTGCTTTAAGAATGTACTGTCACAACGCTGGCCCTCAGTACATAGCCCCATAAAACTAGCCCTGGCACAGGAACTGGCCGTTGTGCGGCCTCAGGGTCTACTGGAGCGTTCAAGAGTGTGAGCAATTGAATTAAGTACCGCCTAGTGCGCACAATCAAGGCAGCCAGCCCTCACTACCGATTAAGGACTGACTTGAAACGACAAAAAACTGGATAATATATCAACCATTAGTGCAGACGTGCGCGGTCGTGAGGTAGGAAAGAGAGCCGGCAGCTACCTAACATCGACACCTTTTCGCAGAAGGAAGCAAGATTTGTGCGATTTGTAAGTTGGGGGGCATATCAACACCATTCACTTGTAACTATTTTCAGGCCTTAAAGGGCGGTGAGCGCCCGTTTACACGTGCTGTGGCTTGTTGAGTTGTTTAGGCTCTACTGCAACCCGGCCTTACCCACGATTCGGAAAAGCTTCGAAAAGTGTCCTATTGGCTAACGCCCTCTGATTCGGTTACACGTTAGTCTCAAACAATCGACTTGTTGACTGTGCAACCTGCTAGTAAAGTTAATGACTACACACTTGCTCCCCACGCACCTCGTAAACTCAAACAGCACCGGGCGCACGCATGGAAGTCTGGAGAGCTCTTGTTTTCTGGAGTAAGGTTGGTCTCTGCATTTGATGATTTAGGCTGAGACATGCCCCGGCTAGGTATGTGTGTGGGCAAGCAAAATGGATACAATTGCTGAGGGGAAGAGGCGGTTGAATGCATGTGACGAAAGTGCGTTGCGATATGCAGGTTGTGCAGGGAGAGTACTGAAGAGTCGTTTCGATGCATATCATGCGGTGTTATGCTCTTTCCTTCTGGAATAGACCAGCGGCTTTAATCCAAGGGCCTACCAGCCTCACCAAAAGTGTTGTGAGAAGCCGTCGGATACGAACACGGGATTGCAGTCCACCAAGAGAAGCTGGTCAGCTATGCCCCAATGGAGAGACGCCATCGCTTAATGTCCTGCCCCTGCTGGAGTGACGCAGACAGTGCTGAAAGGGCGCATTTGAGCTAGGTGGTAGAACAGAAGGGATGGTGTTGAGGAATTGCCTTCCGGAGCTATCGCTGGTAGTTACCATTGTGTATCCATTGGAAGTGCGCCTCTGGGGATACTGTGCGGCTTCCGTTGCGACGAATTGCATCATAGCTGCACGCGCTGGTCAGGTAGCGGCGACTGCACCCCAATCCCAGCAGAGAATTGGGCAGTAGTGCTAATATGAGGTGGAGAACGAAACACGACAATCTGCCAGGCGACTGTCGTGTTTCGCTCTCCACCTCTGTTTTGCACTACTTCAGAATAAAATGAGTGCTCGCTAATTAGCCAAGGGCGAGCATGCACAGCAGCCTAAAGATCAAGCTCATAAGATGGAGCGCATCTATAGTGGACGCGCATCTCACCAACATACCACCAGCATTTGTGGGCTTCCTGTTGTGGCTACTGGCTTTTCCTTTGACCGGTAGACCAGCGCGAGACGTGCGCTGCACTCGGGAGATCCTGCGCTACTAGAAAACTACACGGGACGAAACTATTTTAGATGAGCAATGGCAAAGCTCTAACAGCGAAAGAGCTCGAGTATAGGCACGAGCCCCCCTAGAAGGTGCACTTTTCCTGTTCTCGAGTGGGTAGACATCCAACCACGTCCAGCAAGTCTAATAGGGGAGAAAAACCATAATTATAGGTGCAGCAAAACGATGCAGTCTCGCTTGAAGGCAATGTCCGTTAGCCGGCGGGCTTGCACAGTTGTTCAGGACAACTACCAACCCTCCCACGCAAAGTAGCGCGGCGGCTGCAGTCTTCGTTGCAAAGTCGGTGCATCTGTGCATCTGACATTTGATTAACACCTCATTTTGAATCGCGTGCTTGGAAGTGCATGGATGAATATGACCAATATGGTGGGAGGGGGCGGGCTGTCCCTACGACCAAATCAGATTGCGTCGTGAACAGCTACGAACATTTGGCAGTGAGTATCGAACAGAATTGGGCCCGAGCCCTTGGATGCACGACGAAAATTTGCATGGTAGTTCAATGAAGGGGCACAGCAAAGCAGCAAGCCTAACCGAGGAGAAGAGTTGCCTATAGATTGCTTTGAGAGGATCGGCTCTGTAGGCAGTCCCAGAGTGCACACGCGGCTGCCTTCTGAAATGCACTGTTACTCACCCGAATACGAAACTGCCTCCCATTTGTTTTGCAGAACGCCTTGGTTTAGCAAAGCACAACCACTCGCATGTGTGTACATCTGGATCCCAGCCCCGAAGGTCACCGCATGTGTTTGCCAGCATGCTCCGGAGGTTTCGTGTAACAGCGATGGCAGAAGCTCATGATGCCTTGCACACAATATAGAGTAGTAGTACAAAAATTGTTTTGTTATGTTAACTAATATATTTGAAAGCCTTTGTGCAGCAGGATTCAGTTCCGCTCTTGATGTGAGCCTAACGTGCAGCTCTGGATCGCAGGCTTTCGACGAATCCATCCAGTTCTCCCTCTTTACGCTGGATAGGCTATTCAGCCTTCAGCTGCTTATTTTAAGCCGCTAACATCCCAACCTACATGAAATTTAGAGAACAGCAAAGCCACAGACTTACACAGTGCCAGCATTAAACGTGGTGCGCTGTTTTAGCCGCAGCAGATATCCTACACATTTACCTGTATTCTGGCATGTGTTGCAAATTGGTTTGGTCCTTTATTTGTCGCATGTGAGTGCCGCACAGTATGTGAGTGGCATTTGCGGCCTTTCCGGATTCCTAGGTTACGAAGGCAACCACTGGACTACCGATCAAAAAGATTAGCTGAAAGGAGGCATCCTGCAGCGCTGCGCAAACTCCACATTTGCTGTGTAGATTCACATGGAAGCTCAGAAGGCTCCTTCAGGATCGACGGAGGATCAGAGCTATCAGAAATCCGGGGATAGTAGTGTCAAGATCAGCTCATGCCTGTCCCCCTTAGAAGATGCCAGCGCATCGCATTTCACACAGGGTGAGGACTGGTTTCCTCCTTCCCAGTGGCCTAGCAGCGGAAGCAGTAGTGGTAATAGCACGGGCCGGAGCTGCCATTATTTCAAAACGCATGAGCCATCAGTCTCTTTGGAGGTGCCACCAACCTGCGGCAAAAATTCAAGTGAGTTACTTCGAAAGGCGTTGCCACGGGGAGGTTACGAGAGCAGACAAAGTAGGTTGCCCGGTGAAACCGCCTTAGAATCGGGTAAGGCAGTATCACAAGATGCTGGCCGGATTTCTGCGCTACCGTTGCTGGGCGAAGCTTGCTCTCCACGCGCTTCGACTAATGCGTCCGCTTTGGGAGTTGATGGCATCGCATGCGGAGAGACCCACGTGCTGCAGCACAGTATCGGGTCGCCGACAATTCGGAATGGTGCCAAAGCATCACTGGTTTGTGGGCCCCTCTCTGTACAACAAACTCTGACGGAACGCCAGCTGGACATAGACAAGCGAATGCTAGAATTACGACAGCAAAACAGACGCCGCTTGCATCGAAGGCAGCAAGAAGCTAGGGAACAGCAGCTAGAACGCATGAAAGAACATCGCGCAGCCCTGTTGGCTAGGAGAGAAAGGATACGGCTGGCATCGCTATGGAAAGAAAGAGGAATGGCCGCGGCAGCTAGGCCCTCAACACTCTTGAAAGGAAACAGAACAGTAGAGCGTCTGCCGTCCGATGCTTCTCAGCCGACAGAAAATGAGAGTCGAAGCGCAGATGAGCTGTTGGCAGCATTGGTGATTTCAGAATCGATATCCCTTCAAAGCGAACTTGGAAGCTGCGGCGATGGCGTGAATGCAGGTCAGCATATCCCGCCACTGAGGTGCAAATACTTCAAGTGGCACAGACTTTCGCAAGCAGGATTTGGGTCTGCTCAGGGACGATTTGGCTCCGTCGCTGGTGGTGCATGATCGTTTCCTGTATTCCTCTTCCTACTGGTGATCATCCATTTAGAATGCTGAGCCCGGTGCGTTTTTGCCACTACCGGTCAAATGCTTGTTGCAGATTTGGCAAAAATGGAAACTTATCCGCAGTCAAATTTCCATGTCAGGGGCCATTTGCCAGTGTATGGGACTCTCTCAACAATTGTTGCTACAGCACAGCCTGCGGTAGGTTAGAGGCAACACTGAGCCTTGCATGACAAGACTCCCTTCGCAAACGCTTTAAGATAGAGTTAGATGCACCTCTGCAGTGGCGCATGCCATTGTAAGGGGAGCCGATCTTGAATAGGCTTCTGTTGATCTGGTTCCGTATCTGGCTTATCTTCTTTTGATAGTAGTGTAGTTCTTCATCCATATGTACCCATCCACATGCTAGTTTGGGCGTGCGCAGGCATGTGCTTCTTCATACTGCCAACAACCCAAAGCCTTTTCCTTTAAGGGGGCCCCCAAAAGCGTGCGGAAAGCTGCTGGTGAACCTATAACAGCAAGCAGAGGCACCTCCATACCAGAAGCCATCAATAAGCTAGAACAGACCACCTGCGCCCATCCGGATTCGTTGCGTCGTTGCGAGCTACGAAATAGGCTAGTTTCGTCACAGAAGGTGCGGCAGCAGTTCAAAGGCACGCTACCCTCTTCTCACAGTTCCAGTGAAGCTGCCTGCTGCCGTGAGAGGACCTCTCTGCTAGTCCCGCGCTTTCCGGCAAAGCCAGAAATGAAGCAGGTTGCTGCGGGGAGGGAACGCAGTTCCGTTATGCATCATGGAGAGCACAAAAGCAATTTCTTAATAAAGCAGGAATGTGAGCATAAGAGGGATATGAGTTGTAGAATCAGACCCGTGGTTGTTGTCGCCGACAAAGATCTTAAGAAACAGGTTGATGCTGAGCTGAAACAGCACCAGCAGTATTCCCTAGCCAAGAAGGAATGTAGACGCCGTGCCGCTGATCTCCCAGAAGTCCTTTCGTCCTTTTCTGGTCCATTTGTACGACATAGTGCAAGCAATTGTAGGCTTCCAGCAACAAAGTCAAAGGTAGCACAGGAAGATGAAGATTCAGATATGGCAAATCCTGCTCATCCATCAGCGCCGAAGGTTGTAGAAGTTGCGAATACCGGCCGGCCAAAAGAATGTGCGACCGCGCCAGCCTCCTCTGAAGAGAGTGCCCACATGAAGTCCAGAAGCCACCAATCATCTGAAGAAATAGACGACATAAACGATGCCGCACTGCCTGCTCCTACGGAGAGGCTGACACCATGCAGGCTTGACAACCTGGCAAATAAAAAATTGGAAGCTACCAGCTACGCACCCTTCAATAGGTTGGAAGGGGCTGCAAAAACACAGCCTGGCGGGCAACAGCTCGTTCGTATATGCCGCGACGTGCGGTGTGAAAAAGCACAATCCAAGCATACGATAGTGAACGCTGGATCCTCTGGTTCCTGGAAAGCACCGTACAAGAGTTCCCAGCCATATGGGGGCAATTCCACTCTTGTGACAAACCAGAGAAGTTCGTTGGCTAAGGGAGATCGTTGCATTGTGGGTTTGCCATCATCACATGACGAATCTGACTGCAGCAGTGCTGCGACAAAGCCACAAGGAGGGGAAATTGAAAAGGATGCAGTGAACGCACCCACCGAATACTTGCACGATGAATGCAAGCAGCACATGCCAAGTACAGGCGTGCATTGTGAATTGACGGGAGATGAAAACCCAACAATTTCAGCGGTATGGGCCCTTCAACAGGAAGAAGTACAGGAGGAAAAGCGACTCCTACTGCTGGAGATGTCACATCATGCTATTGAGAAGCAAGCGGAAACAAGAAGGAAGGAACGCAACCTGAAGTCTCAGTTGTTGGCACAACACCTTCCAAGGGGGCGTCGAAGCAGCCCTGAAATTTCTGGAGGCTACTGTCGGCCGCTTCATAGGGGCCAACCCTTCCCTGAAGCCGGTCCTCTTGTGGTGAATTCAGTAAACGAGTCTGTAATGCCTGAAGTTGAATATTACACAGCTCAAAACTCCGATGACGCGGGCGCGTGTAGGGACGTTCCTGCCCGTAATCATTCATCGGTTCCGGCTCCCAAGGAAGAAAGGTCGCAGAACGCTGTAGCTCCAACCCAGCATACTCAGAGCAGCCAGCATCCTCGTGGGGGTCCTGCCTTCCGCAGCATCAAGGCGTCCTCGAAGACAGTTCCTAAGCCAAAGCTGCGGACATTTCCAGCACTAAAAAAATTCCTAGAATCACCCAAACAAACGGAAGCAAGTGGCGGTGACGGCGGCAAACTCCATGGTGGACAGCAAGAGCAACTGCAGAGCGACATTCTTTTGAAGCAGCAACAATCCCTTTTTAGCCAACTACTTGGGCAGTACATTTTGGCAGAGCGGGACAGCACCGAACCTCCTCCGATCACTCAGGCTGCTGTGCTTTCGGCAGGTGATTGCTCTCCTTCATGCGGGCTTCGCAAGAAGCTGGACACTTGCCTCCAGGTGCGAGCCATACAGCGGCGCACAGTCTTGCAGGCCCTACGGCATCTCCTTCTTTTCTCTGCTAAGGGCACTCATTGCAATACAGAGAAAAAAGGAAACCTTATTGGACAAGAAGCGAACCCGTCTCCGCAGGGGGTCCAGAATCAGGAGATTATTCGACGAGCATACCAGCAGCAGGCTTCAACAGAACAAGCTTGTCATGCTGCACCCGCTGCCATTGAACGTATCATCCCAGAAGGAGCTAAAAAGCGAAGTAGATTGCTACGTAGCTCCTCGACAATCTCCAGCTGCGTAACTGGGCTGCCGTCACGTTTTCCAAATGGTGGGAATCTGGAGCAGCAGCATAGGAACAGGCTGCCTTAGCTGGTACTTAAAGCTCCAGTTATAGGTGCTCAGAGAGCCAGCCCAATACTGATGATGGAAAAGCGTATTTTCCTCCTTCGTCGTCCACAGGATCGCGGCAACGTCCTCAAAAAGGCCTCTACGGACTGCTTTGGACCAGAACCTGCAGCGTTTTGGTCCATTGTCACATTAAAATTCATTTTACAACAACAAGTGTTTTGGTTGAAATTCACATGCTATGCACCCGTATCCATATAGCGCATTTGTATACTGAACGGTTTATTCACTTCTGAAGTGCCTAGAATGATCCTTATTTAGTTTGTAGCTACTGCCATACACGCTGCGTAACGAGCAAGGACAGAATGTGCTTTCACTGTTGCCCTTTTTTGGCCAGCGTTTTGTAAATGCGGACCCACAACTGGGCTCAAGCTTATGCTGAATATTGGGGGGCAGCCTTGCCACCGCTTAAACCACATGGCACGTAGGCCCAGCTGTTATGCTTTTACTGTGCCGGCCCAAGTACTGGCGTCCGCCTCTCCCGCCCTATAAGCGCCAGTGTCCCTGCAAGATATTCCCGATATTAAGGAGCCCCGAAGATTTGTTCGTACCTCCTGGTGCAGTCCCTGTAGCTTGGTTATGCGACTTCTCGTACTTGTGTCACCCAAAGGGCCAGTGACTTTGGAACCAAACCACACAACTGATTCACTGTACAGAGCCAGTGAGAAGGAAACTATCAAATCCGCCTGAAATACTTCAGGTCGCCGGATGAAATACTTCAGGGTGGTCTTCGTGTTACTGAAACCCCAAGTCATGCTGTTTGGCAACATTTTGAGAAGCCATGGGCCACCAATAGATTGTGCCGCAACTGCAATGACGTTGGCGTTCTTTGGGAGCCCTCACATTGGGGATACGCCAATACTACCTTTGTTAAAATGAGCCAACGAACAAGGTAGAAGTGGGTGAGTTCATCGGCTTTCTCGTGGATGTTTGCGCGTTTGGAGCCTGTGCGAAGCCAGGGATTAGGCTTCCGAAACAAAGATCCCCACAGCGCAAGACAAAAATCCCATTTGTGTCCACTGATAGAGGATAGAGATTTGCTGTCGGAGCGTTGCTACATAATGGGGCTACGCGACGTTTCCTCCGTTATCTTTCAGGTCGTGAGCCTTACCTACTTCTCATCTAGATTGCTCGCAATTCCGTTCATGAACACTTCATAAACACCTTACTCTCTCCATGTGGAGAGGAAGCACTGAAGTTACACCACACCATAAGTAGGTTGACCATAGAGGGGCTCACGCTGTCCAGTCTAGGAACCAGGCTATGCTAGTCAACGAGCGCGTTCTAGCTACGTATAACGACAGTCTACCGTCATAGCCGAAAAGCATCGCGAGCTGGCGTTATATCAAACATCCTTAAACCGGAGTTCGGATGAAAGGAGCCCAGGTGATAAATGTCCACCATACATATTAACTAAATGAGTTTTCCCGCCCCGAAGAAATCATATCCTTCACGGACTGGATCTCACCCCTACCAACGGCTGTACAAAACGATAGCAGAAAATTCCCAGAGTTACAACGTCTTTTTGGCGACACCTTAGGCCCCCAAAGACAAATCAATTGGGGAGAGATGCATACTGGCAGATTCAGGTGTAATATCCAGTCCCCCCTATGGGGAGACAAGACAAGCGCAGTCGCGCGGCCAGGAAGGCATGGTGCTGACAAGGGAATCCTCAGTACTCCTGTCAAGCGTTTCCTCGGTGGCAAATTACAGAATCAAAATTCTTCACTTCGCTCTGACATCTTGCCAGTTTCTCTAAGCATCTCCCGACGTTGCATGAACCCGAAGAAGAACAAATGCTGTGGATTGAAGAAAAGAGGCAGGAAGCTTAGCTTCTTGGCGGATTAGACCCAGGGTGCTGTACTGCTAGGTCCAGAGCGTGGAGATGGGGTGTGGATGACACCGGCAGCGGCCCTTAGAGGAGAGGGAAATACTGGTCCCCTTGAGAGTTCCTCCCTTTTATAGAAAAATAATCCTACATGAATCTCTCCTAGAAAGAATAACCTAAGCTTTATAATGCATGCTGTGATGCCTTCAGCGGTAAGCAAGTGGGATGGTCTTGGATAATCCGTGAAGGCACATAAGCAGAGCTTATGTGCCTTCATGAGCAGAGCCACGCTCAGCCCATTACATCCCTAGTGCAGGGACTTTCAGCCTGGCAAGCAACGGCGCGACTCTTATATCTCATCATATAGGGAGTGTAGTATTGAAGCATGTTGTTGGGAGGCAGCGGGCTGGAAGCACTAAATTCTTAATTCTACCATGTCCTTCGTGATTTTTATACTGGTATGCCTGCTTGCTTCCAGGCACTATGCAGAATCGTGAGAGGCGTTTAAGAACAGTCCACATTTTAGTCTACAATGGTAGCGGGTGCGGTCAGAGGGGCGTTGGCGGTGAGTCCATGTGGGGCTACGTTGCAGCACTAGCTGCAACAAGGTGCGTTCCAGCCCTTAACCGGCCCGCCGTATCCCCACCAGCCCAGCGCCTTGAGCAGCTGTGCCCAGGAGGCTTGGAGTTTGAAGGGCAGGTTAGCTGCTTTTTCGGAACTCTTCCCTTAAGTATTTGATTCGATTGCAGTGGTTGTCTTTGGGTAAGATCAACAGCATTCCTTACTCTTCCGAGCATCACAGAGTTACTGGGCTTAGCTGGAAGCAGCGAATCCTACCTCCTGGAGCAAAGCAGCCTAGTGTGCAGCAATAACTAACAAAGATTGAGGAACAAAGGCCCTGATCAAGCTTTTGGAAATATCTTCACCAGAAAGAAAGCACTTTCCTCTTGCATAGTGGAGATTGCTCAGTATCTGCCCTCGGGTGGGGCAGTAAGCAACAGCTGGGGGCCTCTCCGGGCATAAACCAGCTCGATCCCCGCGTTGCGTCCGGTAGAAGTCCCAGAGAAAATAGGCCAAGAAAAATTCATAAGGAGTGTTTCCGCCTCTGTCAGCAATACCGGTGTGAAGTCCACTGCAATCCAGGTGCAGTAGAGGAGTTCCTTGGGCCCCTCGACTCATGGCTCCGTCTTCAGAACAAAAGATATGCAATTGATACTGACACCGTCCCTTCTAAGAGGGGAAGTATGAGGATGGTGTCCACACCTACGCAAAGGTCTTGTTTTCGCGGAGTACATCAGGCTCATACAGGACTTCCACGAATCTCTGCGATGCTGGTTAACTCCCTGGGCTTCAACGGAGGACGTTATGGCGAAACTGAGAAAGCTCAGGATGTATGGCTATATTGAGAAGTATTAGCCATTGGTGAACAGAACTCCAATGATGAGCAGGAAGGTCTTTTTAAACTGGTTCCTAGCAGAGACATTCGACAAAAAAGAAGCAATCGGTAACCGACTGCACGACAGGTGGGAAGCTAAGGAATCAAGTATTTGAACTGCCGGGGTGAAGGAGTATCTTCGGGTAAAAGGAAAACAAAACCCCACTTCCACAGCCCCATCTCAGAAGGCATAAGGGGGTTCGAAAATGACCCAGCTACGGGGCCTGGATATTGGGGCTCTGAATGCCAGACTAGCCCAGAAAGAGACTAAAGAAGTAATGGACCGTAGCAAGCGGCTTCAGGGGGTCTGCTGCCTGCAGCTCTCGCGAGGAAGCACAACCTCCGAGTCCATTTCCTGGCGCAGTCTCTGTCGCTACGCTCTGCGGCGGCAGGCAGGAAGCGAAAATCGGCAATCTAATTATGGGGGTTAAATGTGACCTCTATGCGTAACTGTTATATTAGTGAGACGGGGCTTCTATTTTGTACCAGTTTATCCAAGCCATGCCACGGCATGGCGTGAATGCCTTAGTGAAGGGAGTGCACGCGGCTTACTGCCAATATATATATATATATATATATATATATATATATATATATATATATATATATATATGACGATTGCAGCTCTCAGCGGTCCCAACTCTCAGCGGTCCCAACAGCGCTTGCATCCTCTGCGGGAAGAGGGGTGGAATCAGCATCTTGCGGGGGAAGGAGGGAGGAGACTCGTAAGCGATGCTGAAGCACTGCGGGACACGAAGGCGAAATTCATGGACTCCGTTATGATGCGCATACGAAGAGCAGCAGATGTGCGTACAGCTGAAAGAAGAGTTCTCAGAGATAATCAATGACAAGGAACCCCCAGCAGGCTGGCCACCCCCTGGCCCTCCACGGAACTTATTCCCAGAGCAGCCCCAAAATGTGCTTCAAGGTACCTGCGACCCCGACGGCTTGAAGGGCAGGTCTACAGACAAGCAGAGATTGCGCAAAAGGACAACCGTCAACAATCTGGTGTTGGCGAAGATAAAGGGTAGGAGGCGGCTCGTGCGCGTAGATTTCAAACTCCTCAATAAAATCACTGGGATACGGAAGTTTCCAATATCCCGGGTCGGCGAAGTACTTGCCGGGTTGAAGGGTTCAGCAGTCTATTCATCATGCGATTTTTTTGGCCCGAACTCGTGAAGATTCCAATGCATCCCGGCGATATGCACAATATTGCACTTCATACTTGCACACGCAAACTACTGTGCACATGTATGCTTATTAGGCTCGTCCATGCAGTTGCCGAAGAGCATAAACCAGTTATCCACGAGTTCTTCTGGCCAAGCAATAAGGCATGGATAATAGTATGCACCCGTGGTGCGCTCGTGCTCAGGCACAATGTGGAGGAGCACTTACAGCACCTGCGATGTGTTCTGCAACAACTACGCGAGCTGTGGCGCTTGCTGGAGGCATGAAGGCGTTCGGTGTTCATGAAAATAATTACTTTCTTAAGGTGCCACGCTTCGTGAGCAGGAGCCGAACTAGATCCGAAAAATATAGAGCCGATTCGGACGTGGCCACAACCCCTGCCCCCTTGTATGGACATCCAGAAAGCCCCCAGACGCTCATCGTACTACTGTAGCTTCATCCTTGGCTTCGGTAGCATTGCCGCCATTCTAACGGATCTACTCAAGAAGGGCAACCTTCGTCGGCGAGTCCATCAGAGGCCTCATCAGGCATTTAGCTTCATCTCCAATATTGGCGCCCCCCGGATTTGGACACCAATTTCTTCCTAGCAAACGATTGGAGTAGGAAAGACGTCGATGCGCTGCAGTGTCAGCAACCCATTGACTCGAAAACATCGAGTAACCTTCCGCTACTCGCAGCGCTTCTCAGAAACGGACCAGCAATATCCGGTACGTCAGCAGCCGCACTCACGGCAGGCAAGCATAGTTGCACTACGAGGTACCTGATCTGTAGAGCATCATAAGAGTGCATCAATGGCCACGTACCACCGTCCTGCTGTCAAAATGAACCAACACCTTTTATGGTGTCTGATGAGCGAGGATTTAGGCACCTTAACCAAGCGCTAGGAGCATCCCTCATTCTGCTTAGCAAAAATGGCCCACTTGGGGATCATACTAACCCCAGCAGTTCCATAAAGTAAGCACTGGATCTTGACAATTTAAAGTTTGAGAATAGGCCGACGGCAACGCTCCCCCGAGGCCTCTAATCATTCGCTTTACCTGATCAAACTAATTGATCTCCAGCAATTCCTGAGAGAAACGTCGGAAGAAACCAGCTACTAGACGGTTCGGCTAGCCTTTCGCCGCTATACCCAAGTTTGACCAACCATTTGCACGTCAGTATCGCTACGAGCTTCCATCAGGCTTTTGCCCCACTTCACCGTACTCCGGCATAGTTCACCATCTGTGCTAGACTCGATATATTTGGCTGCGAAGTCGTACTGCGTAAGCCGCCAAAGGCGCCTAAGGACTCTTTCGCTTTCATAGTCTCGAAAGCTCTTGGCTAGGTGCGGAAGGGATCCACCCCTTTACATAGTCTAGTGGCTTTCAAAAGATGCTCAAATTACTCGCATGGCAGGGGCCTGACTATTTAAACCGACCGTCAATCCAGGACACATCTGACAAAGAGTTTTCAACACAGCAATAAAAGAGTGGTTGGGTAGATTTGGCGACATATGCAGTGCGACTCCACAGTCAAGTGCATGAACAGTATAGCCAAAAAGGTCGCTGATGTACTCTCTCGACGCCCGCCCGACCGGCCACGCACTGCATAGTGCAACTGCGAACCCCAGCGGTGATTCCCGTCTCCTTTCTAAACTTTGTTCTTCTTATTCCGTGGATATTCATTTTGCTGCCGTTAGAGATTGCGATCTCATCTACGCCGTTGTGGAAAGAAGAACAAACACACCCATTCCATCTATTGCCCATGTTCTCGTGCAGCACAAAAAGTGTACTGACTATCCATTAGCCTTTTATGGAAGCTATATCGGTGTATTAAAAGCATAATTGCCGGCAAGGACTCAAGGTCATTAGCTCTTTCTGGTGTGAATTTATGGTGCGTTTTAATTTGGACAATGATATGACCGCAGCGGACGACTACGCGGCAGACGGGCAAGCTGAACGAACCAACCGCACGCCTGCTCTGTATATGCGACTCTATGCTCGGCAGAAACAATAAAATCAGCTTAATTCACTGCCCTGTGCAAGATGAGTTAATAATAATGCACCAGGGCACTCATGACGTAGTGCGCGCGCCCTACAATAGAGCGCATGTGATAACCTTAGGGGTCTAGTTTCACGAAAGGGAACAATCAGACACAAAAGCATACTTATATTGGAACTCTTTAGGAAGAAAAGGCCAAAGGAGTTAAGAGTGTTCGTCCGCCTACACGAGGCCTAGGGCTGACCGTGAGGCTGACGCAGCCGCCCTCTCTCAGACCCCCTCCGGGGGGGAGTCAGCCAGATCTGATATTCTTGGATCTCCTTTTTAGAGACTAGGAACTCGAATGTGCTTTAAGAGTGACTATTTGCGCATTTAAGTGGTATTAGCAGCGATTAGCTGAGTCTAGCTAATAGGTGCTGAGTGTGCACCAGGTTGAACCACTAGGAGTCACACTACGCATGACTCCTAGTGGTTGAACCTGGTGCACACTGAGCACCTGGCCAGCACGCTGGTCACGTTGTTCACTACATTTGGGGGCCGTTCCGGGAAAAAGCCCGAAATCGCTTGCATCCAATGTTGAGTTCTCGATTACAGCCACTGTTGGAAAGAGTCGCAGAAGGGTATATCCAGCCAGATATAGAAGCACGCATGTGCCAGCGCAACGGGAAGACAATAGGTACTGTCCCGCGATCAGGGGAACAAGAGAAACGTACAGCTGCTTACGAATCAGAAGGCGAATTGGGTTAAGAAGGAGAGGAAAATCCGAATCTACTATCTGTCAGAAATTCGCCCAAATCCCTGGAGAGTCACATAATGGAGAAAACCAAGGGCAGGGTATGCTAAGTTTAGCACCCCCGAAAGGAAAGACCCCGACGGGGAAGCTTCCCCGAATGCGCGGCAGCGGACACCCCCGATCAACAAAGGGCTTGAGGACGGGAGAAACATGCTAGTTTTCCTCCGGACTCTACAGTTAGAACTTGAATTGGCGGAAATGCCAAGCTAGACGTGGGGAATGGAACTGCGTAGATATCTGACAGGGGGTGCCTTAGCGTTTTGGTTCCACCTGTAGGACACTGGGGTTGATATGAAAGATTGGGACGGCGTTAAATATCTAATGATCACCAGATATTGTGAAGTCACCGAATAAATGTTCAAGTTGCGACTGTTTAATGGCAAGTGGAAGGGAGTGAGGTTAATTACTCCTCCAGGTTCGCTGAAGTAATAGGGACGCTACCCCTGCGAAGTGACGAGCTCGTCAGTCACTTCCTCGCAAGTTTACCAGACGAAGTCCTCATGGAAGTCACGAGAAGTGGGCATAGGACCTTCACTACGTAGGACGAGGCCGCTGCAGAACTAAGAACGGTAGTGGGAACCACAGATAGGTTGAGACGGCAGGTGACGTTAACTCGGTTGTGGGGACAGGAGGCGCGAGCCCTTGTGGGACAGGAGGCGCGAGCCCGACTGGGGAGGCAGGCAGCTGCCGAGGGCCCAGCTGTCGCGAGGCGTGACCCACGGGCGCGGCCAGGGGCGAGCGAATACCGGTGCTATGAATGCCAGGGCCGGAACATCCCGCACGGCAATGCTTCTCTACTAAAGAGTCACCCCGCCAAAGAGGTGAAACTTGTAAGAAGTGCGGAGGTATAGAACACTACGCAAGAGATTGCTTAACATCCGCACGAAGAGTGATATATAATAGGGAGATTCAGCCTATCATAAGTTCAAGTTATGAGGGAGCTAACTGTTTAAGCGAGGAGCCACGGTAGAAGTTTAACACAAGGATAGCACCTGCAGACGACATGCTGAACAGAAGGCAGCTGAGGCGGCGCGAGCTGCCGCAAGCGAAAGGGGGAGTGGAGAAGGTAACGGGGGGGAATCCTTTAGTAGAGAGCACGAGGGTTGAGAGGCTCGACGTACGTTATGCATATCAGTGTACAGGGGTTCTGCGCGCAGTCGCGAAACGACCTGATACCATTCCAGTGCCCCCGGGATGGGGAATGAGGCTGCTGAGTGAGATCAGATTCGCACACGAAGAAGCTGCTGATTCAGCGGCGCCTAAGCAGACGGCAGGGGCGCAGTCTGAGGTAGAGTCAACTCGGGACGAAGTGGAAGAGACCCGGCAAGTAGAGAAGATGGGAGGTGAGAGCAGATCCGTAATGGAAGAGGCTTCAGGCTCTGGCGACGCCCCACAGGAGAAACGGGTGCAGCCTGATCTAGAGCCCACTAGGGGCCAAGTGGAAGAGAAGCAGAAAGCAGAGCACGAGCCCTGCGAAAGGGACAGCGAAGGAGCGGAAAAGCCCGCTTATCCGACTGATGAGGGTGTAAAGACGCCATAGTGGCGAGAGACTGGTGAGACCGCCGACTCCGATAGCGGCGGAGTGTTGCGCAGTGTGGGCACTACCGTAGGTCTGAGGATAGATGTGGATGGGAGCAAATGCGAGGCGTCCTTGGATATGCAGAAAGTTGATCGTTTACAAATGAAGTTCGCGCCGACCTGCAGAAGAGTGTATGCTTACAGAGGTCACTGGCGAGCAGGTGTGCAATGATCGGGTCGTCATGAGGTCGACGACGACGTGGGGTGTACGAGAGCGTTTCGCTGGAGAATTGTTGAAGGGGCCTGCACCCTGTGAAGTTGTGTTAGGGCTTGGATCGTCGACTGCTCAAAACGTGAAGTGGTATCCCCAGCCAGATAAGTTGCGAAACCACGTGAATGAGACGTGGGGTGAGCTAACGGTAGCTCGGCCATATGGGGAGAGGAAAAAGGGGCCAACACTAAGGGAATGCGTCAGAGAATCTAGCGGATCAGGCATACATCATCACGGCTAGACACGTGGCGGACATGTTGACGCACCAGGTCGCCGCCATCCTACGGCCGTAACCTCAGCGGTATCCGGCCCACGCGAGGGCGGGGCGATGGTGCCGATGGACTCTTTAGTTCAGCAGGATAAGGGAAATGCGCAGCGAATGTACCGTTTGTTGGCTTCTCCGGACTGCAGAAAGGCAGTGGGGATATGCCACATGGCTGAACAGCGAAGGGGACTGTGTTACAGATGGATTGCATTTTGTCCACCGCCAGTCTGTCAGGCGTAATCAAGCTCATTATAGTACAACTGCAGAGGGAGATGCAGAGGAGTCACCGAGGACTGAGGCACAACTCGGATATATGCAAATGGAAGCCTGGACTGTGATTGCACAGGTACTGCGGACCTCTAAGGAGTTCGTCCAGGTGTCGCGGGACGTCCGAAGGCCTTCCCCGACGCACTCCCGGCACGGCTGCCATCGAAGTGCCCTGACGAGTATCACGCAGTCCTCGTTCGCGTTCCGATTCGCGCCTTCGCGGTGTCTGGCGTGTTGTTAGTATTTCGTGTTGTGAAGGGGGGAAGGGGCCCTAGAGTACCCGTTTTGCGTTAGTGCGTCATCCACATAGCTAGTAGCTTAACATAGGGCCCCACAGACACATAGTAGGCAGTTTAGAGTAAAAGGAAATGCACTAGGGCAAAGGGTGTCGCAGGTAAAATTAAGCACAAAGCGTAGCGTGGCGCTATAGCAGATATGCCCTCTACTCCAGAACCATGGAGCATCCCAATAGCGACACCACGGGAGAAAGAATTGGGAGAATGGAGGTTAGATGAGAAGAGAGATACACAAAACTGGGAGATGGTTTCAGTTCGGAAAAGGGGGGAAGTTGTAGTGCATGCGCACTACAATAGAGCGCATGTGATAACCTTAGAGATCTAGTTTAACGAAAGGGGACAATCAGAAATATAAACACGCTTATATTGGAAATCTTTAGGTAGAAAAGGTCTAATGAGTTAAGAGTGTTCGTGCTCCTGCACGAGGCCTAGGGCTGACAGGCTGACGCAGTCGCCCTCGCTCAGACCCTCTCCGGGAGGGAGTCGGCCAGATCTGTTATTCTTGGATCTCTTTTTTACAGACTATGAACTCGAATGCTTTTTAAGAGTGGTTATTTGCCTATTCAAGTGGTATTAGCAGCGATTAACTGAGTCTCAGCTAATGGGTGCTGAGTGTGCACCAGGTTGAACCACTAGGAGTCACACGCAGTAACAGCTGGGAACGCTGTTCACTAAGGATGGACTCGTTGCTCTCAAGCATCTCTGGTCGACACGGGAACTACCCCGTCTGATCCAGCATTAGACCTGACTGTTGTAAGCCGGTGCTGCGTAGTAGCAGTTTCCGATTTTCACCCCCCGCCTGGAGCAGCGCACGAATAGATGGCCAATGCATACGAACTCCAGGTCAGGAACTGTAAAAAACGATGTTGATCAGCCATTTTAAGCCACATGAGTTGGTTTCTGCGGAATCCCACGCCTACCGAAGCTCTCAGGAAGACGAGGAGGCAACGAAGGCGCTATGGACTGGGCAGGGCCTCTTGCTGTCCGTCCTGGGGTTATAATGCCAGGAAGAGGGAATAGAAGAAGAGGACCTAGGCTAAATGCCTGCAACTCTGTCAGGAACCTGCTTATTACTGTCCAGCTATTCACTAATCCCTATATAATGAAATGCACTTTAATCGCTTCCTTCTGCACATTGAGGCAGCCCACAGACGCCACTGTAGGACTCGTGCAACAGGATTCCTCGATCTTAGCCGAGGACTGTTATGACGTGCAGTAGGCAAGGGAAAGAGTTCGCAAAAAGCAAGTCCTCTCCGCTGCAGACTTCACGCCTCCTGGGCATAGCTGCTCAAACGCCAAAGCTGATGGGGACATGCCCAGGGCTGTCATGGCCCGCAGTAAACCTTCCTGCAGCTAGTGCTGCACGACATCCCCATATGCACGTATAACTAATGCATGGGGCACGCTCTAGCATCGCACACGGTAGTGTGGACTGTCTTTAATCACTAACTTGATCCTCCTGCCAGCAAGTAGGGTACGAGTAACAACAGCTCGCGGTCCATGCTACACCCTGGCACTAAAGGCTGCAGAAGGAGCTGCAACAAGGAGTGTTGGAGGTTGTAGAAAACCTAAGCATTTCTGTCGCTGTGCTCAGCACCCCTGGTGACACTGGGGTATGCCAGTTGGTTCTAGGCAGCTACTTTCGCATGCGCTTTGACTCTGCTGAAGCTCATGACGTTCCTGGGATAAAATTGAAGACTGCTGCAGGGCTACCAAGTTGCTCGCCAGCTTCATTTCTAATCTGATTGTTTAAAGTCTACAGAACACCAAGATCCCTAAGTGCTACATCAGCGGCGTGTCTCCCGGTAGCACCCGCACTCGGCCGTAGTTAGCCATTGCAGAGGGGTTCCTGCGAAGGCTACCTCTCTATATATATCAACAGGAGTAGTAACTACGTATCTAACTAGCGGTTGTTCAAGCATCTACTCTAACTCTAGCATAAATCGTCTTCCCACAGGCCTTGGTGAGCATAGAAGAGCTGTTGAGCTGCTTAACGTCCTTAGCAGTCGGAGTGTGCACTAGTTAGGCTACGGAATAAAACAGCATTGAGCTAATACTTTTAAAGTACAGGACGTACCGACACAGCCAGAAGCATCGCTAATCTGCCTAGCAGTAGGCGTAAAGGTGCGAGGGGACGGCCGAAGGTGCGAAAAAGCAGGTGATAGAAGGGTCTTTGAAGCGAAAAATACATAAATAACAACATTTTATAGAATTGAAGAGGATAAATAGGACAGGATTGCACCATAGACACGGATGGCAAGTTCAATGGAGACACTGACGACTGTTCGGGCGTGGCGGCGCCGTGGTCCAGTGTCCAAGAATGGAGGGAACATGACTCACAAATTATGCTTCTGTATTTCATAGAAAGGTTACACCTATTTGTGCTTTAGTTATGCAATGGATCCGTTTCATGCGAAGCCAGTTTTCTCAACCACTGGCCCTTGCATACACAGGCTTCTCCGTGGGAGCCTGAAGGACACCCAAAGGCAGGCTGCCTGATGGCATCAGATGCCTCCTTAATGAAATTAATGCGTATTAATCTTAGTGTATGGATGGTATGTCTCTTCTATGCAAGCGTTAACAGGCTTTTCCTACCCGTTGCTACTCTTAGACATAAGAGCTTGTCATGAGAAGATTGCATGTGCGTTACCAAGGCGAATTTCTTCAGACTCCTCCTTTAAGTTTAGCGCTTACAGGTCGTCTCTCTCCCCTCGTTCAAAGCGCAACGACTTCGCCCAGGCACCAATATCGCCCCAAGGGGTATGCGATATAGCATAGCTCAGCGTTCGTTCCAACTGGAACAAAAGCAGGGAAAGCAAAACCGTAGCGAGGCAAAATGGATGCAGCAGAGAGGGTGTGGCAGGAGCTCAAGCAGGCGAATAGTGTCAGGAGTTCGGGGGGCCGACTTCCTCTAGCCAGTTTGCAGTTCCGCAGAAGGAAGGGGAAGTGTCCCCTGCAAGATAAAATATGCAGTATTCACCAAGCTCTGGCTGCCTTGTCGCCGAAGCTGCCAAGTGCACTCCCTGCCCCAAAGGGCTCTCCTGGGGAGGAAGTCGAAGGTGCACCTGAATCTCCAGACAAAAGGGTCTACAACCTCGACTGTTGGCAGTTTGTAGCATGCAAAGTGCAGCGGCAGGCCAATACCCTCAAGGAAGAATGCAACAATTCTAGAAGATATGGAGCTCTGGCGACGCTGAAGGACCTCTTCTTAGAGGCCTCAATGCCAAACGTTTTCTACAACAGAGCTTTCACTTTGCTACTGGACCCACTGCTGGTGTGCCTTTCGGAACCGTCTGAGGCAGCTCGGCATATCGCTGCTTGCTTACTGCTGAAGTTTTTAACTGAAGCGGCAGAAGTTGATACATTTCTTGGGGACGTGCTCCGTGGGTTGGTTCCGCGATTTGGATCTAGCGATATCGAAGGAGTTGCACATCTGCCTCCTATAATGCGTCCAACACCCGAATATAAGCCTTTGCAGTTGGTACCTGTAGAAAAAAGTGAAGAGGTCCGACAGATTTTGCTTCGGGTGCTCCAAACTGTGCTTAATCGGACTTCGGACAAATCAGCTTGGGACAATTTGGACTTGATCATAGGTCTCATCCGTGCGGCGACAATGGATATCTGCCACGAGGTCAAATTCGTTGCGCTGCAAACGGTTGTTGAGTTTTTCGATCGCCACAAAAGTATGCTGCTTCATTTTACCGAACCGGTAGCAAGGTCAATTCTTTCATGTCTTGTGCACCAGCATGCTAAAATCCGAATGGGCGCTCTTAGAGCGCTGACTTATGTGCTGGCCTGCGGATTGTATAAGTATAACGGCGAAATAATTCAGATGCTTGCGGGGTGGCGTGACCCTAACATTGTCCCAATCAAAGCATTGTATGAAACAACAACA
The DNA here is from genome assembly GCA_963920595.1 of Eimeria praecox. Classification (NCBI taxonomy): domain Eukaryota; phylum Apicomplexa; class Conoidasida; order Eucoccidiorida; family Eimeriidae; genus Eimeria; species Eimeria praecox. The sequence goes on from OY986957.1 coordinate 1,246,225, forward strand.
GTCCGTAACTATTTTGCCGAGCTGCTGGCAGATCAGTCGCCTATGGTGCGAATGCTTTTCTTCGACACCATTGCGCAGTGGCTACTCGACTTTAAAGACAAGGAAGACTACGAAGCATGGCTGTTCCCATACCTTCTGAGTGGACTGTTCGACCCAGTCAGGCCTATACAGCAACTGGTATTTCGACGTTTGGAGCTTCTTGGTAAGCAGTATGAAACTATACATGAAAAGGATCTGCGCGACATTAAGCAGCTTGGGACTCCTGAACTTTGGAGTTACGGCGGACAAGCTTGCCTAACTTTCCCTTTGGGGTGCTACTGGGACGTGCCTGAGGAGAGCAAATCGCTTGAGGAGGGAAAACAATTCGTCTCATTCGTTAGCACATATACCGAACGCTTGCAGTCTTTGGGATTTAACGGCTACTCCCTCTCTGAAAGCCAAACGGAAAGGTTCATCACACCCGGCGATGCACTTGTGGGCGATCCGCCTAGGCCCTGCCTTGGAACGCGCATGATGGTTAGAACATACTTCAGACGTTACGCAAACACACTGTTCCAGCATGTAGAGGACTTTAAAGAAGTGACAATGGCTGCTTCCGCGCGGCTGATGGTGGTTAGTTTCGCCTTTATAGAGGAAGCATGCGTGGAATGGCTAGATAACACCTTAGCGATTTGCTGCAGAGTCTTGCAGGCGTCGCATCATGCTTGCCCGGAGGCGCTGGAAGCATACAAAGTAGCTGCACGCCTAGTAGGAGCTTTCGTTGACCCCGAAATCTACTGGGACTTTGTGAAGGGTGCGCTGGAGGAATCCTGTCAAGAGGAAACCCATGAGAGAGTTGCGAAGGTTGGCTTGCTGGCACTATTGCTGGAAGGCTCATTTGCGGTCCTTCAGAAGGTTTCTGACTCGACTGTGGGTTTGGGCCGTCTTAAATCAGTTTTGCCCAAGATTGCTGAAGCTCTGTGTCACACTCAGCTTCTGCAGGAGCAATACATCAACTTTGCTGCTGAGAGCGTAACCAAAGTGCTTGAAGTCCTGATACCTGGGGCACTTAGGCAGCAGGCCACCCTGTCTTTGACGACACGACATCACTTACTAGGGGTCATCTGCTCACTTGCAGCTCCAAATGGCAATGACCTAGAAACTGATGCTAACAGCCCTCTGGCTCCACGCCTTCAAGACCTATTTGACAACCTGGCTGTCTGCAGCGGAGTTGGTAGCAATGGATCATCCGGCCGGAAGGAAGCGGGTACAATATGGGAGTCGGTTGAAGTCTCCGGCAGTTTTCTACAAACCAATTTGGCAGCGCTGAACACCTGCATAAGGTATTTGCCGCCTGTAAGAATCCGTGAGGAGGGGACATTCGAGCTTATCTTCAGGAAGCTTCAAGAGCTTTCTGCAGCAACACAGAAGGCTTCAACGAGAAGAGCGGCCAGACGGACCGCTTTGGCGCTTATTAAACGGCTGATATTGGAGAGCCCGCCGAGTAGTCAACTGAACGGAATAGACAATGGTGTTTCAGCTACCCAGTTGTGCTGTACACCCGCAGCTACGAAATTTAGCATATATTCGGAACATTCAGCCTTTCAGGAAGGTGCAGAACTACGCGTCAGCCCCACGGCGCCAGAAGAAGCGAAGAATAGCTCAGAAATCCAAGATAAATTCCTCAACTCCCCAATACAGGCTGCAGCTAAGATACTGACCAGCATATTGCTCAATAAGCTGAGCCAGTTGGATATTATCGACGACTTGGAAGATACTCTAGTAGCGCTGACCGAGGTTTTTACTCTGTCACAACTACCAAGCTCAGCAGTTCAGACTTCACTCTACGAAGCGTTGGAAACATCGGGATTTACTACAACGTTGGCCCGGTTTCTACAAGATCACACTCTGCACAGGCGACTATTTTGCCTTGCGTGCGAAGCATATGCCCATGAATGCGCTGCCAAGTACCCAGATAAGCGCCCTGCCACAGTCGTGGAGGATATGCCATTAGGGAAACGTCGGGAACTACGGTTGTCTGCAATTAGGGCTGCGGCATCTCTAAAGGACCAAGCTGTGCTTTTGGTGAGGCTCTCTTTACCTGTGGTGGCCAAAAGCCCTGGCAGCCTCAAGCGCCTAATAAACGCACTAATTAGGTCACTTCATCCGCCCAGCAAGCTTCAACAGCTTCAGGAAATGCGTATGGGAGAAAATTGTGGTGCCGCTTCGAATGAGCTGGGCTCTTTTGAAGAGGAAACGGGCCTAGACAAGCCTTATGAGCAACTTCGAGATGATAAGCTTGCCCTGACCGATCGCGAAACTGAAAAATTGGACAGGCGCACTGTTCTGCATTGCACGTCGTCCCTGCCATTCCAACCGCAAAGCCATTGGCTCCTTTTTCACACTGCTAGCTGTCTTTGGGATGCAGTAAATATTGTGATGTCTTGCCATGGTGGTCTATCCAGCGACGACGTGAGCGCCCATGTGCCTCGCAACTGTCCCACTTGTTGTTATTCCCATTCACTCTTAATGCCGCGTGCTTGGAATCTGCAAGCACAGAGCCATCTTCAGCTCGAAAGAGCAGGCCGACTTCTCCTTGAGCTGTGCACGGAGGCTGAGATAAGTCGGGCGGTCGACAGTTGCGTTACGCAGGTTGTCGAACTTCAGGGATCCATGCCGGCAGATTATAAGCTGCGCACCAGGACATTCGAAACCGACTCGAGACAATGCCCAGAAACAAGCCCAAATCTTAATCAGACCGTTACTATGGCGAAAAAGCAGATGAGCGATGTACCTGCTGAAATCCAAAAGGAACAGGCAACACTTGCCCTTATCCACGTTATACGGCTACTTGGTAGCGTCTGCCCCAGCTCTGTTCAGGAATGCATAAGGCTGTATGACTCCGGGGGACGTTTTAGCCGGCGTGAAACTTTGGTTCGGCTCCTTGACGACCGCACCACTGCATCATCTAGCTCATTACAACAGGCAACATTTACTAACCACTCGCGTCTTGAGGTTGCATAGAAAAATAGAATCCGCCAGATACGGCAAAATTTGATAGGCAGAAGAAAGCGCTGTCATTTAGCTGGGGCTCATGGCAAAGCAAGGCAGCGGCTAGATGTCTGAGTGATGCTCTGAGGACGATCAGGCGAGCGTTCTTGGGCCGGCCTTGCCCCTCAACTAATGGCGTGGCATAATTGCATGAGGAATCGCAAAGGAACTGCCGGGTAGGTGCGTGCAAGCCTTTAGGTAAAATGCAACCGTGCTTGCGTGGGAAATATCCGAGCCGTGTGGAGAGGAATAGGAATTACGGTGTGGTTTCAATTCGTGATTAGTTGCGAAGCCTAAACTCGTAATATGGATGCTTGGCCTGAATGAAGCGCAACAAAAAATCCAGGCTCAAGCCTATGGAACCAGGGTTCTGCGGCGTGCGTAGAACCTGAGGACCTTACTTCGGGACGGGGATCTAAACTTTTGCGCTTACTTTGAAGCATCCAGCTTTGGCAAACTCGCAGTGCCTTCAGAATGCGACAGGGAAGCCATCGAAATGCTTTGGCGGAGAGATGCGCCAGATGCATATCTCGCCAGATGAATCTCTCAGTTTCTGAAGTAACGGACGCCCTACTGAACCAATATGCCAACATGGCTGGTGCAAGAGTCTAAGAACCGTATGAAATCGATCAACAATCGCCGGAAAGCTGGGTAAATAGCAAAGGTTGAACGGTGGCCCTCTAAAATGCCGTGGGAACTGGCTGTGAAGCTCGTTTCACGGGGCCCTTCTTTAACCCTCCAAAAGCAGTCTAGATCTGACAGCAGAACACTCAGTGCACAATCTGCAAATCCTTCTCGATTATCCGTCCACATACAATTGTTTGTTGAGCAGCTTGTCGCTTGGCGTAGGCTCATACATACTGCAATTGTCGCCCACAGTCAGCTAAAATGCCAATAACATTTCGAAAGTTGGCAGCTAGCATTGTGCCCTGCGATTTATGTATCTGGAGAAAGTCAACCTTCTTGCTGAACTATAATATCACATCCGATCCACTCATATCCAATCAAGCACCATCCTGAGTTACAGCCGTATGCACTTGCATGCGATGGTCCATGGGGGCAAAGTGGTTACGCATACGCTTCCTAAGCAGCATTACTCAAACGATAAGCACCTCTTCTACTGAACTGCCCGCTACATAGGAAGGCCTGGTGGTGTTCCTAATGAAATTGACGGGAAATTATTGACACCTAGGAAAGTTTCACCTTTTAATCGGCCCAAAACAAGTTCCATAGGCCTCCAGGCCAGATTTGAGGTATTTCCCAAGATTTGGAACTCCGTGAATATTGCTTTTTCTCGGTCACTGCAGGCGTAGGGGCCGACGTCCTCCAGGCTTGCCATTCCATCTAAACAGACCACTGGTCTAGGTGGACACCTGATATGGCAGCAGCAGTGACGTTTCCACATTCTTTCCACTATTCCGACCATCACTGATAACTTGTGAATAAGCATTGGTCCCAAGGGGGGTTATTTAGCTGGTAAGCCCTTCCACTCGATGTGGCTGGCTGCTCAGTTGACATGCTTTTGAAGGGACTAGCGGGGAGGCGAAGAAGGAAACTCATAATGCATTGTATTGCAAATAGGCTATCCTAGAGCAAATCCAGGCCCCTGGAGGTTACTTTAGGGAGTGTTGTATTGGAAAATGAGCAGCCGAAACCTCGCTTCACGGTGAGGAGGCGGGTAAATGCTCTTATTTTCCATCTACATCGCACTAGCCACTCAAGCCTGTACGGACTTTGCGAGAAGATCGCTGCACTCTCGCAATCTCCGGCTGTTTCTCATCTTATAAATTATATACAAATGAAAGACCGATCAGCATGCGAAAAAACAGCATAGACATCGGGTTAAGACACTTACAAAGGACGGTTGTTGAACACCAGCCCCGCTGAGGCAATCCAAATTGCAAGCTGGAGACACTGTAATTGACACAGTAGCCGCTCCTAGCTTGGCTTACGACAACTAGCCTCTTTTCGTGGGTTCACGTTCAGAATGTGGGTTTTGCTATCCATACTAAGGCTGACTCCACAAGGAGTATAAGGCTCAGCCTTCAGAACTATGGATCTCTGGCTAGTACTGGCAGCTCAGCAAGGCAGTCATGCTCGTGCATGACTGCCTTGCTTCATCTTGCATACCCCCGTTTGTGCCATCTGCGTAAGCTGATCACCAGGCAGCTGGACGACCTGGACAAATACGAGGCCTAAAACTTCGGTTAAGTGTAGGCAAGCGCCTGCAGTAATAAGCGAGCTATAGCTCATTGTAAATAGGCCCCAAAACCACTGAACACAACACGGGGTTTTCAGGAGTAGAACTGGGTCATACGCATCGAAATGAACTGGTGGCGACTGCGTCGTAGGGCCCGCAGCTATACGATGCACCAATAAGGATCATTCCCATTCAGTCATTGTTTGTATCGCATGCATGTATGCTGAGGAAATCAGTGCAAGCCCAGACACAAGCTGTCACACTTTTCGTCATCCACACTGTGCTTTATTACTTGCTGCATTGATGGAGTTCTTAAAGGCAAATAAAGCATTTTGGTTATGTACTGCTTCACTCCGCGTTCGGTGCAAAACACCGTCTCGTAGATGCAACAAACGTAAAGTAAACCGGCAATAAAGAGGAACAGGGCATTCGCTTAAAGCTACGTAATGGCACCGCCGAAAATGGGATGCCAGGTTATTACAGGCCAGAGAAGCCGTGCCAACGGGTGCTTCGTTCCTTTCTTATTGGTTGCGGTTTCGCAGGAAAAGGTGAGCTTTTATGCTGAAGTGAGCTCGCTGAAACAGTCTGTTTGGGAAAGAATGCTTTCCGGATTAATGTCAAAGATGCAGCTCCCCCCTATATCTTCTGCGTTGAGCGATTGTGCCGCTATTTCAGGATGCTTGCCTTCTTCTGGCGTACAAGAAAACGGCTGACTGCAAAGCGGACAGGAGTGTACAGGACCCTCAGGCCCCCACGCTGCAGTGAGAAGGCCACATAAACCGCAAGATTCCGGAACGGGTGGGCCGCCATAGGGCCAAAATTCCTCCCGATCGCCATGCGAACTGGCGGCGCGAGCAGCAGACACTGACGATGGTGCGCCACAGTATTCCCCCATCTTATGCGCACTCTTATGTTTCAGAATGCACCTGACGTAGCGAACGGGAAGACCAGTGGTTGCACACCAAGGGAATGAAAAGTCACAAAAGGGGCAAAAACATTCCCAGTAGGAGCTGAGTGCACTGCAGTTAGGGCAAGCGAGCTGAGATGCCCATGGAGCCTCAGGCATTTGTCTTCTTGAAAATACCAGAAGCTTTGCTGCCTTGAGACGCTGCTTGCCGCCGGATGACACTTGGGTATCCATCTGCATCACGTGCAAAGCTTGCGAACACAGGTCCCACTCCTTTGACCTGTAAGCGGCGATGAAAAGGAGCTGCGCCCTGAGGTAAACAGAGAGCTCCCGCTGATAACACTCCCACAGTCTCACTGCCGTGCAAAGAGCAGCACGGACTCGCTGTTGAGACAAGTGAAAACAACAGAGGAGGTAGAGGTGGCATGCCGCAGCACTCTGCCAATGATGCTCTTCTTCTGCGCTGAGACAGCGGGCCGAAATGCTGCGAGCCATCTTTGGGAGGGCATACATCTCGCTGCTGGTAGTGCAGGCACTACTCAGAGCAGCGTATGAGTGACCATCTGTTTTTGACGCACATTTAAAGTGCTGATTACGGGATAGCAAGGCAGCCATGATGTGCATCTTCCTTTGCCTTCGCGGGTTCAGCGGTAGATGGCCCAGTTGCCTTGGAAGACTGGCAAGCTCGCAAGCGGCAGCCTCAAATGCCCCTATAGTGAGGAATGCTTCCGCTAAATCTGCGCTATTGCATTTTTTGTTTTGATGCTGCATTGCGGTTCTGTAAACGGTGGTCACCACCTGCAGTTTGGTACTGTGACAGTGCTGACGAGCTAAGGAGACAGCCTGTGCCCACTCCCCACCGTACAGGGCGGCATCGACTGCAAGCTCCGGCCTTCCTGCCTTGACAAAGGCCTCAGCGCTCGCTGAACCCCTTCCTGCAGCCACAAGTAACTGAGCTGCACGAACAAGCAACGCTCGTTCCACTTCAGGGAGCCTTCTGGCTAGACATTCAAGCTCTTCGTATCTCCCAGAGAGGAAATATGCCTCAAGAAGTCCTTCCTGAGGTTTCAGCGATCTATAAAGGTCGATGGCCGGTTTCATCTTTCCCTGTTCCCTCCAAGCCTCTGCCAATGCCACTCTAACCTTTCGTAAAGAGTTGTGTTCTCCCTGGCTATGTGCAGAGACAGCTAATTTCAAGGTGTCTGACGCAGCATCCCACATACCGAAGGAGGTGAATAAGTGGGCTGCATGCTCTACTTTCTGCTGGGCCTCATAGAAAGCCCCAGCGCCCATGATATCCCCAGCCAAAGCGGCTATAAAAGGTCTGCCTTCACCCCTTGGGTTCAGAAGGCGAGCCTGCTTGAGGACCTGCAGACTGCAGTAATCTTCGCACCTGAGAAGTCACAGGAAGGAGGGAAAATCTGAGGTGCTTCTTCAAAGGACATTAGCAGGCACCTTGTACGCAGCTTCACTTGGTGCTTCATTGAATTGCGCATCACGGGCTGTTTTCGTGTTCTCCTAGCGTACGAACAATCAATATTGCCGCTAGCGCCACACTGACCCCCTATCTGCCGAAGCAAAAACATTAGGCGACGAAGTGCAGCTACATACCGCACAAGCGCCTCCTCTGTGATTCCCAGCTCCTCAGACGCTAAGGCAGCTTCAGCGAGTAGCCTCCAAAGAATGGGGTGATTAAATCTGGTAGCAAGTGCAGCAGCCTGTTGCAGACCAGAAAGCCCTCCTGAATCATCTATTTTTTGTTGACGGGTTCTCAGCAACCGCCGCATCTGCACGAGAGGTTCTGCATCAAACGTTCTCAGAATTTGCTGCTTGGACTCAGCTACTTTTTGTTGCGGTAGTGCGGGGAAGCAAAGAGCTTTCGCACACAGGTTACAAAACTCAAGCAGGTAAAGGGGCCCACTGAAAGGCTCCTTTGACACATCGACACCCAGGAAAAAAGAGGGGCTCCTGTCCTGACATCTTGTGTAGACAAGCAGCAACCCCGTCTGCTGCAGCACTGCAATTAAGTCGTCGTGATCTGACGCCCACATGTAATCCATCGCACCTTCCACGGGGTCGCACAATCTCTCGGCAAAGCATGATGCGCGACCTGAGAAACTCATCAGAAGATGTACGGTTTGCTTCATAACAAAAGATTTCTTTGCAGAGAGCTCCACCCTACCCTACTCTACCCCATGATACGAATAAGAATAACGGTCATCTCGTGCAGAAGCTCTTGGAGATTGTTTCATTGCAACTTGCCTGTACATTTGAGGGGAGCGGTGGCTGCTATGATGTGCAACCTCCCTTGCAAATCCATCCCTGCAAGAGCTGTTGCTTCCCTGTTGAGCTTCAGACTGCACAGCCGGCTTGATATAACGCCGGAAGCTTCAAGCTGGATTTGGGGCTTAGTTGGAGAAGCGCACAGCCGCAGAAGCTGCCCCGTAGTTCGTGCCAGTATTAGGCAGTTGCTACGCCCATCTAAAGCGCATGTATTTCCATTGCAAACGTCTCGCAAAGATATCTTGCACAAACAGTTCAAATCTATTAGCGCAGACACCGGTACCGCTGTACTGTTTTCTTCACGGGCTACATGGTAGAGCCAAAGATGGTGTGAGCTATCTGCTACCACTAACCAATGAGGTAGCAGAGTGGCGTGCGTTGGACCAACAGGAGATATTGCTGTCTCCACTGTGTTGCCTGTACTGTCGCACAGTTCTATAGGAAAACCTTCCTGCCCCACTTCTTGCGGTTGCCTTTTCACGGCAGCCGGTGACTCGTAGAAGCCGTTATCATCAGGGAGGCGGTGGGGGCCTTCCGGGTGTTGCGAATGTAGCAGGGAGCCACAGCGTTCACCCTCCCACAGAAATCTAAGTGGAAGAGCAGATGTGGCTTGCGGCACAACTGCACACACGGATTCTCCGGACACGAGGAAGCGGGGCCCCCTAAAACGTCGGACAGTACGGTAGCCGCCCTGCTCGCTCAGAAAGAATACCTCCGTGGTCAGCTGCTTCCGGGAAAAAGGACCTGCCGCTGCCACGGCGTTTTCCCCGTAGGAACAACACACAGCGTGGCGGCGTAAGGATAGGATGAAAACTCCCTTGCCCCCCGCCGCAGCAAGCTGGTCGCCATCGGTGGCCCAAGCCAACGCCATGGGCTCGGCAGTGGCCAAATTAATGGTTGCTATTAACCTGCCACAGGCCTGCATGAGCACCACTAGCGTCTCGGTATCGGTGTTTTGCTGTTTTTTCCTCATTACCGTTTGCTTAGGTTCTCCCGTGATATGCCTTGCGACAGAGGGCGAGGACAAGTCAGGGATGCCCAGCAATGCTGCGAGCATTCCTGAAGGGTTCCATGCTGCAGCTACGCATGAAGAGAGGCCAGTTTCAAGTGAAAGTGGCTGACCGTCCCCATCAGCGTGCAAGAGCGCGCCCTGACCAGTCGCATACGCAACTAGAATTGGCCGAACGGACCAAGACCCAGGCTGCCAGGCTAGAGCTGCGTATAAAAGCAGGAGGATCAACTTCTTGCTGTGTCAGAGACAAAGATACATTTAAATTACTACGTCAGTGTTATCAATAAGAAGGCCCCAAAGCAGCCCAGCTAACCAGTTATGCCCTTGTGTCGTGCAGCCTCAACCTTCAAACCCAACTTCCGTACGTAAATGCCCCGCGAGTCGTGAAGGGCGATTTCTCCGTCTTTAGATGCTATGACGAAACTAGTTCCATTGGGAGAAGCGCAGAAACAAGAGCAAGGCTTCTTCACATCACGTGACCATAGGCGCTGGCCCTCAGGTGTTGCACAAAGCAGGTGGCCACCATCGTGCAGTAAACAAAGTGACATTTGTGGTGAGCAGCCCCCGCAAGGGACCCACTGGAGACCGACTAATGCCCCGGGGACACCAAAGCAGAAAGAGGAGAGCTGACGCCATTTTCCTTCAGCTTCTTCCCAAATCCGGATGTATCCCTCTGAGTCTCCCGTTGCAAATAAGCCGCATACGTCTGCAGACACGCAGCACACGGGACCCTGAAACAAGTACGCATGGCAGAAGCACAACGCCACCTGTTCGTATTAGCTTGTAGAAGTCGGAGGAAGCCGCTTTCACAATAAGGCAGGAATGCCATCTAAACTTAAGCCTAAAACTCACCGGTTGTGCACTGCGGCATTGAGGGGGGCAGGCTTCAAATTCTTCGCTTATGATGGATTCGCTGTTCGCTGATCCCGTTAGATCTGGAATAGGTGACCCTGCTGGGATTTTCAGGGTCTTCAAACTCCCAGAGGCAGTCCCAATCAGGAGCCAATCGCGCTGCCAAGCAGCGCTGCGCACCGAGCTGCATGGCAGTGCTCCTTCAAGAAACCAATGAGCCGGCATCCTATTACAAGAAGAAGGGGCTCCGGCTCCTCACAGAAGGTTAACTAACGGTACGGGACTACGGAGAGTGTGACGAGCCGTCTCGCGCAATCGAGCCACTTCAGTCCTCCACTGATGCCAATAAGGGCGAATGGTGACGAAAAAGATGCTTTTTGAAGAAACCATTTTTTCGTGGGGGGAAAGATCGACCCATCTCTCTACGCACCTGTGAGTGACGCCGTCCAGCTGCCACTACCGGAACTCGCATTCCTCCGCCAAACGCGAGCAAAGCCTCAGCCTCATCTTTCCTAACTGAGCAGAACCGGCTTGAAATTTCTCTATACAACAAGCAGCAATGCACTGAATAATTCACTTTGCATAAATGCAGTGCCTTAACGACCGTTAGAGCAAATCGGCGCGCGCCCCGTCCTCTGTATTTGGACGCAGCTCTCATTGCGCTGCGGCGTCGGCAGCCCTGGGACGCGCTGAGAGGGGGCATTAGATTACTATTAGGCCCAGAGGAAGTTGTTACAGTGCCTATGGTGTGCAGGTTTTCACCATTTTGGGTTTCGTTGACTCCAACTCCTGCGAGACTTGACAGCCTAAGAGCATTGCTCCATTAGTCTGTCTGGGGGCGCCCCTTCACCCCTGTTTTCTCTGAAATATTGTACCACGGGCTGCCAACAAAGATGAAGGGGGCTGTATTCCACAGAGCCTGTGGTTCCTTAGGGGAGGGGCGTCTCAAAGCATGCTCTCAAACACGCTCAGGAGTGACCCTCCTGGAGAGCGAGCTGAAGCAGATAGAGGCGATTGCTTCGGGCTTGCCGGCTGATGAAGACTCCGAAAGGCAAAACGAGTTGAAGCGTATGGCGGAAAAACAAAAGGAAGCAGCAGAAAGAGTTTCAGGTTGGCAGAACTTGCTTTGCAACGCAAGGCAACGCAGACTGCTCGAGCGACAACTAGAGCAACGGCGGAAGGAAGAGGAACTCCTCATGCAGGACAAAGAAGAAGAAATGCGCCGACAACAGCTGGAAGAAGCTTTAATCGAAAGAGCAAGAGCGGTGACACTGGGAAGAGATGAAAGGGTTAGAGCCTTCATTCGCGCGCAGATGATCGCAGATACGGTAGCGGGACAGAGGGAGCAGCTAAGGTGGGCGGAGGAGAAGCGTTCCATGGAGCAGCTGCGTCAACACGACCTATCGAGAGAGCAGCAAGATATGTGCAGGCGATTAGCTGAGAGGGAGCAGCGTGAGAAGCATGCGCAACAAGCGAAAGCCATGCAAGCGCAAGCTTTTCTAAGGCAACAGATCAACGAGATAGCCCATCGGAAGAAGCAGGAAAGCGAAAAGCTAGCGGTTGAAGCTGAAGCAGCGAAACGACAGCTAGAGGAGGAGCAACAAACAGAACGCGAAGCAGAAAAAGCAAAGCAGGAGGAGGTCCTCTCCACATGCGAAATGCTTGGGTGTTTCCTCTCTGGTTCCTTTCACACTGGCAGGGGTTATCCAATTTACTTCAAGCAGTTCACACTAATCAGCATGTGATAGACTTTTCGCTACACCCTGTTGACCTAAACATTGCAGCGCTACTGCTTTTTCAGTGGTGACGCTGCCCGTTTTGCGTATCTGACAGTGGCATTGCTGCAGTCTAAGCGACTCTACCGAGAACTTGTGAGGGCGAATGAAGAGCTTCAAGAAAGGCGTAAGGCGGCAGAGATCCAGAAGAAAGCTGAGGAAGCTCTAGCCTTCGCCTGTGCTGCAAAGCTTCACCAGAGAGAGACAATGATACGGCAAAGGAAGGAAGAACTCAGGGCTTGGGCTTTGGAGAGAAGCGAACGCCTTACAGCTCAAGGAGCGAAAGCGCTTGCAGCTGCTCAGGTAAGGGCTCCGTTTGATACGCGGAGCTGCTAAAGGCTTCATTTGATGTGCGGTGTTGCTCGTCGCGTAGGCTAGAAGCTCTGGGCGTAAGTACTGCTGCGTATTTCCATTCTTCCACATGCTTGCATGAAGACCTTCAGCTTCTGCGGCTTCTTCCGTTACCACTTTATTTAGGCAGAAGAAGCAAGACATCAAGAAATTCAGGCTGAGCGTTTTGAAGCAGATGCGAAAAAAGCAGAAGAAGCAGAACAGCTAAGGAGGGTGGACATGCAGTTGCAGCTGAAGGAGAGCAGAGACAACCAGATTGAAGAGAAACGGAGGGAAAAGGAGAGAAAAATGAGAGATGATTCAGCATATGCTGAATCACTTAGCAGGGCCGCAATCGCAGCACAGGCCGAGGAAGAGCGGAAGCTTCAGGAGCAACGCCACAAGCTTTGGAAAGTGGGAGAGGACCAAAAGCGTCAAGCAAGGGAAAGGCAAGAGTCAAAGAAGCAGCAGAAGGAGCAGGCTCTTGAGGAAGACAGGAAGGCGGACGAAAAACTACGTGAAGCAGATCTCAAGCTGCAACGCTTCGCTGAACAGGGCATTGCGGCAGCAAAAGCAGTTGGAGCAGAGTGGCGCATACTTGAAAAGGCCAAGAACAGACTGCTGCATCAAAGCAGTATAGAGAGCCATCCTAGAAGTAAAGATGCTGATGGCGGCACGGAAACTCGCCGATCGCCAGTGCTTAGCATAGCCTAGTGCGCAGTGGACGTAGATCGTGAAGGCACTGCTTTGTTGGACCACACGGTTAACGCTGAAGTAGTTCGCTTCTGAATATATATATATATATATATATATATATATATATATATATATATATATATATATATATATATATATATATATATATATATATATATATATATATATATATATATGGCAGGCTTCCCTACTCTGCGGTGGCCTAATAACTACTGCCGCTGTTAAAAAGAAAAGGAAGCCTCTATTGATCGGCCACCGACGCCACCAAACCTTCCCCAAAAGCGCTTGCGACTATAATTTGCCTGGCCTACTCTTGTGAGTCTACGCTATTCCTAACGTATTTGGTTTGTTTTCCCTCCGCTGTGCTATTCGATGTGGTGCTGTAACCTGGTACCCTGACTGAGGGGCGTTAAGGCAAACCGAAACTGTACCACATGTGCTTTCACGTATGGACTGCCGTTTTAAGCGAAGCTCCGTGGGAGACAGATGAAAATAACTCAGGTGACGAGGACCGATCTCTTGAAATAGGGCCCAACCAGACAATGATTAGCAAGCCGGCATTCTTCGCACTCAGCAGGTGAAGCCGCCTAAAGCCATGCTTGATGCTAGTGTAGTTCAAAACTGCCGTCCACGAAATTTAAGGTGAAAGAAACTGTTTGGCAGAACAGGGTAGCATACACTGAAACAGAAGCGTCTTGATGTTATCGCTGCTGTTAAACACATTGTATCCGCCGTCCACACAGCGTACGGCGCGTCGTTGTGCATGCGAATAGCTGATGGGATTGCACTGCGCCGTATTGGCAAGCTATCATCACAACTGAACAAGGGGATTATCTCTCCCGAATTGCCCCTGAATTTATACGATTAGGGTTAAGTGTTGCGACCCACCCGAGATTATTTGCTCGAGTTTACTTAAGATGGCGCAACTAGCAGAGAGTGCCCAGTCAGCATGGCACCCACAACTCTACGCTGAGCGTTGAGTTGTGATGATGTTCAACTCATGTGAGTGTGCGCAGTGCATAGCTGCAAAGTGAAATTAACGATGACAAAAATATCCCTAGCAAGGCTCGACAACACCTGCGTCTTTTTTGGCCTTAAGAAACCCTGCAACTTGGACGACGCTAGCGTGACAAGGGTGGCAACGTGCTCAACGCGAGGGCATTAGGGAAATATACAGAGACTCACAACCCTTCAAATGCCTATAAAGATGATATGAGTAGTTAGAGAGGTAATCCGACAGTCGAAAACGTAGTTTTCCTGCACGGTAGCAGAGGCAGACAAGGTCACTGGATGGTGAGCTTGTCTTCATCTTTGGCAGCTGGCAGGGCAATGTGCCTGGAATTCAGGGTGAGAGACCAGAAGAGACACCAAAAGAATATTGAAATATAATTCATTTTAACTGTGTCTACTCGTGGAGGCCATTCCGAGCCAAGCGGCCACAAGGCTCGGGCAAACTGAGACCGTTTCACCGCTGCGGAGTTCGCTTGGCAAAAATTCCAACCGTATGTTATCCGGGAGTCCCGAGCCTCTTGGCTTGCACCCTTCGGTGTTATTGCATGCGCTAATATTTATGTCAGTGAATTTGGTATGATTTGCACCTAAAGTTGAGTCTGTCCACGCGCCCGCAGCAACAATTCGCTCGTTTCAGTCTAGCTCAAACTGGGACCCAGAGGAACCGTACAGATCTAGTGGTCTTCCCCATTACCTGCCTGCCCAACGAAAGCAACTAAACCAGACACGCAAAAAATCAATAAATGAGCTTGAAATTTACTTGCAGTCTGCACTGACCTGGCATTTTGATTTGGACCAAAGAGCACCACAACTCGGAGACACGGGAGGTTGCAGGCGACTGATTAACCCCACTGGTCGCCGGGAGTTGGAGAAATGCTGCACAGCATTACTAAGGGTGTGCCTCGCAAAAATATCTCTCGTCTGAATGAAGTTGTTCTTGTTATCTGGGGGCAATAGAGTTCTGGAAATAGGACCGTCAAAACCGTTCCCCGTTGCAGCGTGCAACAGCAATGGCGACGCCGCAAGTGCTGGCTAACTCCTTTCAGACGCTGCAACAACAACAGCAGCAGCTCCTACACCTGCTACGTAGGGATCTTAATAGGCTTACCGAGAGCAATAGGGTGACCCGCCTTCAAGGAGCCAGAGCCATCCTTCGCGTGTACGAACAGGAAGCTACAAGGAGAGCTGCACGAAGTGACCAAACTACGACAAGCAGCAACAGCTCTGATGGCCCCAAAGAGGCCCGCTACTATTCACAGTGTGCCTTTTCAGGAGTGTTCTTGAGTAATGTTTACCCTGCAGTCTCTGTCTTGTGTGCCGACGATGCATCAGAGTCCTGCCGGGCAACGGCCCTAGACCTCATTCAGTTGGTAGTGAAAAAATTTCTCTCAAGACGTGAGGTAGTGCTAATATGCATGGGTAATAGGGACACCAGTGACAAGCTACACTGCTGGGGAGGAGACTGCAGCAACTGTTCTGCAGCTACGGCGTTTTCTTGTGACCCCAGCGCCGCCCGTTACAGTAGTAACCTCGGCAGTAGGAGCACTGGAAACTCAGAAGCAGCTAAGCCATTAGTGGCAATCATAGCAGAAAGGCTTAAAGAAGGCTCAGAAGAAGTGGAAAAAAGCGAAGAACTCCGGTTCACTAGCATGCAATTCCTGCAGGAGCTCATATTAGAGTACGCCGCAGACCCGCCTCCGCCGAAACCCAACGGAGACCAGCATACCAAACTACAGGCGTCCATTTTGTTGGATGAAAGGGGCTGGGATGCAACAGAATTTGCAGATTGTTTGCTGGCTGGGGTTGCCGGTGCACTCAAAGACAAAAGCCCGTCCAATGCCATCGAGGCTTGTCGGCTTCTTTCTGCGATTTCACAGAAACTGGAGGTATCAGTTTTGCTTCAGGTAAGATGCGGAGGTTTCTCAAGTGAGGCCGCTGAATCGGACTCCTTCTTTTCTGGAGACGCGTCTGTGCATTGCAAACTCAAATGCAGATGGGGCCCTCGTCGCCACGTCCATATCCATAGTATCTTGGCTGTTCCTCTTCAGAGCTGCAAAAAGCTACTGGAGCGTCTTTTGGGTTGCCTTACTAGACCCCAGCGTGCAGTCAGATGGGTAAGCAGAAAACATCGAAGGGCATTCGAAGGCTCAGGCTCAACGTACACGAAATATCTCCAGTGGTTTTGTAGGCGAAAGAAGTTCCTCACATCTCTTTAGGGCCCCTAGAGAAGGAGGCGAGAGTAATTTAAACAGACAAGCACCGAAATAAACAGTAATAAGCGGGGTAGTCTAGCACAACCCACGAACTGTCAGCTGTTGTCCGTGGCTTGCAGCAAGCAACCGCTACCTGTGAGGTTCTGCTGGGGTCGATTTCCTCCTGTAAAACTGTCGCCAAAGGCGATGCTGCTGCTGCTGCAAGCAACATACGGGCTGCAGCTACATCAATTAGGCCGCTGCTACAGCAGGAGGGTGCCGTACAGAATAAGTAGGCCTGTTATAACTTGTATGGCAGACAGAAACACCCCACTGGACATTGCGGACACTGGGAGATCTTGATAATGCTTTCCATTGTTGCTGTTGCTGTCGCAGACTGCAAATGTTGCAGGCGCTGAGACGCCTGGTGCAGGGAATGTCTCCACGGGTCTTACTACGGCAAGACGTGATGCCGCACCTGCTGCAGCTGTTCCTGCATTTGATGGGGGACGCCGAGCAGACAGTATCCCAGGAGGCCGACAAAGCACTGCACGTAAGGAAGAAAGCTCTGCAGAACGATTATTACTCGGGTTCCATTATAGGTCACAGGAAAGCCTGCATATGCCAAAGCCTTAGGCTGAAGATGAGATATGTTCGCACGCTGCAGAGCGTTGCTCCTCGGTGCGTGTTCCTGTCCCGGAGAAGACAGCAAAGGCGAAAATGGAAGAAAGGACGAGCGAGGGACCAACCACAGAAACTTAGCAGTGAAGAAGATGGGCTTGCATCCAGCGCTACAAGCAGCAGTGAAGACTTTCTAGAGGTGCGCGAGTTACTCCCTGCAATGCGCAGCTACGTGTTGAACCAAAGGAGCTTTGGCGTCACACGAGGTGGATGAAAGCGCTCCTCCAGAATGGCGAAACGTGCTCCTGCTACTTACAGCATACTAAGCGTTGATGGTGTTCGCTCTTGCCCCAGGAAAATGACGACGAAGGACCACATACATCGCCATCCCCTCTGTCAGCCACGTGCAAAACAGATGGTGAGAATTCCGTGCTCTACAAATCAATGAGCTGTCCTGGGCAGCCGGCGACTGAATTGGCGGGGCTGCACTTGAAAGACTTGATGGCTGACGTAAGACTGCGCTCGCTAGCATCTCAAAAATGCGCAACGCCCCCTCCGTATATGAGCATTTAAGCGAAGTAGTCGAAATAGTGTCACTGTAAAGTGGAAATGAAATTTCCAACCTCCTAAACCAAGTACAAATTGTTGTTTTCCCCTGTTGCGTATGCAGCTGCTGCCTCGCTTAACAAGTTGGTCTGCCGATGAGCGACTTGCTTCCTTGAGGGCTCTCTCTGCACTAATGCCGATTAGCGGCTTTCGTCTGCTTCACGAACTGCCGCACCTATTGCTGCAGCTCTATGGAACTTGTGCTATTGGGGAAGGAGTGCCTCTAGGAACCCGGAAGGATGAGCAACAGCAGTGGTCCCCCCTGCTGTTGCTTGTCCAGCATGCCATTCTGAGGGAAATAAGCAGCAAATGCATTGCTGACAGTGACTGCAACGGCAGCAACGTTGTCGAGCCCTGGCATCGTGGAGGCCTGCAAGAACTGGGAGTTTGTAGCGCACTGTGCAACGCCCTCGAAGCTGTCGAGCTTGCACTGCAGTGCACGGGGCAGGTGGCACTGCTCTTACCTCCCTGTTCGTGGCTTCCTTTGATTGCTACCCACCTAGGTTTACAAAAGGAAGTTCACTTGTATATAAAGGACAAGGAAAAAGCACTGGCTGCCGGTGTGGCAGAGGGCACGGAGG
This sequence comes from Eimeria praecox, assembly GCA_963920595.1. NCBI lineage: Eukaryota > Apicomplexa > Conoidasida > Eucoccidiorida > Eimeriidae > Eimeria > Eimeria praecox. The sequence goes on from OY986957.1 coordinate 1,264,342, forward strand.
AGAAAATAAGCATCTGTTCGGACGTTGCTTCTCAAGAGGAAAAAGAGTTCCTGCACAGGTTCGCCGGAGGTTACCGGTTCGTGGTGGATACACTTGGGCTGAATTCACCGAAATATATCCGGAGTCAGCAAAGGACAACCCAAGCATCTACAGCTGGAAAGTCTCCTTCTGTAGTAGCATATATGTGCTCTTCCGAATCACGAAAACAGGCGCTGCTGCTGCTAGCTCGCCTTTTGAGGGGGCTTAGGCCACATAACGAACGGGGAGGGACACCGCAAGAACGGACACAGCACGAGCTCATGGGGGAAGCGAAGGCCGCTCAACAGAGGGTCTATGGGCTAGGCAAAGAAGAGGTCTGGCTATTAGTACGAATAATAGAACAAGCTCAAGGAGCCGAATATGGCAGCGATAACGATGAAACTATGCCATTTACAGCTGCTCTCCTGTTACAGCTGTTGCGTGCGGCTGGGGAGCTCTGTCAAATGGAGGCGAAGAGCCTCTTTGCTGCAGCACTGCTCCAGCAGATCGACACTCGAAGCCATCCGGATATAACGAGAGAGGCGGTACAGCACTTCGCTTTACTCACCATGAGCTGTTCTTCTTATCCAAACGTTTCTGTTCTGGGACTGTCTGTAATAAGATCCTCATCCCGGCGACTAGTGCACTCTGCTTGTCGCCAGCCATGTGGGTTCTGTTATGGCTGCAATGGTTTCTGTGGTAGGTGAAAAGGGTTTGCGAATGCACTGGTGAGCGTCCACTCAAGCTCTATCTAGCTTTTCTCAACGATCTTGTTACAAGTGAATTGCATGGTGACCTTGTTGGAGGGAAGCGTGCTAGCTCGCCTTCTCCAAGCATGAACACAGAAAGCAATTCTCCCTTGCTATGGAGTAGCAACGACCCGCGGAGGTTATTGCTGCTCAGAGCTCTCCATGGTGCACAGGAAGCTGCAGATGCCGAGGAGTCCCCACAAGCACCGAATTGCCTGAGGATGTGGGACCTCGTAAAAGTACGGCTATCCAAGACTCCAATAGCATGAGGAAATTTTGTTATTTCGAACGGAATGCCGTTGAAGGATTGAGAGCAGCTGATGTGTGCAACTGTTGTTGCAGCTTATGCAGAGACAAGGAACCGCGCTGGAGGCTACAGCACCAGTGCGCGGTGACATTCTTGGGGCCTGTCTGGCATTATTTTCCCTCAGATTTTTTATACCGCTTGCTCAGTACGTCCCCCGATATGTAGAGCAGCTGGAGTGTCTCAAATTGCCTTGGTAGTATTGATTTAGAGCATATGCTGAGGCACGGCCTTGCGAGACATGTAACCCGTCAGGCCCTATGGGAGTTGGTTGCTGAAACACTTACTGGTACCCAATCTCCGTTGGAGACCCGGAGAAGCGAATGCAAAGCTGCGTAAGGTCAGAAGGCGACTCAAAATGAGCTGCAGAGCGGAGCGCGGAGTCCACAGCGATCATAAAGAAAGCACACGTCAAGCCAGTCAACAGCGGTGGTGTGTGGCTTTACTCAGGTCGCCCTCCTCTGCGTTTCGCAGATAATCCCCACGCTATCAGTAAACACAGTTCCGCCTATTTCTTTGCACCACCAAGAGACTGAAGAGGCTTGTGAAAGCCAGTCCGAGGAAAATTCCAGTGGAGTGAGAACACGCGGGCAGCTGCCGCCGGGCAACGAAGGAAGAAACCAGCTTGAAGCGGACATGGAGGAGACAAATGAAAAGGACGTAAATGCTAAGCCGATTGTAGCGGCGTTGTCACTGCTCTCTCCACTGCTGATTTCTTGTATGGATGATGACTGGAACGCCGACGTGCGTTCCCTAGCAGTTGGAGTAGTGCGCCAATTATTCTTGGACCTCCACGTGAGGCTGCGAGCCCTTTTGGACCTAGTGACATCACTAACTGAGCTGAGCCAAAATTGTATTTCAGCCGTTTTTGCCACTGCAAAGAATCACTATTGACGCAGTGCCAACGAAATTACAAATGGTGTTCTGGCTGATAAGCTGACGGTTGTGCTGCATTGCATCATGCGGACCCCGCTTTTTCCGTTTACGCATCTGCACAGGGAGACAAAGAACAACATGCAGCACTGCAGCAGCTTGCTACAGCAGTGGCAAGCCCCCTCCAGCAACGGCTTGATGACGCTCGGGACGATATTCGCCTAGCTGCTGCAGTAGCTCTACAGGCAATGCTGAAGCAGCGTCCCTCGATAGTTCACCGTTCTACTGCCAATGAAATTTACAAAAGCTTGTGCATATGCTTAGACGACCGCAATGAGAGCCTGGCCACCGCGGCAGAAGCTGCTCTTCTAGCGGGCGCTGATGATCTGAAGCTTGCAGCACTTGAGGTTCGCAGTACGGCAGCTAGCTGTGCTCACAGCAGATAGCCTATTCGCTACGTATTCATATTTGTCAAATTGCCTGAGCTTCGTGAGTATTTGCTTCGCTTGAGCTACAGTGCAATGATAGGCGATGAGGCTGGCATATGTGTTCTGGTTCAGGAACTTCAAGGAACGGAACCAAGCTCCCTCTACCCTGAAAGGTATAGGAAGATCCGTCAGAAGCTGTTGGAGCTTCCAGGGTTTGAGCCTGCTTTTTATGAGTTCCAGCCTGCGGGCTACGCGGCCGCAGGAATCAATGCGCAGCAAACCTAAAAGCAGGCCAGTGGACGGGTGGTAATGGCATGCCTGACAGCTCGCCTCACCACTCGGTTCGCCCTTCTCTCCGATTTCAGCATTTATGTTTTGACTCAAAGAAATATTGTCAACCTGCTGTTTCAGCAGCAGAGCGCACGCTGGTGTCTATGCGGCTTTAGGAAAAACTACCCGGAAACAGGGTAGCACCGAATTGCGGCTTACGCAGCTGAGGAGATACCTAGACACACTCTCTTGGACATTGCTAGACAATTAGACGCGAATTATGAAACACTTGCAGCTTTAGCGTGAGCCAAGCAATCGCCAACTTTCGCAACTCTCTCTCACGTTGACAATCTGAAATCGTGGAAAATACTGCATGGGGAGACCAATTACCACGGCTTCAGCAGATGTGGCATGTTCTACCCTTCAAAGCTTACCAAAACCTGCCTAATGTGTGGGAGGGGTTCTTGAATAACAGACGATAGAATTTTGGTTCGCCACATTCTGAAGACAATTTATCGCGATGGCGTTCGTATAAGCAGGCGCTGCTCTGTATCGAATTTAGCTTACGCGTCCTATTAAAATTACCAGATAAGAATGGGAATGAGGCTAAAACAACGTTTCTGCGTCTGAGCTGCAAAGTAAGGGGAGAATCAAGGACGTCCCCAGCATCGCCCGGGATATGCCTTGCTCGGCTGTAAGTTGCAGTGTCGTTTGTGCTTTTACTTATTGGCCATAAACGGAAGCTGCGGAATAGCAAGCTTGGCTGAATGCCAATGAATTTGTTCCACTTGGGATCTTGCAATTCCGGCATGGGGGCCCGCATACCTCTATCCCGTTCCCCAAAGAGCTGTTGGAGTAGATTGAATGACTCACTGCTTTCTTTGTCCGCTGACTTCTCTGCGAGGGAAACAAACTGAGTTTCTTTCCTGCTACTGTTTCGTTTCAGTGGTTTAGTTACGGACCATGCTCAACCTTAAAGGCAGTACAGCGCTCCTCGATTTTATACATGACACTAGTACTCCTCCTTGCTCGGTGGCAGTCGAAAACATAGTTTTCAAGGACCATGGCAGGCTCGAGGCGTGATACAGAGCTAAAACGCCGCTGGTCGTGAACGACTTGAATTGAGGAATGCTGCATGATGGCTTCCCCAGGCCTGGGTGGCCCAGGGCTATCTGGCTGTATGCCGAGGGGCTTCAGGGCCCAATTTCCGATTTATTTAGCTTGTTTTGCACCTTGTTCGTCTGTTTTCGGAAGGTATCATATGCCTGCATTCATAAGCAGAGTGTCCCTCTGCTCAGTCTCATACCACACCGTCAACTATGTCAGCAACTCTCTACGCACCAGATAGTGGTGCTATTGCTGTGCTGGGAACGGGGGCATTATAGAGGGAACTCCACTTGCCATTATTTGGAATCCGAAAACCCTGGAAGGCCAGAAGTAGGCTCCATTTGAAGGACTCGGCGTGCGAAGAAGTCCCCGGTTACATTGCCTCGGGGGCAAAGCAAAGGAAGAGAAGGGAAGCCTGTGAGAACCTGCAGAGATGAAGATGCCTAGAGAACTACTTTGTGCGCGTCCAGTTACACAGAACCAAAGCCTAGCACAGTTGAAGGGTATCCAGCAAATAGGCTGGAATACCCTTCAGTTGTGCTAGGCTTTGGTTCTGTGTATCAAGCAAACAGGCTGGAATTATCAGGAACTATCCGCACGCAAAATGCATCGTCATGGTGGAGGTTGCAAGTTCAGCGCTGAGCCGTACTTCAAGACAGTGACTCAATTCGCCCTCTGTCATAGCCTCGCCTGTCTGCAATAGCGAACATCCAAAATGCCACCAGAAGGAATTCTCTATAATTGTCAATGAGCGCAAACATAAAGGCACGCTTTTTCATAGGAAACAGTGTTTAATGCCTCACAGTTGTGAGCAACTTCGTCAGGGTGTCCGGTGATATCTCGCCTCCATCTTTGCTTTTACTTAGTTGCTTGAATGCATCAATCACGTCGGAGTATCGAAATGGCTGAGCAACTCGTTGATTAAGGTACAATTCGAGGAAGCGCTCGAATGCAATGCTTCCAGGCTTTGCAGGCGTCGCTGCCCCCCCTATTGCCTGAGCGGCTGCCACGTGCCGATGCATAATGCCATGAGTACCCCGGCATTCGCTTAAAATATTATTCAGTTCCAGCATAGTTGGCGCTTGACCCATAGCGCACAGGAGGTTTGGGAGCTCTCTGATTGGTACAGTCCCTCCAAGCTGCCTGCTACGTGTCGTCCGTTCCCCTTGGCTACGCAACTGAGAGTAGTAGAAGAATTCTTTTGCTGTGCGGTAGAATTTGCCCTAACAGAGACAGTAACATGAATTCGCCGTTGCATGATGCCTATGCGCAGCAACTCACACTTCGCGTGCTGATGATGCAAGGCCTTTCTGCAAGTTAGAACCCAACAAGGGCATTACGTACAAGCCTTCCCCCAGGAATGCGGTCCAGAACTGACTCCACTCCAGGTGGGCCTGTACAGGAGCGAAATGCACAAAAACATTAAGGCAGATAAAATACAGAAGCATGGATGCGTAACTTCAGAGAGGCTTGGCTGATGGAATTTTGGCGCCCTTACCTTGCTGGAACGCTCTCTGCACTGCCTGATGGTTCACCTTCCATTGAAGAACGGTGAAGTCGCTACCCCCGCAAGAAAAAACCATAGTATATCCGTCGAGAGGAGCGGATGCTGCTAAAGCAACGATTTGCCCAGCATGCGCGACTACGCTTACAGTCTTGAATGGATTTCTGCAAGCACGGAAAAGCCATCAGAATAACTTTGTCGAACCTCAAGCGCGCTGCAAAATCCACTTTTCCTCAGAGAGAGAAAAGGACAATTGAGATACACTATAGTATAAAGCCAAACTAACCCTTCAAGTGGAAGCTGGTACAGGCCAAGGAGTTGCTCCTTACACGCGCCGAGAAGCACCGGACTGAAAACCAATGCAATCGTCTGCCATACCACCTCAGCTTTTAGCTAAGCAGCAGCATTGCCTGCGACCTAAGAACTTCAAAACTGGAGTAAAGCAGCCCAACCTTATGTGGCAATTAACGCGCTCGCACTCTCTGCGCAGCAGATCCGCTCACCCGAATTTCTTTCCATGGCTTGCAGTGTGGGCCCAATCCTGCATCAGAGCCAGCTGTAGTACGCCACCATTCCCCATGGCAACGGAGGCCGTCTAGCAGCAGATAAACGCAGCCTAAACCCATGACATGTTAGGGGGCTCCACGTTGAGTGCCCGTTGGTCAGGAGTGCAGGAATCCCGATTCAGACAGGTTGCATTTACTTTGTTGGTTGCCTTTGCAGCGGGTGCCCACCTTTACGCAAGTCATCGAGTTTGCGCTCCAGACTGTTGCTTTCGCCTCTGTTGAATAGATCAAGACTTCAGTATCCGGCTCACCAGCCTAAAAGCGTCCCACCCACCATCCATAGTGCTGAACGTCGGATTGCCAAACAGCACCACGAGCACTTTGTCACACATGTAGGCGGCGAGGAGGGATACCGTTTACTGCCGCCTGTGCGGCTATGCGCGGCTAACAAATATTACACTGGTTTCTAGAAACTCACAGGAGAGGGCAGCGCTAAACAGCCAGCAGGTAAGGCGCGCTGCTCAACTATCCGAGATGTCCGCTTCAGAAGACCTAGTAGCGTGCAGAAAAGGGCTGGCCTTCCATTTAGGGGCGCACAAGATGCTTCATGGTGGGGAAAACGAAGAGCCACCTACTACGACGCAACTCCTGAGCGAGTGAGAGTGTCACCGATGTTTATACTACGTGAAATGGAGGTTGCCAAGGCGGCCTCACTGACCAAGGTGAAGCCTATGCGATAGCAAACGATTTACCCGTGTGCTCAAAGGAATTGGTAACATCATATTCGACGAGGATTCGGTCTTCACCTACGCTGAAGAGGCGGGGATATCCTTTGCTATAAAGGTGAGGAGATGCTGTCGGCAGGGGCTGTTGAGCCGGGCGCGATGCAAAAGACTGCGCTGGGCAAACGACGGCCGCCGGAGTTGGTCCACCAGCAGTTGCTGGCAGGCTTTGCAAGGGAGGCTGACCGTCGGAATGAGCGAAAGAAAGGCCACAAATTCTTCGATAGTGTGAACGATGCTTTCCTGCGAAAACCCTCGCTTAGTAAGTAGCTTGTGCGCAATCCAAGTGATGCAGCGGCTGACGCACGACGAGCCAATCTTTCACCTTCTACTAAAGGTTCCGGTTTGCCTCCCGCATTCAAAAGGTGCATTGCGGTGGCTTTTAGACAGAGCAGTGCCAGCCAAGTAGCAATATGGATAATTTGATGAACACTGCAACTGAACAGCGCTCAAAAGTGGTCACCCTAAAGATTGCTCCTCAGCGGAGGCTCCTTCGGAGGGCGCTTCTAGAGGTATGCGCGTGGATCGTGCATGCATTCACCTGCAAACGCCCATTCCTCGGGTAGTTGCGGATTTCCCAAACGGCAGTCGAATCTGAAGACACAAGACCTCCGAAAAGGTGACACTCACAAGGACGTGCCTGCCGCTTGATGTCTGAAATGATGCGAATACTTGACGCTGGTTAAAGAGTTTTCTCGAATCACCGGAAAAGGCAAACAAGATGGTCCGCATGGGCGACGGCAAGGTGGACTGAATTCCGGCAAAACGTGCACTGTACGGAAACAACACAACGACATGGAAGCGTTGTTAGCGAGGTAATGGGGGATTCCGTCGCCGAGCATGCCTTTGACGCCCAAACACGGGAATTGAATGGTCGCTAACATGGGTGACCGCGTCGCGGCTTTCCCTTGTGCTGATTAGCTCAGGCATCCAATGGGATAGATCGCCGCTACGAGTTTCTGCTGCAGCCCCATTCTCCAGAAGTTTGAACTCGCAGATCTTCACTGTCCCGTTGCTGAAACCAATTGCCAAAAACACTCCGGATGGGCTGAATGCTGCAGCCTGCACACTCATGCACATCAGCAAACTAGCAGAGCCTTCGTCTCTGGGAACAGGGAGAAGCGCCATTGCTTCCCGAAGGCAGAGCACGACAAGCCATAGGCGGCAGGAAAATGAAACAGGGCAGTGCTTGCACAGTTTGGATCTCACTGTGGGCGATAGTTTATCGAACCAGACATTGCCTAGCAGTGCATGACTGTCCGTATTCCAGAACCTCACAAAGCCTAAGGCCCATATGTCTGGCAGATTCGATTACTGAAGCGTGAGAAGACGTTGGTGCAGCATACCCCGCCGCGGCTGTAGCTACGAAGGGAACGAATACGAGATGCGGCACACACCGTGGCTAGAAAGGGAACAAACGCTAAATAGGGCACGCATTTGTGCCATAAAGGAGGCGAAGATGAGATTCGGCACACTAGCGTCAATTCAAAGTTTCCGAAATGGTGCGCTGTTTCACCTGTGCTTCCAGCAACTGCAAGGATTGGTTTGAGAGGGTGGAAGACAAGCGCCGTTGGTACTGAATCAAGCCCCTCAAATACATTGACAATTCTGCTGCAAAGCAGACACTTGCGCATGATGCATAAGCTGTAGATGTGCTTTCTGAGAAAAGCCACACAACGACGGATCAATTCTTTCAACTTTTCGTTAGACCCACACTTCCTTTAAACTTTGTTCAGCGCCTGTGGAGCACTCAGACGGTGAAACTTCTATAATTCGCGCCTTTGATGTCGAGACCACGAAGGCTGGTAGCCTTGAAAGATCCGCCATCCATTGTCGCCTTGCATTTGCAGAGCCCTTCTTTGAAGCGGAAGGCGAGCCTTCTAAGAGTGGAAGAGCGTGGGCCGCTTTCACAAAACAAGCATTCCCATCTTAAGCAGCTGTCAATGGCAAGCGCTCTAGTAGAAGAAAGCAGGATAGGCTGTTCATGAAGCAGTCATTTGCTCAGCTATCTCTAGAAACCATTGGCATCAGCCATTTTACACCGCAGTTACTTGCACCCCAGCATATAGCTGCATGCCAAGTGCTTCTTAATCAAATGCCCCCCAAACTTACTGCTGTCAGGCGCTGAAGTTTCCACAAAGGATACGCACTTTATTTGACCCTGAGGAACCAGCGGCAGCAAGAACATCAAGAGCTCAACTTTGTTAGAGTGGAAGAAGATTCAAGATTGACGCAGGTGTAGACGGTTGCTTTGTGATAGTCGCAAGCATAGGCAAGATCTGGATTTCCTTACAGCATCTAGATCTTCGAAGCACCGAACCAGACGGAGTTGTGGGTCATAGAAGCTGAGGGGAAAAAAGCATCGTAAGCGGTGGATACACGGAGCAAGCCATTTACCATTTATCAAAGAAGTAAGGCATCCGAGGCGAGTCGTATAATGCCGTTTAGGAAGTGCATGATGGCTCGCTCATTGCTCAAAGCGTTTGCTGCTTACCATACTGCTCCATCCGAAAAGCCTGCGATGATCCAAAGGTCGTGGAATGTCTTCAGGCAGGTCACGCATGAGTTTCGTAATCTAAGGATCGAAACTGCCCTGCGCTCATCAGGCCTACTAAGACTGCAAAGACAAACGCAGATCAAAAAACGCCGACTGGAATTCAGCTTTTGTCGAACTAGTAACTTGCCACATACCCTACATTTTTGTCGCCGAAAAGGCACCCTCAGCATCTTTGCCGCTGCTTTACAACTGCTCAAGTGCGGACGGTTACGCATACCCTGGAATGATTTAGCCTACCCGTCGAGAATAAGACTTAAGTTCCACATCACTACATCTCCATCGCTAGTGCCTAAACAAGCATGCTTCGCCCAGAGCAAGGGTATCGTTCTCCGATGAATTCGCGCTTTGCAGCGCCTTGTAGACTAAACGAGACCCCAGCTGCCAAACGTTTCTACAGCGAAAGAGAAAGGTACCAGAGAGAGCCTTTGTGGACTGTGGCACAAACACGGATGTAGTTATGTCTCCTATTTTCTGTTTGAAAGCTTTCGATTGGAGCGCTGGCGAGTAGAAGTGAAAGGACGAGTCTTCAAAATGCCAATACCAAAATAAGACACGCCGCCTCCCGCTCGTCAGCAATTCGTTCACGTCCCATGGATTGAAACGGATTTCATGCTGCGCACGCGCAAAATATCATTATTTCGTGTTAAGGTATGCGGTATGCTTTTTTTGGACTGGCCACCTACATCCATGCTACTGCGAGATTCATGACGCGACATTTGCATCGAATAGGGGCAAAACATGTTACCTGGATATCTGGTGTGGCTATGACAGCAACTCTTAGGGGCGCGTTCCTGAATTTCACGGGGAACAATTATACACTGCATATTAGTTCCTGTTGAGATGCTCATGTGGAGTGCTGCAACAATCAAGAATAAGCAGACGCTAGGGGAGACCTGCCCGTTGTCCCTCCAGTTCCAGATGGCCACTCCTTGGTAGATGTCTGATGAAACGATGCTAGCGTTCCTTTTGGTGGAGTCAGAATAATCTACATGTTCAGGCATATCCGGGTTTGCGGAATCCAGATGCTCGGACACTTTCGAAGGCGGTGCCTTTCCCATGATGTAGTTCTCAGGAATAAGGCAGGACAAAGTGGCTAGGAGCTTAGCATCTGGTGTAAAGTCAACCGACGATACCCCTGAACCACGGCAATGAGCAGGAAATTCCCAAATATATGGATGCATGTGCTAAGGAGATTTTGTGCATTAAGCTGTGCACCAACTATTTAGCATGCTGAAGCTGTATCTGAGCGTACCCATAGGGTGGGGGTTCGCGTATACTTTTACGTGCTTTGCTTGCGTTCGATTCCAAACAATTAGCAAGCTTTCCTGCAAACGGACCAACGGCATCATTGGCTTAGATAGGTTGGGCTCTAAAAGTCTACCTGTCAGCAATCCCATTATCTGACGCGCAGCTCACCGACCGGAATCAAGGACAAACAAAATTTAGTTCGCTCGCACCTGACCCATATCTCCAGTTGCAATCCATTCCTTATCTTCTGAAACTGCGACGGCGGATATGCGGTTAATATGACCACGCAGAAGCACCTGTTTGCCGCCTTTGGGCGCCTTTGTCTCTTCGCCGTAAACATGAAGAACAGCTGTGTTGGAAGCAGGAAATAATACTGCTTTCTCCCCCGTAGTGTTCTTCGAAAGACTATGCACGCCATTTCTAATCCCCTTGTCGAACCCAAAAGCCCAGCAGAGTTCCTGTTAGAGAGAATGCACGGTAGGGCACTGAGAGCTCCCTCCTTCAAGTGATAGCGCGCAACAAAGCATGCTTACGCTAACAACCTACCACTGGATTATCGTTGACACCTTTGATTTCAGCATAATTTCTGGTCACTGCGTCGGAGGCGTTGCTACCATTTGCCTCCGAAGCCTCTTCAGGCTTCGTCTCAAGCAATGGTTGTTCTTGTGGTGAGGCCTTTGGGGCCTCTCGGGAGTCACTGCTCATTGTTTTTCTGCAATATAAAGCAAAGGCCCCCCCACACGCGCCATTCAACGCTTGTGCTCTTCTGGAGACCACTTCCCTTTGCTACGTGTAAATCACCATCAGACAACCCCCATTGGGGGGAAAACCCGCAGGCAACTAAAATGGACTGACGAAGCATCTGAAACATGCATGATTCACTGGCCTCTGCGCACGACTGCGAACGGCTGCTGGTGCAGTTGCGGCAGTAGCATCACCATGGTCACTGCTGCAGCAGCTTCGCCGGTAGTCCCTCAAACGGATCGACTGCCCTGTATGTGCTACGGAGGCCTTAACGACCTACTAAGATCATATTAACTTTAACTTTTGTGAACTGCAGATTATATTAACTTTAACTTTTGTGAACTGCTCCAGTCTGATGCCACTCACCTAACGTCCAACCCGGTCCTGCTACCCTCTCAACAGCAACAATTCTATCCGGTATTGAGCATCTAAGGGCAATGTGATTGTAACGAACTAGCACTGATTCCAAGGTTTCATGAAAACCTTTTCGTTCGTAACCGTCACTAGGTGTCTCGGCGCCTGCAAGGTAATGGGAGTGCATGCCCCACAAACCCATGTCTGGTGCAGCCGATCACTCTGCTACGCGTTTCAAGAGCCCTCTACCAGTATCCATAACTATAAAAGGCTTATTCTTCTACATGCAGCATTAAACTAGAGAGTTTGGGGAGCTTTAAAAGCACTCTTCTGAGACCGCGATCAACCTGTTGAAGACCCGCTCAGAATGAACAGAGGCTGACGGCAAAACAAGCTATGGCTTTTCAGCCATAACGTGGGGAATTCCCTTCCAAATTGGGGATTGGAATTGCTCGAGACCCAACATTATCATGCTTGCCTTCTCGCCTGTGCAAACTGTACCGGCTGATCTGTTAGGCAACAGAGGAGCCCCAAAGCCCCCAAGCCCCAAGGCTGCAGGCCCTGCGGGCTTCAACCGCTGGGCTGTACATAATTCCCCTCAAACGCATCTTTTGTGGGCTGCGCCCATAAATTCGTTGAAGGGTCCAGACTTGTTTGTGCAGGGCAGGCAAATAGAGCACAAGGTACTGCCCAGAGTGAGCCGACACGCTGGCATTGTCCGTCGATTAGGGCAGAGGCCCCGAACCTAAGGTCTGGGCGCATATACAGCCGCTCTTCTTTATGTAGTGGCCAGCCCAGAGGTCGTAGAATTCACATGACATGTGGGTAAAGCTGTGTACAGCATTGTAGATGAGCAGGAATAAGCAAACAAACGTAGCCTGTTGTTGCATGCGTGGGTAAGACCTATATACCCCGTGTTGTCTCGTTTGGTAGGTAGTGCAGTCATAAAGTAATCTCCCTACCGGTCTACCTTTATGGAAGCGGGGAGTACCAGCGAAGGCTTGCTCGGCAACTCCCACGTATGGGTGGTGGCCCAACTTCTGAATAAGCACATCCTTGAGCCAGCGCATAGGCAAATTATCTGATCGTTGCAGTGCTAGGAGACGACGAGCGAATGCCGGAAATTGCCCCAGGCCTTTGTAGATCGCAAGGGCATGGTGGAAGGAGAAGGCCTAAGCCAGTATCCAAGCTCTCTACCTAGCGGGACCTGACCAAATTTCTCCCGTCGCGTTCAACTCATGCTGTTGTGGCCCTGCATGGTACATGAAACAGACTGCGCTTTTCAGGTTAGCCTGGTTCTTGCTATACTTTAGTACAGATATCCGCCGTTTCGTTCGGTCTTGGCAATACAGGCTTTGCCTTCACCTGAAAAGAGGCAGTAATGACTGGAAACTCATCAGACACTTCGGGGGCGAGTGAACTCGCGCATCCCCACGAGAATGCAGGCCAGCCTACAACGGCCGAAACTTTGCAAGAACAATGCTCCCCAGCAGAGGCTGCAAACAATGGACTGTCAAGCAGAGGGGGCAGTACCTCGTCTATCGCGAAGGACCCTTATGGGCAACCCCCATCTGCAGTTCCCCCTCTTCAAGGATTATCCGCCTTGAATTTGGAGGAATCAGGTCGGACCGAAGCAGTAGAGCTTCGTGAGGTGGAGGAGCTAGAAATGCCACAGTATCGGGTGGATGACCTGTTTGAGTGGGAAAAATTAAATTGTGAAACTCCATATTACCTTCAAGGTGAGTATTGGACTGACAAGAAGTTCATGCCTTCCCGAGAAATAGCTATTGATCTTTGGCGTTGCTCTAGTGAGGCGACCACCGCTTTATCTTGCGTGGTAGCTGGTGCATTTCCCAGTGGTCTCCGCTCCTGCCGTTTAATTGCCTAGGAGATATGTCATTCGAGACTCCAGAGAAGCAGGCAGAACGCCAAGCGCTCAAGACGCACAAGGAAGTGATAGCGGCTTTAGAAGAGTCATGGGCGTACTTTGCAAAGGATAGCCAAAATCGCATTTCCAAGGAAGAGTATGCCCGGGTACGGGAATTTTCACCCCTGGTTGCTGGGTGTTGCTTCTTAGTCCGGCAGTTTTAGGCAGTAATATTAGGTTTTACGTTTAAGGTTTTCATGTTACTAGCACTTCATTGTTGCTGCTTTCATGCGCCTGACACTAAATCTGGCTTGGCAATAAAAGGCGGTGGTTGTTTTGCCTCTCCACAAAATGGAGCTATATTAATTTTGGGTTCGATTGAAGGTTTTGCTTCGCATCTGCCTCGTACTGGTACCTCAACTGCGAGGCCGCGAAGTAATGGACTTGATAGAGGAAGAATGGCGGCATGACTCTAGAGGCGAAGACGGTCTCAGCCGTTCAGCATTTTTCGAGTCGTTTTTCCAACTGGCCGACATATGGACTCCAGGCATAGACGGTTCTGTCTACGCAGAGTTTCTCCGGCGGCTTTTCCGGAGGATTACTATTAAGAGAGCCCGAACGAAAACCGGCGCAAGAATGACTAAAATTAAGCCTAAGATTGTCGTCAAGGTCCTTAACAAAGATCTGAAGGTCAGACGGAGGCTATGTTTAGACGGTGTAACGCATCACCACACAATTCCTATCGCACCTGTATATCACCTATGCGCCACAAAGGCAACACAATAGCTAGACTGGCATTGTGGCGGGCGCTTGTGTTCGTGCGGTGCTATGCATTTAGAAGCCCGATAGTGAGCAACCAGACCAAGCAGACACCCAGCAAGTAGATCTGATTGTGAATTCGGATGGCGATGCGAAGTGTGTTGCTGAGTGGAGCAAAACGGAACATGAAGCAGTGGAGGCACTGCTAGTTGCACATATGAGCGGAGAGAAGTCACCCCTTGATAGCCTTGAACTCCGTGAGGAGGTACTCCACGACTGCACGGAGGTGTCACAAGATGAACCGTTGTCAACTGAATGGGCAGACTACTCCAACATAGCGCCGCTAGGAGCTGCTTCGCGGGCATTCCTGGAGAGTGTTTTCTCAAAATCTGTCGCAGCAGTCCTACAGGAAACGCGAAATCAAGGCGATCAGGCCAACAGCGAAAATTGCACCACCCCAGAGCCTGTATCTGGCGAACAACAGGAGAGCGCACAGCCTGCTACGGAAGCTATCACAGAGCCAACACCTCCACAACCGACGCCTCCACGCCCCCGCAGACACTTTGCCGATTACCAGTCGAAAAGCGACCTGCCCCTTCGAATATCCGGAGTCTCAGAAGAGGAGCTTAGGCCCTTCAAGTCCATTGGGCTGCCGATACAGATGGAGGGAATGCCAAAATTAGTTCGCCTCAAGGAAGCACCTCCTCTGCTGCTAAATGCGCAAGCGGGTGACAATGACGTCATGGAACACGAGAAAGTGCAAGAATGTGAATCTGAGGAGGCGCAAGAACCGGGACCACACAAGGTCGTGTGCCGACTGGATGAAAGTCAAGTAGCGCTGCTCCAAGATCTGACGTCCGTTGATGGGAATGAACTGAGCCTGGACGATCTCAAGAATGCCCTGTCATTAGAAAAAGGCGAAATACCAGTTGCCTCTAGCGCTCCCGGAGTGCCTGACCTGGAACCAGAGCCCACATCTGCTCAAGTGCAGGAAGATCAGGCTGAGCCAGAGCCGAAGCCAGAGCCTCCGCTGGATGCTGAGCCAGATTCCCATCCGGAACCGCATGAAAATTTAGAGCCGGAGGGCGAGGCGGAGCCGGAGATGCAGATGCAGCCGCAGCTCGAGACCGTTCCAGAGGCTGACGCAGGGCAACCGACACACGATGCTGAGCTAGAAAAGGATAGCACAGAGACCATTGCAGAGGAAACGGAAGCTGCCCCAGTCCCAGAAATCCAAGAGGCGCCACCTATGGAAGAGGATGTCGATGCTGAAGCCGTTATGCAAACAAAAGACACCGCGGAACCTTCAGCACGGTTAACGAAGCACCTAACGAACTTCAAGACTCGGGTTTTCTACAGTCTGCGTGAGGAGACCCTGAAGCGGACACGAGCCAAGTCGTTCAGGCGGTCAATCATGATTAAGGGAGTGGGATCCGTTATTGTTAGACGCCTCTCCGAATTTAGAAATCCACATGCCCTGCAGATGAGTACGTAAACGACGACGGCGCATTCCCGTACATCGATGTTTGGCTCGCGCCTTAGCTTACGAGGACTCGCTGGAAACACGATGCTCCCGTATAGCACCATATTTTCCTACAGTGAAGCCCAGTTGTTGCTTGTCGGACGCACTGATTCCCTCCCTTCAGGGACAGACGGCAAGGCTCAAACCGAGCATATATCCGAGAATCCATCCTTGCCCATTGAACTCAGCCAGGAAACGGACCGTGAGCCACTGCTTCTTTCAATCGAACTTTTCATTTAGGCTCGTTTATCCTTCTACGAGAGTGCTCGCTGCAGAGGGCCATGCATGCTTGCCTATGCCTGCAGCCCATGCATGCGTCTTCAGCACTCTTAAACGAGGGGCAGGTGGATGAAGAACCCTGGCACAAAGCGTATCTTCAACCTGAGGAGCCACCGCAGGAGCACACTATTATGGTAACGGAAGAAGACGAAGTGGCCTTTGCTCAGGAGCCTAGACAGGCAATCCTGATCGTAGGGCCCAATGGCCCCGGTAGGCTGAAGCAGGCAACCTCGAATGCATGCCCATTTCGCAAGAATTTCACCAATAGCGGTCATAGATGATAACGTGGACGCTTGCCAACTCAATGTTAGTTGCTCTGGTGTACTGCTCTGATAGAAAAAAGCCGAGTCGCCTACAGACTGGCAACAAATTTAGGGCTGGAATGGCTGCAAGCCGAATATCTGCTAACGGCTTTATGCAAAATAAGCCCCTCCTTGCTGACCCCTCTGGGCAGACGGTGAGTACGCGCATGTGCAATCAGATGCATGGACGTTAAATATGGGACAAAAAAAGCATTAACTATGGCTTCCTGCCTTGCATCTGTGTGGAGTAAATGCTGTTTGGCCGAACGAAATTGTGAATGATTAGATCAACATGCCAACTAAAAAAGCATGCAGATGAATTGCGTTTTTCTGGCATCAGGTTGACGCGAATGATGCGTCGAGGGTCACGCGTGCCAGTACTGGAGGCGCTACTGCTCACACTAGAGTTCATGGCAAGCAAGCGCTCTCGGACAGCTGGGTATGTGCTTGAGTTGCCTAATGGGGACAAACAGGTAAATAAAGCCAAGCAGTCGCCTCTCCAGATACCAACCGCCGTAGATATACCTCCAACTGTATTCATCGTTTTCTTTAGAACTTCCTTTTAGTGAACACTACCAGCTGGCGGCTCCTTTTTACTATTAGCTTTGCGCTGAAACCACAACCATTGATATCACGAAGACTTACCCAATCCGAAAGGCTGATACGAAGGAGGCTTGCACTGTGGGATGCCTTATGAGGATTTAGGAAGTCAATGCCTTTTTGAAGCACCTTCGAGACTTAAGTGGGCGTCGGCGGCTCAACTGGCCAGAGCTCCTCCTCCGACATTCACGAATCTGCGAACAGCGGAGGCATCGCCGTAGGGAAGAAAGGCGGCGGGCAATATTAGAAAGGAAGAGGGCCAGCCAGAAGGATGGGACAGAAAAGCCAAAAGAAGGCGCCTTGCCATCTGTAGAGGGAGGAAGCCTTGTGAGCCAGAGTAGCAATGAGCTTAGGCAGCTTTTAGGTCAAGAAGTGGGAGGGGTTATTGCAGTCAGTGGGGGTCCCTCCCTCTCTGAACCCCAAAACATCGCTGCGCTTGCCGAGTTGGCCTCGAAAAGGGATCGAACACCCCCTTCGGCGTCTAAGAAAAGTGGTAAACACATGATCAAGGAAACCACAACGTCGTGCAGCCAGATGCCTCTGGTATTCCAATAAGCGACCACTTCTAAAGAGGTGTAGGGTTCGGCAAAGCACTGCTTTGTCGAGCTGTGCCTCCTCCCCTAGTTTTTCTTGGTGCTTTAGGCTCAAACCTTGGAGGTGAGAACGTAGAAGGAAGCTCTGCGGCCGAAGCTGCTGGTGTCCCCGCTGCAGTTACAGGCAACTCGGCGGAGGAGCAGAAGGGGGCTGAAGAAGGCAGCAAAATATTTGCTGAAAACCCGGAATCCAGATCATTAGACCCGTCACAGCTGGTCAAAGGTGAAACCAAGGGGGAAACGGCAAAGCCCGCTGAAGGAAAAAAGGAGGAAGGGGCCAGCAACAGACAAGCTGACGTTGAAGGCCTCGAAGTCTCAGGTGATTGTGGGCCCACAATGCAGAGAGAGGCAGAGCCAACTCAGCCTGCACAAGCTTTCGAACAAGATGGGTGCATGCCAACAGCTTCTAACCACAAGTCCAGCATGGACGGAGAGGAGGTTGAGCCTAGCAGAGAACTAAGCAATGCAGCAGCGGATGTACAGGGAAGAAAAGCAACGGACAAAACAGTTGCTTCTCCTATCCCTCACACCAACGACGGATCCCAGCTGAATTTCGATGGTGAAGGGGTGCCTCTCAAATCGGATACAAGCTCTCCAAAGGGAAGCTTGGTTTTGGAACATCATACTGATGATGCTGTACCTACTACCGCACCTGATCTGCCTCCTTCTGATAACAGTGGTGAAGAGCCCAACAGAGCTCAAGAGGGTAATAGCACTAGCCCTCTGAGTGCTGATACAAGTGAGAAGGTGCCTGAGAAGAACAAAATGGAGCTAGAGCCGCTGATGGCAGAGGATGGCGGTTCTGAGCTGAGCTCTTCTGAAGCGTCGAACTCGGATTCCGAGGCTGAGGAGCAGTTTCGTATCGCGGCTGCTGATGCTTCGCAGCCCCAGCCAAACCCCTTGATGGACGCCTTTCCTAGCCGCGCAGTGTTTCTCATGATAGATCCAAAGGACAGCTCTCGCACTCTCATGTCAGGAGACCCCTTTTCGAGCTGCAGGCTGGGGCTCACTTTTGTTCAGAAGCCAAAACCCACGTCGAACAACTCTTGCAGCTTGCTTTTACTTTGCACCAGAGTGCCCCCACTTAGCTGCAGACAGCACTTGGATGAATCCGAAACGACCTGCACACTTTGCACTTAGTCGCCGACACACCAAGCTGCGCTTATTTGGATTGCTTGTTGCAACTCCTTCTGCGCAGGGTGGACACTACTAGCGGAGCAGTGATCGACGAATTTCGCACAGACTCCGGTGAGAAAGGCTCTTCTACCTTGTGTGAAGTACCTGTAGAAGGTGTCGCGTTTTGTCTTGAGTGGGTTCTTGCTAAGACAGGAGATGCTGAGCTGCTGCTTTTGCTCAGGTGACAACGCAGACACCGGTGACGTCGCAGGTGCTTGATGAGATTCCCACGGTCCCTTTCGTTTCAAAGTGGCTGACCCTTCGGTCACCGAATAGGCTATAATAAGACAAGAAGAGAACCATTTTCGTTCTATCCTGGTACGCTGTCCTGCAGAAGGGATTCAAGAAGGAGAAGAAGCAATCGAGCTGTCGTTCAATGCTGATGCCGACCTACTGGAGGTGAAGTTGGCACCTGAATGCTTCAGCACTGTGAACTCAAGCCGCACTTCGTCCAGCACCTGTGGGCTGATGCACAGCATTCAGCATTATTTGATAAGATCAAATTGCTTGGAGTGGTGATATGCTGCTATTTTCCCTGGATTACTGCGGCATACGCGATTAATAGATTCTTGACACTTCTACTAATTTGTGCTCCCTGCAGGAGGTGAAGAAGGCGTTGCCTCCCAATTTTAGTGGCGCATCGTCTTTCGAGGAGGAATTGGCGCGTCTTGGCGAACAACGGTCTCAGGGATTGCTGTCCCAGCGGCTTCTTCTGCAGCACCTTCTGCAGACTCTGGGGCCCAATAGGGTGGTATTCTTTGCAGCAGGAGAGGGTGAGTCTGCCGTTAGTACACTCCCTTTGCTCAGCTCTTAAAATAGATTATCAGATAGTGAGTGGCGTTCCACTGGTGGTTCGCACACGCCCTGCAGCAATGATCATCCTCTTCTTTAGTGTGACTGCTGCAGATGAGGATCAAGAAGACGACTCCACCTTGGAGACGCAAGTAGTGATGGCTGGGCCCCGCATCGCAGCTGCTCTAGAGTTCCTGGCAGTGAGGCCTGTCGGTGAAGTTGCAGCCCCTGTGCAGGGCGCCTCAGAGGTGCAGGATTTTAGCGAGCTGCTGCTTCGAGATGACGAAGTTCAGGAACCAGCGGAAGAGTCCGGCAACAAAACCGAGGGGTCTGCAGACAATCGAGAGGAAAATGATGTGCCGGGAGGCGTTGAAGCTACAGAAGGGCAGGAAGGCGATAATGTGGACCAGAACGATTTAACCACAGCGACAGTGGCCGACGGGGATGAAGAGCCCCCAAGACTCACCGTTCCTCCTAAGAAATTCCCGATGGCTGATGATATTTGGGGAGAGTCGCAACTGGAGCATATACACTCGGAAGGCGGGCCAGCGCCAGTCTCAGACGAAGCCAAGGCGCCCCCTGGAACTAGCGTTTCAGATGCTGATAACTCCGAAGAAGAGCCCGATGTTAAGGAGCAACACGAGGAACCCAGCAATGCGGGCAGTACCGGTGCATTAAATCATTTGCTCCAAAGGCGTTGGACCGCTTGGGGGCCTTATTGCCCGGTTAGTTTGCAAGAGAACGCGAAAGTGGTGGAGGGGCAAAAGCAGTTCGCCGTAGAATTCGCTGGAAAGCTGTTTCTCTTGGCGGACGAAGAAAAACGTGCCAAGTTTCTCAAAGACCCAAAGAAATACGTTGATGTTCCGCCAGCCCTACCTCCCAACACCAACGTGTATCTGTTTGGCCCGTCCTATGCTGGAGCGGCGAAACAGGCCCGACTACTCAGCCGAACCTACGGACTGATAACTCTGGATGTGGAGAGGGAGATCGCCGAGGGCCACCGCCGAAATGAAGAAGAAAAGCGGCGGATGATGGAGGAAGAGGAGCGCCGGAAAGAAGAGCGCCTGCTGCAGGAGCGGTTGCAGAAAGAGCGGCAACGAGAGGAAGAGGAACAAAGGCTCATGCGTGCAGAGGATAACCCAGAACGGCTAGCCTTTGTGTTTCCAGAGATTCTGGACGAGGATTACAAGCCTGAAAGTACCATGAATGGAGAGGCCCTAGAGGGAGCAAACGCCCAAAGGCCACTGCGCGGACCTCAGACCTCTGCCCCTACAGGCGGCGTAGGATCCAGCTCGGACCGAGGCAACATGTCCAGCCCGGCGGAACCCGAGGCCGGAACAACCGGCGACGCTGCCAATGCGAATAAGGAAGCTTTGTTTATGACCTCTGATGCAGAAGAAAAACTGTTGAACGAGGGCCAAGCCCTCGGTAAACAATCACTCGTGTATTCAAAACACATGATGACGAGCCAGCAGCGACCTGTGGACGCCTCCTTCAGTGCACATACGAGCAACTTGTCCTTCGCTGCTTGGCTTTCTTGTGGACTTGGTAGGCAATGAGACGGTAGTCAGGCTTATTGCCCAAACGCTTGGGATAGAAGAGAATCTGCATCGGGCCGACGCCCTTGACAAATACCATGCGGAGATGGAAGCGTACGAAGCGGTGCGCCTTGTAGAGAAAACCACTCTCATGGGAAATTGCATGCCTCATAGCATCCATTTCGTGTGACTCACGAGAATGATAAGCGCTCAGAGATAGTTTCAACGCTTTGACGGTAGGTTCATGCAAACATCTCAGTCTTATGCGCAAGAAAACTCTCAAGCGTGAGCACGTAAGAGGCACCGCGTTCTGGGGAGGTGGAGGGTGCTGCAGCAATACGGCCAGAAGGCAGACGATGAAGGGGACGAAGAGCAGGAGGAGGAAGAGGAGGCCAACGAGGAGACAGGGGAGGCCACTAGTGGAGATCGCAAGAAGAACAAAGTCAAGGAGGCTTGTCCGCCTCCGCCAGCAGCTCCTCCGGAGCTACTCAAGGTGGAGACTGGGTTCGTTCTCGTGCATCAGCCCCCCACACAGGCGTTCCTGCAGCAAATGGCCAGGTTGGGCATTGAGTTTAACCATATTATCCACTTCACTAACAATCCAGAAGATATAGAGGAGGCAGAAGCAGCAGGAGCGACCCAGTTCGCGTGCACGGACTCAGAGGTCGTGTTCGAAGACGAAATGGAACAGCCGGAGATTGACGCTAGTGAAAAGGAAAGAGAAAAAGAAATAGATGATGCCCTTGTCCTTGACATTGAAGTGGAACCAAGTACGCGCGGTCAACCGCTGACCCATACACAAATAGCTTTCGGCTTGCAGGAGCAAGACGAAAGCGCCTGTTAATATGCACATGCTACACTTAAAGTTCAGCTTCACTGCAGTCTCCTGAAGCCAGGTATGAAGCATACGAGGCAAACAAATAGCCACAAACAAGGCTGCACCCGTTACTGTGCATGCGTTCTTTACTCCGGTCCAGCAAAAATTGAGGCTACTTTGACGGACTTGTTGAAGCACTACCGACTTCGACAGCTGATAGATCCATTCTATATCAAGCCCGACCCTCCCGAGAGGGTGGTGCCCCCCCCAAACCTTGAAGAGGTGAGCGCGGCTCGTTTCCCTGCAGCTGCCTCACAGTTGCTGTACCTTAATAGAATCTTCCCGCAACTCCTTTTAGGGTTCACCCCCCCGAGGCAGTGAGCATTCTGCAGATCTATGCACGAATTGAGCAAATAACGTCTTTCGACGGCCCCCCCGAAGGCGAAGAGTGGGAGAAGGCTTCAAAGATGTTTCCCTTTCTTCCTCCCCTTCCACTAGTGCTGTATGGTGAGGTGTTTAAGGTGTTTCTTCAGTGGACCCCACTGCTTACTTAGCCTGGCATAGGCAGATCCAGTAACACACCGAGGGCGCAGGTTATCTGTCTCCAGCGAGCCTTCACAGAAAGCTTTCCAATGCCCCTATCTTGCTGTGTGCAGGCGACGTGGGGAACTACTGCCCTGTGACACTGCGTGACGAGAAGTGGCTATTGCCAGGGAAGCCTCGGCTGAGTCTGCAGGTGCGGCAGCGAGTGTACATGGTTTTTGATGAGGAAAAGAAATACAAGTTCATTGCCGATACCCGACGATACCTGCCATCCCTGGACAAATGTAACGACACCAATGAGACGGGCACGCTCAGGGTGCCGCCTCCACGGTGAGACGAATCACCATAACCATGCTTTTCAGTTGCTTTTGCCTTCATTACTGGTTAAGCCAAACCACTACAACCAGCCTGCTAGGACAACCGGCTAGCCTGCCGTGTATTTCCTGGGCATTGCAGCGTAGCATTCATGGGCTCGCTCGGCTCGGAGGTGGAAAAGCGAGTAACCCAGCTCAGCAACGAATATGCCATGCCCTTCCTGGATTTGCGCTCCGCTTTTCCTCTGGCTTTGAAGAAGCAGCTGCTGCTTCATTTGAGACGAGAGAAGAGAGCGGCTCTGGAGGAGGCCCTGGATGATCACAGTACAGACGAATCCGAAGGCCCTCTGGATGAGGCCGAGAATGCATTGTGGCAGCTCCTGTCCCTGAGTAGCAACAATTTACCTGAAGCTCACAACGACACGCTCAAGCAGGCGTGGCTGGAGCTGCAAGAGGAAACGCAGCAAAAACTGTGCCAAGAAGCCCTTAGGAGCGTTCTTCACCCTGAGATAGGCCCCGCCTTCATTCAGGGTCAGTTGCTGCTGAAAAAAATGAATACCTTGGATCTTTACGGCCCCTCTTAGATGGCACGTTGGCATATCTTCGAGCTTAACTGTTTTGGCTTGTTTCTTTCTTGCCCTCAGCTGGCGTCTTCACCAATCCTCTCGTGGATGCACCAACAACAGAAGACGGGGAGGAGCACGCGGGATTCAACATTGGGCGTTTGATGGACAAGGCTGGACGCCTGCCTGACTGCGTCGTTATATTTTTGTAAGGCTTCGCTCCTAGAGTCCAAGTTTGAATGGGCTGGAGCCTGCTTGCCGCAGTGGGCAGCTAAAACACTTACTCGTACACTAGATTCGCCCCCGACCGCGCAGGTGCGCGGACGAGGTGGGAGTTTCTCGATGTCTGGACTTGGCAAAAATCGACAGAGAAGAAGAGGAGGCTAAAAGGAGGAAGGCACTTGAAAGAAAGCAGGTCTGCAGGATGGCAACCGCTGCTTAGCATTGAGCCTTCTAAAGGACAACCCACTGCAGCGGACGATACAGCATCGCGCAACGCCACCCACTGCCCACGTCAGTGGAATTCGAGTATTATCTGTTTAGCACCGCCAAGACCTGAACTCCAAGAGCTCAAATGGCTTGAGTGTCCCTGCAGAAACGAAAAAACAGGCGGAAAGCTCCCGTGGATTCCTCTGCAGAAGGAGACAGCGAGTCGGGAACTGGGGGGGAGGGTGACGAAGCGGAAGAGGGGGACGCGGAGCTACCCGCCTCTGAAAAGGCCCGCCAGGAGTTCCTCAAGAGCAAGTTATCCAGAGATGTGGCCTTGCTAGATTGCGCCAAGTCGTTTGCAATGGCAGGAGTCCCTGTGTTGACAGTGCGGTCGGAGCTGTGCGAGGGGACACTGCTGGCAACCGTCAGGAAATTCCTCGAGAGGTTCTTGAGCTACAGAAGGAGCCTTCTTTTGAGTCCGCAGTGCATCCCTCTTACCAAGGCAAGCTGCATGGTCTTCGTTTGTCTGTTATGCTCAGTCTCCCTCTATTGCTTTGCTTGTGGAACAAGGCCACCGACATTCCCCCAAGAAGTGGCCGGGTCCTTTCGTACAGCTCCCGTTGCGCCTTGTCTCTGTGCTTGCAGCCCTTCTGTCAGCGCCTCCTCCGCTGTCGCGCCGTGCGGCTCTCCAAGTACCTTCTCTGCTCTCCCATGAATGTGGACGCCATGGTCAGCGGCAAGGAGTTGATATCCTGTGGAAGGCTTTAGCAGTGCAGCCGTAGGAGCGCTGCTGCTGCTCAAAGCATGTGGCCGCCTTCCCAATCAGGCTTGACAGCCGTAGACGAATTGGCTAGGCGCAAGTGCTACAGCTCTGGTGCGTTGCCTGCTCGCCCTCAGCGACTCAAAAACTTCGCGGAGTTCCCCGTCTTCTTCAGGGACAGAGTTTATTTCCCAGCTGAGACGGAGGAGGAGCGCAAAATATTTTGCCAGACCCCCTCCAAGTTCCTTACGGGGACAAATCCGCCTCCACAGCGGCATCTTCCAGCATGCGTCTTCTTGGGCCCGCTGAACAGCAACCGCACTCTGGTGTGTACCAACTGCCATCCGCTCCATGCATTGCTAAGTATCTAGCTGGCCATTAAGCTGCTTAGAACCCATTATTTCCTGACAGTGCATGGAGATATTTAGAGAAAATAAAGACCTGCTGTTTAGGCGAACGTGCCTCCCGAGCGCTTGCACAAAACGAAGGAAAAGGGTTGAACCGAATTGTGCGCGAACGGGCCCTGCAGATCGCCAAGCAGATAGCCGAGTGGTGCGGCGCCCTCTACCTCAGCCCCCTGCAGCTGATGCAGGAAGTGACAGCAGCATCTGCCCCTACTTCGGCCCTTGGCAAATACATCGTTGGGGACCTGCAACAGTGAGGAAACTGTCTCTACGAGCTGCAAACTATAAGCCCTAAACGTGTCATTGTGCAGCTCGGGCCTGCCTAGCCAAGGCCAGCAAGACTGTTTTTTCACACCTTTTTTTTCAGGGGC
The DNA here is from genome assembly GCA_963920595.1 of Eimeria praecox. NCBI lineage: Eukaryota > Apicomplexa > Conoidasida > Eucoccidiorida > Eimeriidae > Eimeria > Eimeria praecox. Next base: position 1,289,415 of record OY986957.1, read on the forward strand.
AAGGCGGTCGCTCCGTGTTGCACCTGCCGGCTTATTGCCGCTCGTCTTCGGTCGCATGAAGTCAAACAGAGAGGTTTTCTACTCGACGGATGCGGCTTGGAAGGCGTGGGGATACAGGAACTTATGGAAATGCTGCATGGGGCCCCCCACGAAATTACAAGTCTCTCGCGCAAGCACCGACTTGAGCACAATAGCCTTGAGAGTTCGAGCTTGACTGAGGTGTCCTCCCCAGTGGAGGACGAGGGGCCTAGGCCAGAACCTGAACAGCCTCAGAACGAGGCTGCAGGCCAGTCCCTGGATTCGCCGCACCCGGAAGAGCTTCCAGACGAAGGCAGCAAGGGAGCCGAAGGGTCTGTTACTGCTGTTTCTGACTCCGTAGAGGCGAAGCAGCCTGACCAATCTCCTCATCCAGAATCCTTAGAGGGAGAAGAAGGAGAAGCACCTGAGCCTGCCCATGAGGAGCTGGAAGATGAGGGCCAACAGGGTTCTGCTGAACGGACACCTAGCATCCCGCCGCTGCACCTTGGAGAACTGCCTCAGTCTGCGGACCTCCGAGGGCAGTATCCCCTGCCCGTTGGCTCCGGCACCGAAACGCCGTCCCCTGGAGCACAGTCCACGCCCCCTTCAGCTTCCCCAGGGGAGAAGCCTGAAGATCTGCGCGTGTGCGAGCTAGAGGAGGAGGAAGAGGAATCTGACCACGTGATGCCTCCTCCTCCGTTCCCTCTTGTGGATATTGTCTTTGTCTTTGAACCGGAGAGCGACGACTTGTGGAGCGAAGATGAGAGGCTGCTCCAGGAAGAGGAGCCCAAAACCCCCAACAAGGGAACCCCCAAGAAACGTGAGCTACCCCCGATAATTGGCTGTTTAACTTGCTAGTTGGAGCTGCAGCTGCGACGGGGAGTTGGCGTGGACAGTTCACCCAGCTCCAGGGTGAAGGCCTGTACCCCAGATTCTAATTTTAGATCTTAGTGCTTATGGGCAGCCACGGTTCGGGCTCAAGATAACATTTCATCTAACCATTCAACCTGGTGCGTGGTGAGCCTTTTCCAGGGCCATGCTACCCCTACGGGGATGGCCGTGACATCCTGGCGGCCCCCGAGTTGGCTGAGGCAAGGAGAGTCTTCCAAAGCGAGGCCGTTCGGCAGCAGGTGGAGGCTTTCCGTTCTTTTGGCGTTCGAGTCGTGTAAGCTGATTATGCGGATAGGTGTTGCCAAAATAAGCTGTATGAATCGTCCTGGACGATTTACAAGTGCGCCTGCCAATCTCTATAAGCTCACAGAGTGCTGTGGCCTTTGCCGGGGGTGGATGGGGATCGCCTTTGCAGGAACGTCCCCGCAGGCACGTCGGAGTGGCGGCAGTTCGATTTGGTGCAAAAGGAGATTGAGGTAAGCTCACTCCAAGCCCAAGCCTGTTGCTTCTGCAGTTGCATTCACACGAGAAACTTCTCTGTTGCATTTTCTACCCCGAGCTACCTACATGCAGATGCTGTGGACGCTGTGGTGCCCTACTCGCTCCAGGCCATGCTGCGCAGGCGCCATTGCTATGAGCGGCTCAAGGCCCAAGGGCGCCCCGCGAGGTGCCCGATAGAGCAAAGAACTGACATCGCTGCGGAGGGCTTTCTCGCCTCTTACTGCCCAGTTTGCTTGACAGTTGACGTGAGACAGAGACAGAAACACGAACCGCCACACAGACAGTCATGCGCACAAAGATAAAGACAGGAACACACATTGTGGCACAGAGACATGGCAGTTCTACGGTAACCTGTTTGGCCTTGGCATGTGAAGGGTGTAGAAGGGCTTGCATGCATCCCTTAATATATTGCTGTACACATCCGTGAAGCCATCTGTTCTTTCCTGGGATACATATGGTGGAATCAAGAAAATACTAGAGAGAGCGCTCATTGCACAATGAACCTGTTGCGCTCATTCGTGTAATGCATCAGAACGCTCTGCGAGACTGCAGAGAGTCGCCGGAACTTCAGGTGGAGGCCAAAGGCTTTCGCTTTTTCTGCTGCACTGAGGAGCACCTTGATGTAAACCCTCCCTGCTCTCCCTGCTAGAGCTGATGCCAGCCTGGTCCCATGCACGAGTCCAAGCCCCTGATCGCCGAAGGCTGAAACTTTACGCTGAACCCTAAACCATAGACAAACTCAAAAGTACAGTCTCTTCCAACTGACAGCAAACCCAAGGCCAGGCGTCGTGAAACGACAGGGGGAGTGCTTTTTCGCTGCTTGCTTGTGTGGCGCTGCAGCTGCTACTATCGCAGCCCAAACCCTACCTCCAGCAGCAACTGCCGGAGCTGCTGCCTCGCCGGCTTAGTTCCGAGGAAACGGACCAGTGTGCTGCAGTGGCGTTGAAGGGCTACTGCCCCGTCACATTAGGTGGGTTCAGGCCTGACGTCTATGGCTTCTATGTAGGCCCAAGTGCCTCAGCTACCTTTGGGGTTTGGGCCATATTGGGCTGTTGAGATTTGGCGGGTGTAGTGTCTAGGGTTTGGGATTTAGGATGTAGGAGGGACAGAAAGTTGGGGCGAGGCGGCGTTGGCGTGTGCGTACAGTGAGTAACGGGGAGCTGGTGCATGGCAGCAGGCAATTGCTGGTGAGCTACGGGGAGGAGACCTTCTGTTTCGCCACAGAAGAATGCCTGAAACAGTTTATGCTGTACCCCGCCGACTACCGCTCCCGGGCTCAGCTTCCTGCAAGACTCACGGGCAGCCAGCGGCTGGGATTGCCCCCAAAGACCCTCTCCGGAATCGCCCAGGCGGCACGGGAGCGATGCATGCAACAGGCAGAAGCTGCAGGGGCCTCTGGCAACCTTCTAATGGCAGAAGAGGGCCTTGCTGAACTCCGCGACACACTCAAAGATGCACTTACCTACATAGAGGTACAGCAACACCCACCGTCCCTGCTCTCGGGCACACGCTGTGTTACCGCTGCTGTCCTCGAGCAGGCAACAGCAGCACCACAAGCGCCACACCCTTCTATGCACCTACCCAACCGAAACCTATGCAGTCCAAACTCACGTCTCGTCACAACACCGCTGAGGAGCCCTTCGCCACAAAACAAGTGAACGGGCATTTTGTAAGCAGCTGGTGTCGGTGATGTGCGCCTTCAAGCATGCGCCCTCAGGTGGCGGCTCTCAAGCCAGGGGGTTGTAAGCCGCGGTGTCAGTGTCTGCTTCTGCCTCTGCCTCTACCCGTATCTGTTGCTTGACTCAGGTATCTACGCTGGACGTGCTTATGGAGGCTCTTGTGTTTGTTGGAACAAACCGCCCACTGCATCCACAGTACAACCAACATTCCAGCGCAGTGCGGCTCGTTGCGCATTACCTACGAGCTAAAAACCCTCTTATTTCTGGTCGTGCCAAGGTAGAAGCAGAGGCAGCACTTCAAACTTTTATTGAGGGTAAGTCTGCTGCGGTGGTTCCTTCTTTTGAGATGCATGTGGGGACGGGGCGTCGGGCACCAAACAATGAGCAAGTAGCCACAAGCATATTGTGCTGGGAGGGCTTCAAGCCCGTGGGGGATGGCAAGAGATAGATAAGTTTGGAAAGGCTGGTGACTGTTGAGAGTTTGTAAAGGATGATGCGTAATCACAGCGAAGGGTGAGGGGAGCCTCTTTAGCAAAGCTTAAGGAGGCGCTGGTGAGAGTGTTGGGTCTTTGTGCGACCACAGAATGTCAAACCCCGTTCGACGCTCGCCAGGCAATCTTGCAATTTCATCACCACATGGAGAAGGAAGGTCAGAGCTACCTACCCCCAGAGCAGGTCAAAGCTCACCAGGCGAAGGTCGCGCCCGAGAAGCTGCTCGAGGAGTGGAGCCATCTCAGCGAGCTCAACTATGCACGGGTAACTAAGAGGCTGGACAGGCTGCTATGCCTCGAGTAGGGAGAAGTACAGCAGCAATACCAGATATAGGCTGCAGACTCTCCCCATATGAAGGACCTGACCCTTCAGAGCGGCGTATGCATGCATGCCTTACCAGGTGGGAAGGGGCTGGTGCTGCCAGCCGCTGCCCATGACGGCAACTCCTGCCACGCTAGAAAGTTGCCCGCGTGTGGTTGGGGGTTGGCGTCGGATTAGTAGGGGCAACAAGCAGCGCCTATGAGATGAACGTAACACCTAAGATAACTGAACAGCCTGGCTTTCAACTGTAAGGGCTACTAGGACAGGCGCCCTTCGTTACTGCTGTGAAGGCCATGAGTCTCGAGTTCAGCACAGTCTGCAGCAGATACATGCAGCTTGCAGGCTGCCTTACATGTGCTGCCTCTTGCCTGTCTGTTTCGTTTCACTGCTGGGCTGGGCTGTGTGTTGTAAAGTGTGTCTTTGCTCGAAACCTTCGCCGCTACGCTGGGCCTAGCAACAACTGTGGGGCTGATAGATGGAGCAGCACGGTCCTCTATTGGCAAACTCAGTAGGAGGCATAGAGCACTGTGGGGGATCTGTAACCCCACTACCAGCTGCCTCCCTGCTAGACCTCTGTCGATGGCTGCGTGTCAGTACGCACCTATGCGGGGCACCTAAACCCCTAAAATAACTATCCTGAAGCAATCTCAAGCTGCTGCATTAAGATAGAAAACCTGTGGGGCCTTGTACAAAAGGGCAGGCAACCAGCGCCTGAGTGGCTGGGGCGGTCTGTCCCTGTGAGACCGCAGGGACTGAGGATTAGAGGAGCAGATGTCTCTTTAATGCGGCATCAGGGGGAAAGAAACTACCCCGAAATAGGGTTTTCTTTGTTTTTATTGGGGACCAGGGAATTTCCCTTTCTGTATCTGAAATAAAAAACTAAAAATGAGGAGGATCAAGCTCTTCTTACCTCGCCGCCTTCCTGCGGTCGCCGCGGTCGACCGGGGCGGGGCAGTGGTGTGGCCGCTGCCTCAGCTGCTGTGTGCCAGCTGATAGTTGAGGTGGATGTACACCTGAAAACCTGAATTTACCTCCTAAACTGCAAATATTGCAGGGATTTAAAACATACTTGTACCATATTTAAGGGTCTTTCTCTTGTTTTACCCCTGATCTGACCTGCTCTCAAAGAGCTGCGGTCCCGATGCTGCCGCTCGCCAGGTAGCTCTTCTCCTTCGTCTGCCTTCAAATTTCTTCCTTTTCCACCATTTCTCCCTTCGTGTCTGTTTGTCATCTATTTATATAATAAGTCCAATTGCCATTGGGCAGATAGAACCTGTCCCAATTCGGTTTCTTTCCTGTGGGCGCGGCAATTGCTACCTGCTCCACACGGAAACCTTCGAGTGGGCTAGGTACTAGCGAAGGCGTCTCGCCTCTCTATTCATATTCTCTTTCTTTTCAAGCTTGTATTATTAATCCCTTCCTTTCACAACATCTTTTCCCCTCATTTTCCCCTCAACTATTACGCCACTGGGGGCCGCCGACCCAGTTCTCTTCTGGTGCTATCTGGGATCGATCCCCGAGCTGTGTCTCGTTCCCAGTAGCAGAAACATCATCATCAGCAGCCTCTGCACCAGGAGCAGCAGCAGCAACGGAAGCCCGGCGAGAGGGCAGCCTCTGAGATGGCGGTCAGGCGTGAGGTTCCCGGCCTGAAGAGGCTGTGCCTAGGTGCCTTTGCAGCTTTGTGCCTGGCTGCCTCCAGCTCTGTACACGCAGTAAACGACTCTGAAGCTACACCAAACCCATGGGGAGACTCTCTTCAGAAATATAACATACCTTTTATACATGGTAGGCCAGCGCAAACCCTCTAAGAAGCTTCTTTTGTTTTGGCTGTTGTGCTGCAGTTGCTGGATGTTGCAGCGATATTTAGAAGTAGTTTCTCTCTCTTTAGGTATATCTGTGTCCCCCACCTCCATCCATCTTAGGTGGTGTTAGGATACCACTATCTTTTATTGCTGCTAGCGAGGGTAGTTGGACATGTGCGTGTGATGCGGTCTTTAACGGATTCAGGCAGCGGGGTGTATGTAGACCTCGGGAACACGAAGGTAGTGAAGGGGAGGAAGTACAGGGAGCCTGCAGGGCAGTGCCCTGTGATGGGGAAGGTGATAACGTTGCAACAGCCAACAACAAATGCCTCTATTTGGCCAGGGGATTACTTAGCTAGGGTACCTACCCAGGGGTCACCACAAGATGTACAGCCTCTAGGTGGGGGCTTTGCAATGTGGGAGACTACCCCAGTGAAGATAAGTCCTATGACACTTTCAGAATTGAAGAAGATGGCAGAGAAGCAACACGCTAAGAACGATCCCACCTCCCCCGCTACTCAGAAATTACAGAAAGTACAAGATGATCATGGCCTCTGTGCCTGGTGGGCCTGGTCTACGTTTGCAAAGAATAGTGGAAACACCTTAGAAACCAAATATCGTTATCCATTTGTATGGGATGGGGAGAAGAAGGTTTGTACTCTGTTAGCGGTGTCGATGCAACTGCTTCAAGGGGCAGGCAAATACTGCACTGCAGGGGATGAGTCGCCTACTTTGACTTGGTATTGTTTCTATCCTGAGAAGACAACAAGAAATATATCTTACAATTCCCCCTACATCCGCGAGGATCACGCCTCAATGTGTCCAGAGAAGCCCATCAATGGGGCACACTTTGGGGTGTGGAATGGCACTGCCTGTGCTCGTATGGTCCCTCGATACAGACAGCAAGTTGATACTCCTGAAGATTGTGGTCGTGCTGTTTTTAAGGTTTCCTCTTCGGACAACCCCACCCGTTACACACACACTCCTACAGCTCAGGGTACCCCAGACGATGCCTCAAATGCTGTACCTACACTGTGGCCTGTTGGGGCCTTTGGGGATGATCAACCCGATTCTCAAGGTGTTGGAGTCAACTACGCTAATTGGTTTTCAGATGGATATTGCGAGATGTATGACACCGTCCCCACCTGTCTAACACAGGCCCCCGGCCAGCTGGCGTACACCTCGCTGGGATCGATCGACTCCCGCGATACAGAACTTCCCCCCTGCACCAGCGCCTCCGAAGGGTGGAAGATATACGGCTATTGTGAATGTGGGGGTGAAAACGGCGAGCCGTGGGTCTGCGAAAACGGGGTGTGGGTAGGAGGCAGCGACGAATGCGATTGTAAGAACGAAACCACACTAACAATACAACACAACATTACAGAATACAGAAAGAAGTATAAAGACACGGATTAAGGCGTTATACACACCAACACACAATCACACAAACAAAAACGAAGTCAAACGGATGCTGCAGTCAGACAATCCAAAGTTAAATAAATAAGACACGCACACATACACTGTGATGAACGCATACACGTACAACAAGACACATATATATATATATATATATATATATATATATATATATATATATATATATATATATATATATATACACGCACCCACAGAACATATGAGAACGGGCTAGTAGCCGTAGAGATGTAGCCAAACTCGACGAAGAAAAGCACACAGAAAGATGACCGCGAAACACCCAAAGGCGGTGAGGCGAGCGGCGCAGGCGGAGACAAACATATCTGCATGCAGAAACGAAAGGAAGGAGACAGACAAGCACCAAACTCGAGAGAGATTTTCAGGAAATCTGATGAGAAGCTGGCAGTGTACGTCGTTCTTTGCAGGCAGTAGCATCCTCCCCTTGGCCTTGGGACTGAGCGTGGGGCTTCTGGTGCCAGTTACAGCTATCGCTGCCTACCTCTTGTACAGAAGGTGAGGCGCTGAAGCAGCAGCTAGCTACACAGCGAAGTGTGCAGCTTCAAACCCTCACGAGGCATTATCAGAGAAGGGGAATCACGAGAGAGAGTCTAGCTGATCTGGTGAGAAGGGGTATACGTTTTATCTCAGGAGGAGACAGAACAGCCAGGGAGGGCCATCTGAGAAGAAACGATTGCTTAGCGAAGACAAGGGGGGAGACGAGGAGTTCTCTAAGGTACAACAACGAAGAAATCACAAGAGAAGCGACTTAGCGCAGGAGGCAGAGCCTTCGTTCTGGGGAGGTAAGAACCCAAAGCTAAACCCCAGGGGGGGGGGGGGGGGATCATCGCAGCCTCTGACCTGCACATATACAGCTCTAAGAGGAACGGCAGGCACAAGCTGTTGCTGCTGTTGTTTGTCTACCTCCGCATAGACAGAATCAAACAGGGGACACACACATGCAGTTGCTGCTGTTTGTCTGTCTCTTCCCGTAAGGATGATTGATGCGGCGGTGTATGGCGAGCTTGTGCCATACTGCTTGTGTTCACCTCATACTTGCGGTGTCTGCGGTCTTTGTTGTTTTTCGCAGAGACACAAGCAGAGCAAACAAATGTTACAATAGACGACAATACTCACGACGCCTACTACTAAGGAGCCCCATCCGTACAGCCCTTCTTCTGTGTAGAGCCACAACGGCCCAATAGCCGCCCGTGAGGGCCCACAAGCCCCCAGAGAAGGGCAAGGAACCTCGAAAAGCCCCTACACAGGCTGCATGCAGGCAGACGGGGAAGCCGTAGACTAAAACACTTGGCTGGGTGCTAAGTACATATACATATACGTATATATATATATATATATATATATATATATATATATATATATATATATATATATATATATATATATATATATATATGCATTATATATATTCCTGTCTCCCTGCGAGCTGCTAGGCTGCACTAGTTAGCGACATCCTCCCTCCTCCCTTTTCTCCCCTTCCCCTGATCACTACCTTCCTCAGCGCGTGGCATTTATGAGGCACAGCGTTTGACCTTGGCAGAGTATACAACCTCTGCACTGCAGCAGCAGCTGCAGCAGCAACAGTTATAGCAGCAGCAGTTGCAGCAGCGGCCGCCATACTTAGTAGGTGTGTTCGGTTCCTATAAGTAGCGGAAGCGGCGGCATCAATTCGTTTAAGGATTGGTTTAAGTTGCTGCTTCAGAGTACATCTAAAGACAGCGTCAGAGGCCGCCTCTTGCCTGGGGCTGGCCTAGCTGCTTAGACACTAGACAAAACAGTGCGGCGGCTGACTCCCCCTGGTGTACAGGGGGACAGCCATTAGACGTTCGTTTTTTCATTGAAGTAACGAACTCTCTAGAGAGACTGAAGCTGCCCTCGCGTTGCTGTATGAACAGAGGCATTTAGTACGTTAGTAGACACACCACAGCAGACAGCACTAGCTACCGCTATAAGAGTATATTTGGATTAAAGGGAAGGGAGCTGAGCAAGGGCCTCTGTCTGCTTCTGGCTACTCCGGCCTTGAAATGCCTGCTCGAGCCTGTCTTGCTGCTCCTGTCGAGAGTAGGCAGGTACTTCTTCCTCTTGAATGCTGATCAGCGTTAGACGCCCCTCCTCATCCCCCACCACCAAAACAGGAACAGACGGAGCATATCTGCATAGATGTCGCAGCCCCCTAACGTCTTAACATAAGAGTACAACTTCATCGCCAGCAGCAGCAGCACTTACAGCAGCAGTGTGAGCAGGAAGAGCAGCAGCAGATTTGTGTTGGTTGCCGCATGCGAAGTAACGCGACTATGACTGCATGCATGCGCGAGGGCATAGGCTATGAAAAGCAGCAGATCCAGCAGTTTCTGTAGTATGAAGGAAAGAGGAACAATGAGAGGAAGAAGAGAGAGAGGGAGAGAGAGAGAGAGAGAGAGAGAGAGAGAGAGAGAGAGAGAGAGAGAGAGAGAGAGAGAGGCTGCCTAAGGCGTTCAAGCCCCACCTGATCTGGGTGAGACGTCGAGGGACCTTCTGGCCCCCAAATGTGGGATATAAAACAGCTGCAGGGTCTGCTGTTTGATCCGCGCAGTTCCAAAGTTCAACACGGCCGTTGTTAAATGCACAACAGAAGGTTGTAGAGTCATACGGGCTCCTATAAGAGGGTTTAGGGTTTAGGGTTTAGGGTTTAGGGTTGCAACAGCACAGCCACAGCCACACCAAACAAAGCCCAGTCAACAGCGAGCAGAAACAAAAGCAACACGCAGCAAACAGCAAGCCTTCAGTTATGCAGCAGCAAACAGTAAATGGAAAGAGCGGCAACAGGAACAAAGCAGCAGCAGCAGCAGCAGCATAAGCGGTAGAAGCAGCAGCAGCAGGAGCAGCAGCACCAGCACCAGCAGTAGCAGCAAGAGAAGCAGCAGCACACGCAACCGAAGCAGCAGAAGCAGCAGAAGCAGCAGAAGCAGCAGCAGAAGCAGCAGCAGAAGCAGCAGCAGGTGATATACCAACAAACATCCATGACAGCACTAGGGATTTCTGTGGAGGTAAAGACTTCTGCTTCTGCCTGATGGCGGCCAACAGACCAAAGCCGCACTGTCCAATCAGCGGAGCCACTCAGCAAAAAATGTGGAGAAAAAGGACTAACACGTACCTGAAACAAATACACAAAAACCACATGCATGCATGCATGCATGCATGCATGCATGCAGACGCTGGACCCTGCTCAAAGGCCCATGGGGCTTTTAGTAGTCTGTGGAGCCCCTAGCAGCAGCTGTGGGGCTCCAAGCTTTCTGTGGGGCCCCTAGCGTTCTATGGGGCGCTTAGCAGACCCCAATGAGACTGAGAGCAACGCCCTGCTGCATACTGTCGAAGGGGGCGTTGCTGCTAGACACTAACAGTAGCATTAGCAGCGGCAGCAGCAGCAGTAGCTGCCTCCAGCGGAAGAACAGGGGATACAGAACAAGACAGAACAGAGGACACAGCTCTAAACTGCCAAAGACAGCCCAGGAGGCTTAGCAGCAGCAGCACCGAAGAAGACAGATACAATCAAAAGCAGCAGAAAAACTGTACAAGGCAGCACACAACGAGAACAGCAACGAGAAAGGAGACAGAGTAAACCCCCTCAAAAACCTTTTTGATATCTGTAGACGTCTCAGCCGCATGCATGGGGCCCCTCCCCTCTCCCCCCCCCCCCCCTTCCCCTCCCCCCACCACCTCGCTTTGTCTTTGAATGAAAGCACAAGTATACAAAGAGCTTACTGTCCTGACAGGTCCCCTATGTCCGTAGTATGTACATAAGAATTGTTCGTTATAATTGAGAGAGCATTTATGAACAACTCCATCATCTGCTGCAACAAAATAAATACTGTTATCTTCTCCTCCAGCCAAATCCAAAGATAGCCCCGCAGCATAACGAAAGAGATGGCCTTTGGGGGCATCCTTCTTAGCAGTGCTCAGTTGTAAGGCTGAAGGATTTACTGTACGCCGCACATTCATGACTGTAGAGTTTATAAGCCCTAAATAAATAATACAAATAAAAAAAACAATACACGCAATATACATGCACACGCATGCAGCCCCAAGTCCTCTGCACGCCAAATATACCCTTCACAAACGTTCCTCCTATCTCAAACAATACAAGATACCACAGCAAACTAAAGACTAGCTAGATAGCTAGCTAGATAGCTAGATAGCTAGCTAGATAGCTAGTTAACTAGCTAGCTAGTTTATTGTCACGAAGACTCCGCCATCTCCTCAGCTAGCTGCCTGCCCCATTCTACCTTTCTCTTTATACCCAAGGCGGAGGAACGAAGGAAGCCACGGCTAGCTAGCCAGGGCAACTGCTAGCTAGCTACAGCTAGCGTTAGCTAGCTACACATTGGCACAACTGTTACTAGCCCCAACCAGGGCCAGCTAGCCACATTGAAGAAGCTAGCTAGCTAGCCAGTGCTGGGGCCTACGAACCCTGCTGCTGCCTCTTACCTTTCTGCATACTCCACTGCAGCACTTGTCCGTCTCCTCCTGTAGACAGCAGACCCTCAGTGCCCTCTCGTACGAGCCACTTCAAGTCCCAAACAGTGTCGGTGTGCTGACAGCCCTGCATGCAAGGCGACAGCAGCAGCAGCAGCAGAAAACAGCAGCACGCGACACACCCCAGAACAATACCGCCAAGAGCAGCTACAGCAAATGCAGAGGTTATTGCAGCAGAAACAGAATCAACAACACCAGCAACAACAAGTGCAGCAGCAGAAACAGCAAATGCAGCAGCAGCAGCAGCAGCAGACGCAACAGCAGCAGCAGCAGCAGATGCAAAGAGCGGCGCCCAACCTAGACCTGGGGGGCCGGCTGTATGTTGAGGGGGGCAGGCATCAGCAAGCAATTATGAAGCAGCAAACGCCAGAGCAGCAGCGCGAGGCCTCAAAACATCACTGTTTGCTACATCTGCAGTGTATGTACACCTCAGCCTCCTCACCGCTGCGCCCTCTGAGCCTGCGCTGTGCAACACCGGCTGATCCCGCGGCAACCGTAAATCCCAAACACCAACCCCACCATCCAGCATTCCTCCTGTGCAGCAGCAAGCAGCCCTCATGCAGCAGCAGCTGCTGCAGTTGCTGCTCCCCCTGCTGCTGCTGCTGCTGCTGCGGCTCAAAGCCACCTATACCCTCTCGCCAGCCAAAGCCATTCCTTTCTGCCGCATACAGCTGCAGCAGCAGCAGCTGCTGCGAGCTTCTGCTGCTGCAGCAGGGGCTGAATGCTGCTGCAGCAGCAACAACATCTGCCGCATCTGGAAGTGTTTGGTGTTGTGTCTACAAGTAAAGACAGAAGGAGACAAGACAGACAGAAGCAATATCTGCTGCACAGCTCACCTGCTAGAAGATGCGGCTGCTGCGAGCCAAAGGCGAGAGTAGTGACGCCTGATTTGCAAGTGATGACGCGCTGAGGATAAAGGGGATTGGCTATGGACCAAAGCTGCAGCTTCCCTGCATGCAACAATGTGGTGTACATACACCTCAGAAAGAATCGCACAAGGTGTACGTACACCTCAAAAAGAACCGCATGCAGTGTACGTACACCTGAGAAAGAATCGCACAAGGTTTATGTACACCTCAAAAAGAACCACGTGCGGTGTATGTACACATCAGAAAGACCCCCTTCAGGTGTACATACACCTCAGGAAGACCCCCGTCAGGCGTATATACACCTCAAGAAGAACCGCATGAGCTGTACGTACAGCTCAAAGAGACAACCACAGCGATGCAGTGATGTGGATATGATACACAGCCCGAGCGTCTTAGATTTTCTCTTTTATTCCTTCTTTCTCTTTTGCTGTTTGTTTGTCTCGCAGGCCCCCTCACTCTCTCTCTGTCTGTCCCCTTATCTTCTTAAACCCTCTTAAACCCTAAACCCTTACCTTCATCTCGCCCCAAGCTGCTGCTTCGTTTGGCTTTCTGTTAGTGCAGTGTTGACTTAACGTGCATCTGCTAGCTGCAGCTGTGTGCTGTATATATATATATACATATATATATATATATATATATATATATATATATATATATATATATATATATATATATATATATATATGCATACATATTTCTATGCAAGTATATATGTATTTATACACAAGCACAAACATATCCGCATATATCCGCATACGCAAAAGTACATGCACATAATATATACATACACATAAATCTATACATGTATGCGGAGATATAGATACAGAGGCACTATATATATACATATATATATATATATATATATATATATATATATATATATATATATATATATATATATATATATATACCTGAGCGAGGAGTGTTAAGACTGCAGGGGGAGCAGCTGAGAGCAGCACAGAGAGTGTCTGTGTAGGCGGGGTGATGGGCTATCGCTCGGACACCAAGCGATTCTCTTGTCTGTCTTCCGTCAAAGTCCAGGAGCTCCTTCAGCTGCTGCCGTATCCCTCCACCTGAAAGCAGCAGCAGCAGCAGCAACAGCAGCAGCAGCAGCAGAAACAGCAGCAGCAGCAGCAGCAAATAGAAACCCTCCCCGGCTTCTCACGAGAAATGTATGAGCTGAGGTTCTTGAAAACACAACGCTATTAGGACATCTCCTCAAATGTACTATATATATATATAAAGAGAGAGAGAGAATATGCTATACTATGCTACTTAGTCTAAACTATATATCTATATATATTTATATATCTAAAGACATGTATATATATATATATATATATATATATATATATATATATATATATATATATATATATATATATATATATACGTATACAGATATGTACATAAATAAATAAACATATACATATATATATATGTATATATATATATATATATATATATATATATATATATATATATATATATATATATATATATATATATGTACATAAATAAATATATACAATATAACCGATAGCATATCCCATATTATATATTTCGTACTTTGCTGTTCCTCTTCAGCATCGTCTGAGTCTGATGCTTCCCGCTCAGGCTCCTGCTCATCGTCTTCCTTGTCAGTATCAACTGCAGCAACAGCAGCAGCAGCAATAACAGCAGCAGCAGCAATATCAGCGTCAGCATCAGCAGCAGCATCAGCAGCAGCAGCAGTATCATCATCAGCAGCAGCACGGGAGGGAGCGCGAGAAGTTGAAGGATGCGTGCATTGTTGCTGCAGCTGGTGCTGCAGCTGGTGCTGCAGCAGCACAGCAGCAGCACAGCAGCAGCACAACAGCAGCAGCACAGCAGCAGCACAGCAGCAGCACAGCAGCAGCAGCACAGCAGCAGCAGCACAGCAGCAGCAGCACAGCAGCAGCATCAGTCCCTACTATGGTTTATCTACATACTACAAAGATAGCTAGTTTCTCTTGCTTCTCTCTCAGGAGGAGGTTGCTCGAGGACGTCGTCAGCAAGCTGTAAGGCCTTAAACCCTCTATACAACATTTGCTGCTTATGAAATTGCTGCTGAGACAGAGCAACTTCTACTCGCTGAGCCAACAGCCCAATCCCCTTAGAAAGAGGACGATCAGAAGACACCTAAACATATATATATATATATATATATATATATATATATATATAGACACTTAAACATATATATATATATATATATATATATATATATATATATATATATATATATATATATATATATATATATATATATATATATATATATATATATATATATATATAGACACTTTCAAGAAACCATAAGCCCTAAACCCTAAACCCTAAACCCTAAACCCTAAACCCTAAAACGTTAACAATAAGGAGAGGCAATTCTTCTTGTCATGGAAACAACACCAATGGGAGCAGCAGCATTTTCAGAAACAGCGTCAAGAGCAACAGCAGCATCAACCGCAGTAGCAACAACAACAGCAGCAGCAGCAACAGCAGCAGCAGCAACAGCAGCAACAGCAGCAACAGCAGCAGCAACAGCAGCAGCAGCAACAGCAGCAACAGCAGCAGCAGCAGCAGCAGCACAAGCGTACCAGCCAGTCGGTTTTTGGTTTGTCTGTATCATCAACTGTTTCCACAAAATCTTCTTCTAAATTCTTTCTCAACATATTTATCCCTAAATCTACTATTGACGGCCTCTGCGATTTACGTGTAGTAACGCTAGACACAGAGCCTTCTGTGCAAATATACAAGTAGAAGCAGCAACAGCAGCAGCAGCAGCAGCAGATGCTGCTGCTGCTGCTGCTGCTAGTGTGGAGGTTATATGAACTCGCAGTTGCTGAAGCAACGTCCGATAGCTCAGCAGCAAACCCGCAGCAGCAGCAGCAGCAGCAGCAGCAGCAGCAGCAGGATGAGCAACAACAAAAACATCATCGTCATCATCATCGTCATCATCATCATCATCAGCAGCAGCAGCAGGAGCAGCAGCAGGAGCAGCAGCAGGAGCAGCAGCAGGAGCAGCAGCAGGAGCAGCAGCAGGAGCAGCAGCAGCAGCAGCAGCATCAGCAGTAGAACCTGTCTTTCGTGTGCTGCCTGTCGAAGACAGTCTCCTCGAGACGCTGAAACTCCCTCCTGCTCTTCTTGTATTTTCCTTGCCTCTCAAACGTTGAGACGCAGCAGCAGCAGCAGCAGCAGCTGTCTGTACACCTAAATCATCAAGCTTACGTGATATAGAAGTGTGGGGTGATGTGGCGGAGAGGGGCCCCTGGGGGCCCCCCCCATTATTATTACTGATATTTCTTGGCTTGTCACGAGAAGAAGAAAAATAATCTAAAGATAATAAACTCCCCTCCGTCTCTAAACCCTCAACAGTAAATGCCTCTGCTGCTCTATGCCAAGCAGCACAAAACGCTTCTACCCTAAAACACAAAATAATTATAAAATAAATATATTTAAGTTGTAGAAAATATACACACAAACAGACACAGAAAGAAACGACTTATATACACCATATATATATATATATATATATATATATATATATATATATATATATAATAACAATAACAACAAAGGCAAAGAAATAAAAGACACTGCTGCAGCAGACAGTGCAATAGCAGCTGCAGCAGCAGCAGAAGCAGCAGCAGCAGCAGAAGCAGATGTTGACGCAGAGGCAGCAGAGGTTGCAGCAGCAGCAGCAGTAGAAGCAGCAACAGACGCTAACGCAGCAGCAGCAGCAGCAGCAGCAGCAGCAGACACTGAAGCAGCACCCTTCCCGATCACCCCACCTCATGCAGAAGCAACTAAAACAGCAGCAGCACCAGCAGCAGCAGCAGCAACAGCAACAGCAGCAGCAACAGCAGCAACAGCAGCAGCAGCAGCAGGAGGAGGAGGACGAATCCTTACAAGGATACTGGCTTAGCAGCAAGAGCATCATGTATAGCAGCAGGAGAAGCATCAAAACCAATATCAACCCCACTATTATTTTCTGTTGCTGCTGTTTGTAGCTTTTGTTGCGGGTTTAATGTTTGTACATATATATTTTTAAATTTTTTTGATAATGTTTGTGTTGCTGTTTTGAGCTCCGTATACACTCGATTTCTTTGTATTATATCATAGTATTCTTCGCTCCCACGAGCAGCACAACGAGAAGGCTTTGTATATAATATACATGTTGCTGTCTCCTCTAATTCTATTACACAGTCTCCTTGATGTCCGTACGTAGACACCCCACTATCTAATGCTGCTGCTCCTGCTGCTGCTGCTGCTCCTGCTGCTCCTGCTGCTCCTGCTGCTGCTGCTGGAGTGCTTGATCCGCCGCCTCCGCCTCCTGCTGCGTCAGATACTGCAGCTCCTAGAAGGTTTAACATACAAAAAAGCAACCGCAGTCTTAGATCATATATATATATATATATATATATATATATATATATATATATATATATATGTATCTCTCTCTGTGTATATGCATGCATGCTTATATCTATCTATATATCTATATATCTATATCCATACCTATCTCTCTCTCTCTCTCTCTATATATATATATATATATATATAGATATAGATATATATAGATATATAGATATATAGATATATATATATATCACTGTGTGTGAGAGAGGGAGGGACAGAGACAGAAACAGAGACAGGCAGAAAGAGAGACAGAGAGAGACAGAGAGAGAGATAGACAGAGACAGAGAGAGACAGAGAGAGATAGACAGAGACAGAGAGAGACAGAGGGAGAGAGAGATGCCTACATACATCTAACTGTACAATCATATGCACGCAATCTAAATACTATAAGATATTACATTATAATAAAATATAAAATAATGTAGCGCTACATAACATAATATGTCATAGAATATATATATACATATATATATATATATATATATATATATATATATATATATATATATATATATATATATATATATATATATATATATATATATATATATGCAACTAGCGGCAGATAGAAGAGGAGAGAAAACCTACAAAATATTAAAAACTGCTATCAAATTGGCTGGTTTAGCAGGCATACCTGCCGCAGACGGTTTAGGGTTTAGGGTTTAGGGTTTAGGGTTTAGGGTTTAGGGTTTAGGGTTTAGGGTTTATTAGAGGTAGAGAGACAAACCTTTAGTTTGTCCCTGTTCGCCTGGGGTTGAAGGAGCTGCTGCATCTTCTTGCTGCTGCTCTCGCAGCTGCAGCTCTGCAGCACATATTCAGGTGTATCTGCAGCTCAGAAATTCGAGTGTACGTACACCTGAGAGTGTGAGAGACTTTGCTGTGTATATGCAGACGGTGCTGCTCTAGGGTGTACAGACACCTCAGCCAGCCCAGCTACAGGCTGAGGTGTACAGGCAGGTAAGACTATCTACTGGTATTCACGCTAAGCCCGTTTAAACAACATACAAACAGCACGAGAGACAGCAATGCTAGCCTAGCCTTCGTGCTGCTGCAGCTGTCTGCTGCAGCAGCAGCAGCAGCAGCAGCAGCAGCAGCAGCAGCAGCAGACAGCTGCAAAAGCAGCAGCAGAAAGATGCTGCTTCAGGAGAGCAGCAGCATCAGCAGCAACAGAGATCCGCAGCAACATCAACAGCAGCGAGCTGCAGCAGCAGCAAATTGGCAGCAGCAACAGCAGCAGCAGCAGCAGCTTCAGCAGCAGCAGCAGCGAGCTGCAGCAGCAGCAAACTGGCAGCAGCAGCAGCAGCACCTGCCTGCCTCAATAATATCTGCTGCGTCTTCATCAGGATCTGAAGCTGCGCTGTACAGACGCCGAGGCGTTACATTCTTCCCGTTCAACAAAACTTGATATCCTCCCGGACCTGCAGCAGCAGCAGCAGCAGCAGCAGCAGCAGCAGTAGCATAGCAGCAGGAGTAGTGTTGTGGAGGCAGCAGCAGAAGGTCTCTTGCTGCTGCAAGCTGCTGCTGCTGCTGCAGCAGCAGCAGCAGCAGCAGCTATCTGATCTTAACTAGGGGTTCTTAAGCCCTTACAAGCTCGACACGCTACAGCAGCAGCAGCAGCAACAGCAGCAGCACTTGCTGCTGCTGCTGCTACTGTATCGTGTTCGGCTGCTCGTTCGAGTTGCCACCCTGCGGTGTATCTGCAGCTATGGGAGTCTAACAAAGCCCTCTCCTTGATGCTGCTGCAGCTGTACACTAAACCCTAAACCCTAAACCCTAAACCCTAAACCCTAAACCCTACATCTACTGCCCTCTCTCACGTCAGTTGCTCTGTATCTTTGCTGCTTTGGTTGGTGAGCAATGAGCAAAACCCTAAACCCTAAACCCTAAACCCTAAACCCTAAACCCTAAACCCTAATGGCTGTGGTTTCAGCTGTTGCCTCGCCTCCTCTTCCCTCTCTCCATCGTCTCCACTCTAAACCCTAAACCCTAAACCCTAAACCCTAGAAGCTAAACCCTATACGAATGTCTGTCACCCCTCATCCCCTCTTTCGCGTTAGGGGGCTCAGATATAATTAGGGTTTAGGGTTTAGGGTTTAGGGTTTAGGGTATTACCGAGGCTTTCTGTAGCCCTTGAGGTTCTAAATGCTGGGGTGTCTCGGGAGATGGATATTTTTCGTGTTGGGGTTTGTTGTTTTGATTCTGCTGTTGTTGTTTTTCTAAATAATTGTGAAGCTCGAGTTGTGGCGCCGCTCGGTTGCGGTAGACTGAGGCTAGGTCTTTTTGATGTCATGTTGTTGTTTTTATTGTATTTATATTATTTATTTATTATTTAATAATTAATATTAATAAATATATATATTATAGTAGGCTTTTGATACAGGGTATGCACTACTTCAACCTCTTACAAATCCTGCTGCTGCTGCTGCTGCTGCTGCTGCTGCTGCTGCTGCTGCTGCTGCTGCTGCTGCTCCATAACACTAAGGAAATCTGAACATATCCATGTATAAATAAAATAAAAATAAATATTTAATATTTTTGTACTTTGTTTCATTTCTTCTCTCCATACACAGAGCCAGAGAGACCCCAGCGCATGCGCTCACAGCCACGAGACCGACAACAGCAGCAGCAGCAGCAGCAGCAACAGCAGCAGCAACAGCAGCAGCAGCAGCAGCAGCAACAGAAACACCAAATAAATATTCCTAGACCTTCTTGTTAATCTGAGGACTCAAATCTATTTTGTTTTGCTGCTGCCTTCTGCATGTGCTTCTGCTCGCCACTAAACTGTAGGTAGCAACACCAGCAGCAGCAGCAGCAGCAGCAGCAGCAGCAGCAGCAGCAGCAGCAACAGCAGCAGCAGCAGCAGCAGCAGGTTGTGAGCAACAACAGCAACACCACTAGCAAGTATTGAAGCGACAGTCAGGTGTATGCTGTCTCTGCAGTGTCAGTACATTTGCAGGCATCAGCCAAATCTAGCTGCTGCTGCTGCTGCTGCTGTTGCTGCTGCTGCTGTTGTTGTTGTTGCTGCTGCTGTCCTATGAGAACAGCTTCCACCTAGGGACATTCAAGCGGCTCATCCGCATAGCTGCAGCAGCAGCAGCACACACGGCGGTTGCAGCAGTAGCTGCAAGAGCTGCAGCAGCAGCAGCAGCAACAGCAGCAGCAGCAGCAGCAGCAGGATGCCGCCAAAGGAGTTTATTCGGCCCCGAGCGCCAAGCCCTGAAGTCCTTCGTCTCGTGGAAGCTGCTGCAGAGATAGATCAGCAGCAGCAGCAGCAGCAGCAACTGCAGCAGCAACAGCAGCAGCAGCAGCAGCCGGAACAGTCAGAGTTTGACGCAGACGATGTAGAGCTTCAGCGTGCCCTTGAGGCCTCCCTTAGAGAGTGTGAGATGCTGCTGCTGCTGTTGTTAACAGGGATGCAGCAGCAGCAGCTGTAGTAGTAGTAGTAGCAGCAGCAGCAGCAGCAGTAACAGCAGCAGCAGCAGCAGCAGCAGGAGCAGCAGCAGCAGCAGCAGCAGCAGCAGTAGTCGTAACGGTTCAACTCTGTATGTATATTGTCTGTCTGTGCAGCTGCTGCTTCGCCAGACACCTACCCTGCTGCTGCTGCTGCAGCAGCAGCAGCAGTTCCTGCTGCTGCTGCTGCAGCTCCAAGACAGCTATCTGCTGCAGAGTATATGGCGCTGCTGCCAGAAGACGATGATCTGACAGATCTGCTGCAGCCTCCTTCTCCCCGCAGCAGCAGCAGCACATTCCCTCTGAGCCGCAGCAGCCGCAGCAGCAGCAGCAGCAGCAGCAGCAGCAGCAAGAAGCTTCCAGAGGATCGCTTTAGAATACCTCCTGAGTGGATAGAGGAGGAGGAGAGACGGGGTTGCTGCTGCTGCTGCAGGGCCCCTACCAGCAGCAGCAGGAACAGCAGCAACAGCAGCAGCAGCAGCAGCAGCAGCAGCAGCAGCAAAAGCTACGAGCCTGGTGGGGGCTCTGCAGCAGCAACAGCAGCAGCAACTAACACAGCAGAGCCGCAGCAGCAGCAGCAGCAGCAGCAGGAACGATGGAAGCGCTGTGCGTGTGTAGCGTCAGCTGTTAGTGACACTGCAGCAGCAGCAGCAGCAGCAGCAGCAGCAGCAGCAGCAGATGTATTAACAGAAGAAGAGCAACGTGCTAGCTTCGAGGCTTCAACTGTGCCGCTGCAGCAGCAGCAGCGCCGCGAGCTGCTGCTGCTGCTGTTTGGAGAGGGAAGTGATAGAGAAATTGATAGAGAAGATCTAGGACGGTGGTGGGCTGCTGCTGCTGCTGCTGTTGCTGCTGCTGCTGTTGCTGCTGCTGCTGTTGCTGCTGCTGTTACTGTTGCTGCTGCTGTTGCTGCTGCTGTTGCTGCTGATGCTGTTGCTGCTTTTGCTCTTGTTGCTGGTGCTGCTGGTGCTGGTGCT
>OY986957.1:1311015-1313515 GCA_963920595.1 Eimeria praecox
CTACATTGCTGTACGAGCTGTACATACACTCGAAGATGCAGCAAATGCCATCATGGATACACCCCACACCCTGATAGAGCAGCAGCAACACAAACAGCAGCAGCAGCAGCAGCAGCAGGAGCAGCAGCAGCAGCAGCAACAGCAGCAGCAGCAGCAGCAACAGCAGCAGCAGCAGAACGGAAGCAGCGCAGCAGCTCCATCAGACAGAGATAGACAGGCGCTCTCTGATGCATCTAGCAGCAAAAGTACAGCAGCAGCAGCAGCAACAGCAGCAGCAGCAACAGCAGCAGCAGCAACAGCAGCAGCAGCAGCAGAGCAGCAGCAGGCAGACAATATCACTGTCTTCGTTTCTATCATTCTCGCCCTTGGACAGCTCGCATGCCGCCCGGGAGGCGCAGCAGCAGCAGCAGCAGCAACAGCAGCAACAACTGCAGCAGTTGCTGCTGCACCCGAAGCAGCAACAGCAACAGCAGCAGCAGCAGCAGCAGCAGCTGTAGCTGCTGATAGGCCTATCTATCCTTCTACTTTGTATGATGCTGCACTGTTTTCAACGACAACACCCTCACCAGCAGCAGCAGCAGCAGCAGCAGCAACACCAGCAGCAGCAGCAGCACCAGCAGCAACAGCAGCAGCAGCAACAGCAGCAGCAGCAGCAGCAGCAAGCAAAACATTTGATGAAGGGTTCTATGAAAAGGTTTTAGAGAGCTCTAGTTCAGAAAAAAACATAAACTGTCGAGAAGCAGCACTTGCTGCTCTCTTCCGTTTGCTGCTGCAGCACGGACAACACCTCGCACCGGGGCCCCCAACAGCAGCAGCAGCAGCAACAGCAGCAGCAGCAGCAACAGCAGCAGCAGGAGAAGCAGGAGCAGGAGAAGCAGCAGCAGCAGCAGCAGGAACAGCAGGAACAGGAATAAGCCGAGGGATTTCAGAACCCCACAACCAGCAGCAGCAGCAACAGCAACAGCAGCAGCAGCAGCAACAGCAGCAGCAGCAGCAACAGCAGCAGCAGCAGCAGCCGTGGCAGATAATTCTGAAGGGGGCGTTGCGTCCTGTCTTTGAAGATGTTTTCTTAGACCTCCACAGAGCCGGGCCCTCCCAGCAGCAGCAGCAGCTGCTGCTGCAGCAGCAGCAGCGGCAGCAGCAGCAGCTGCAGCAGCAGCAGCAGCAACAGAAGCAGCAGCAGCTGCAGCAGCAGCAGCAGCAGCAGCAGCGTCTGCAGAACGTAACTGCAGCATCTCTGTTTGTGGCACGTAAAGAATCTGAGGCCGTTGGAGGCCTGAGCAGCAGCAACAACAGCAGCAGCAGCAGCAACAGCAGCAGCAGCAGCAGCAGCAGCAGCAGCAGCAGCAGCAGCAGCGAGGAGGTAGTGAGGGTGAACAGCTCAGAGGAGGGTATTTGCTGCTTCTCTCTGTTTTGTTTATCTCGCATATTCTTCAAATTTTTTGATTATTTACGATTTGTCTTGTCTCCTATTCTCTCTCTTATGGTCTGTCTCCTCGATATTCTTCTGTCTCTTCTATATGCTCTTCTGTCTCTTCTTATTTATTTATATCTCTCTCTTCTTATTTATTTATATCTGTCTCCTCTATATTCTTCTGTCTCTTCTGTCTCTTCTTATTTATTTATATCTGTCTTCTCTATATTCTTCTGTCTCTCCTCGATATTCTTCTGTCTCTTCTTATTTATTTATATCTCTCTCTTCTTATTTATTTATATCTGTCTCCTCGATATTCTTCTGTCTCTTCTATATACTCTTCTGTCTCTTCTTATTTATTTATATCTCTCTTCTTATTTATTTATATCTGTCTCCTCGATATTATTCTGTCTCTTCTCTTATTTATTTATTTCTGTCTCTCTTCTTATTTATTTATATCTCTCTCTTCTTATTTATTTATATCTGTCTCCTCGATATTCTTCTGTCTCTTCTATATATTCTTCTGTCTCTTCTTATTTATTTATATCTCTCTTCCTATTTATTTATGTCTGTCTCTTCTCTATATTCTTCTGTCTCTTCTCTATATTCTTCTGTCTCTTCTTATTTATTTATATCTCTCTCTTCTTATTTATTTATATCTCTCTCCTCTATATTCTTCTGTCTCTTCTCTATATTCTTCTGTCTCTTCTTATTTATTTATATCTCTCTCCTCTATATTCTTCTGTCTCTTCTCTATATTCTTCTGTCTCTTCTTATTTATTTATATCTCTCTCTTCTTATTTATTTATATCTCTCTCTTCTTATTTATTTATATCTGTCTATTTTCTTATTTATTTATGTCTGTCTCTTCTCTATATTCTTCTATCTCTCCTCGATATTCTTCTGTCCTTTCTATATATTCTTCTTTCTCTTCCTATTTATTTATATCTCTCTCTTCTTATTTATTTATATCTGTCTCCTCTATATTCTTCTGTCTCTTCTCTATATTCTTCTGTCTCTTCCTATTTATTTATATCTGTCTCCTCTATATTCTTCTGTCTCTTCTCTATATTCTTCTGTCTCTTC
>OY986957.1:1328515-1333636 GCA_963920595.1 Eimeria praecox
ATAATAATAATAATAATAGTAATAATAATAATAATAATAAATAATAATAATGATAAATAATAATAATAATAATAATAATGTAGTTAGAACAACAGCAAAAAAAACAAAAGGAGCATGAGGTAGTATATGAAAAGACTAAAAATAAAGAATAGACAGATTCCATCATTATAATAATATAATAATATAATAATTATTATAATTATAAATAAAATAATTGTATTTGTATTGAAGGATCATATATATCTATATGTATATATGTAATTCTTTAATACAAAATACAATTATTATGTTTATTATTAATATATATATATATATATATATATAGATAGATAGATAGATAGATAGATTAGATAGATAGATAGATAGATAGATAGATAGATAGATAGATAGATAGATAGATAGATAGATAGATAGATAGATAGATAGATAGATAGATAGATAGATAGATAGATACATATATATATATATATACATATAAATATATATATATATACATATAAATATATATATATATATGTGTGTGTGTGTGTCTCCACCAGGCAGAGATCGAAGACGAGTTTGGAGGTCGTTTAATAATGTGTGATGGTTGTCCGCACTCTTATCACATGTCGTGTTTGAAATTAAGTATTGAGCCTGATGATGAGAAATGGTTTTGTCCTGATTGTAATCCTTCGGGTTTTAATACAGAAGAAGTACGAAGATTAGGGCGAGGAGGTGTATGTACACTACGAAATGGAGAGAATGCTACGAATAGCAGTACATGTTATGTTTGTCAAAGACCAGGAAAATTATTAGGTTGTGATTTTTGTGTGAATTCATTTCATCCTTCTTGTTTAGTTGATTTAGATTGGAGTTCAATTGGAGAAGAATGGGAATGCCCGGTTTGTAAAGGATATGATCCGCTAGCGAATCAAATGCATAAAAGATGGACAAGACAAGAAATAGAAACGAAAAGAAAAGAAAGAGAGAAAAATTATGAAAAACTTAGAGCGAAAGTTATACGATATAGAAATCGATTCCTCGTCGTTCATCAAAAAGATTTAGGACCATTTGTTAATCCTAAGATATTACAAGCATTAGCAAGAACACTTAAAGGTATATTCTTTATATTTAGTAGAAAAATAAATATATTTGGGGATATGCGATACGTCGAAGGAGGATGGTTGGAGCGGTGGTGGTGATGATGGAGGTTGTAGTATTGATGATGATGGTGGTGGTTGTGTTGATGATGGTGGTTGTGTTGATGGTGATGGTGTTGATGGTGGTGGTAGTGCTGCTGTTGGTGATGGTGGTGGTTGTGCTGCTGATGATGATGATAGTGCTGCTGATGGTGTTGATGGTGGTGGTAGTGCTGCTGATGATGATAGTAGAGCTGCTGATGATGGTGATGATGATTGTGCTGATGATGATGGTAGAGCTGCTGCTGTACATTCCCTCTCCAATCTATATAGATGTGGATATTATATATATATATATATATATAATATTATATATTATATATTATATATATATTATATATATATATTATATGCAGATTTTAAGTGTATATGTTTTTTTGTTTGTGTGTGTGTGTCTATGTATAGCGAATTTGGCAGGAGGGGGATCGAAGAGAGGGGGCCGAGGGGGTGGTGTTTTAGGTTCTCGTCTTTGTGTAGAACGATCGCTATCAGATGTTTTAGAGCAATTAGAAGATGAAGCAGCAGAAGAAGCAGAAAAGTTTACCCGACGTGCATATCGCTCGTGTCGTCATCCTTCGGGTCGTCCTATAGAAGGATTACCATTGAGAGAAGGTATTACATTAAAACCACATCAAGAAGAAGGAGTTGATTGGTTGCTCCGTTCTTTCTTAACAGGGGGTGCTATCTTGGCTGATGAAATGGGTACGTTCAACATAAAAATAACAACCAAATACCATATATATATATATATATATATATATATATATATATATATATATATATATATATATATATATATTATTCTGTGTATGTATATTATATATACTTGCATATGTATAGAATAGATATAGATATACATATAGATATGTTCAACCGAAACACGCCATATATATATATATATATATATATATATATATATATATATATATATATATATATATATATATATATATATATATATATACCTGTCTATGGGTGTGTGTTTGTGTTGAATGGTATGCATCCTTTTTGTATATATTATGTTTATATATGGATGTATATATCTGTTGTTGTAGGTGTGTGTCTGGGTATAGGGGGGGGGAGGGGAGGGGGAAGTTTAATTTTTTGTAGGTTTTTGATATATAATTTGTTTGTTTGTTTTGTTTTTTTCTGTATTTGTTTGTTCAGGTTTAGGAAAGACGATTCAGACATTGTGTTTTCTTTCGTATTTAAGTGCGATGAAGGTAGACGGCCCGCACTTAATTGTTGTTCCTCTATCAACTGTTGGGAATTGGTTGCATGAGATCCATCGATTTACTCCCTCACTAACCCACATTAAGATATGTGGCTCGAGAAACGAACGACAGCATGCTATGCAAGATCGCTGTAAGTTTGAATGATTATTGATAGATAGTGATGTTGTTCTTGTTGTATCCATGTTGGGGGTGGCTGTATATATATATATATATATATATATATATATGCTGTTGTTCCGGTGGTTCTTCTTCAGTTTCTCCCTCTTATGCAAAGTCTACATAGGTTTTTTTGAGGACAATTAAGTGTGCTGTATGTGGTTGGTGTTCGTTTGTTGTTGAGTTGCTGTTGTTGTCTGTCTCTTGTAATACTTTCTGTCTAGTGGATAGATATATGGGAAGGCAGTCCGTTAATATCTAGATGTTGTTTTTTGTGTTTTGTTTTATTGTATTTTGTGTTCAGTGGCATCTAAAGGCCTTTATGATTTATATGTTACAACCTACGAGACTGTAAAGAGCGAGGAGGAGTTCTTTGTTGAGCAGATACCACATTGGCAGTGTATTGTCTTGGGTAAGTCTAAATAAACAGAAAATCCTTCTTTAATGATGTAGCTTGTCTTCATATTATTTCTACAGATGTTCTACTAGGAGATTCCTTCTCCTTTGATATGATATGATATGATATGATAGCATTACAAGAAAAGGGAGGGAAGTGGAATGAGTGTTTTCTGCTTGGGGGTATATGTTGCATGATTGTTGAACGTATTTATTTTTATTTATTCTTATTAATTTATTTTTATTTATTTATTTATTTATTTATTATTTGGTGTTTCGTTTCAGATGAAGCGCATCGTATTAAGAACGCTTCGGGGGCAATTCGACATTCTCTAGATCGAGTTCAGGGGAATATGCGTCTTCTTCTTACTGGGACGCCCCTACAGAACAATGCACAGGAGTTATTTACCCTTATTAACTTCCTTATGCCAGATGTTTTTAGGGATTCTCTCGTTATTGAACAGGTATATGGCGTAGGCTTCCCTGTCTTCTTCGTGCTCTTCTCTTTCTTTCTACGCTTCCTTCTTCCTAGCAGTGTTGTTGTTGCATGGCTCCCTTGTCTAGGGTTTAGGGTTTAGGGTTTAGTCTGCCCGTATTAACCCCTGTGCAGTCGATGGGGATAATCTTAGCGCTGATCACATTGTACATGTATATTGAATGTTAATATTTGGCTTATGGTTCTCGCTATGGGTGTTATGTCTTTGTATTATTATTAAGGGGCCGTCAGCATAGCTTGAACCAGAACTGCTCTGTGTTTGCATGCGTATTTGTTTACTTGTGAATGGTGGGATTCTCACAGGCCTTCGCTCAGAATGCCAAGTCTGCAGCAGGGAAATCCGGCGGCAAGCAGCCGCGGGGGCGTTCAAAGGCGGCTGCTTTAGCGGAGATGGATGTAGATACGATGTTTAAACAGGAGGATTTGAATAAGATACGACAGCTACTTGACAGAGTAATGCTGCGTCGTCTTAAGGAGCAAGCTATTGCCTTACCTCGTAAAGTCTTTCATGATATTTGGCTGCCCATCTCAGACTTGAGCGCGAAATGGTATCGTAGACTTCTCGAAATCAAATCCTTACAAGAAGAAGCCCGCTCCAACTCTGCCAGAGTCAACTTCAGGAAGATGCTCGGTCTTGTCATTAAGATGAGGATATTGTGGTATGTTTTTTGAAAAGTTGTTAAGATTCAACAAATTCAAATCCATTTTTATCTAATTGGTATCATGGGCTAACTACATGTTGCCCCTTTGGTTTCTGTGTGCTGTATGGTGCTTCATAAACAAACTAGCAAGGGTTCTTCTTCTTGTGTTTCTGTCTTCAGCGCGCATCCTAAGGGAGTATGTGCAAGAGAGTCGCAGCTGCAGCGGCTTCAGGCATTCTTCAGCCAGGAGGATCCAGCGCTTCAGGAGGAAGTGACGCAGGCAGCGAGGGAGTTGCAAGCTGTTGAAGGCGCGGCGCATCTTGCGGGGTCTTCCAAGTTATTGTTTTTAGACAAGTTGATGTGCCATTTGCACTTCTTAAACTGTAAATATGTGCCGGCTTACGAGGTGAGAGGCTCTCTGCATCAGTATTCATGTTCTCGGCGTGTTTGTTCTGTGCATCGAGTTGTTGCCGTCTCATCATATGTAGTTGACAGCGTCTTCTAAGGATTAGAAAAATTAGGAGCTCTAGCTTCAAGTGTATAGATAGTGAGCAATTTTCATGTTTTTTGGGGGGGTGGCTGATGTGGGAAATGCTGCAGAGGGATTACATGGCGCACAAGAACGACGCGGCCACCTACGAGTTCTACAAGCGTCATGAGGAGGCGGTGTTGGCGGCTTTGGCAGAAGGAAGGAAGCCACCAAGGCGGCCTAAGAGAAGCGAACTGATAGGCATTCCTGAGTACAGGGCTTTGCTAGAGCGGGGCATGCCGAACAGAGACTTGACAACTGCGAGAGACGAGTCCTTTCTGAAGGAGGGGTTGTTTGCTGCGGATCCGGTGATGCCGACGAAGGATTCGTGCAACCCCGAGTTGCAGGAACGAAAGCGAGGACAAGGGGAGCAGGATGAGGCCTCAGAAAATGAAGCAGCAGATGCACGGAGTCGTGACGGTGATGCAGACGCCTCAGATGCAGACGTGGTGGCCGTAGATACGCCCGAGGATCAGCCTCGAAGCAGAGC
>OY986957.1:1333836-1463836 GCA_963920595.1 Eimeria praecox
GAAGCAGAGCCGAGCGGCGTTCCAAGCGAAACCTAATTGTGGACGAAGAGGATTTGGTGCAACCAGAGGGTGGTGCTGCAGCAGCAGCAGCAGGGTCGCAGGAGGCAGCAGCAGGAGCTGACGCCGCATTGTTAACTCCAACAGCTCCAGCCGGTCAGGAGGCCCGGGGCGATAACGAAGTGGCGTCAATGGCAGTCAAAAGCCCTCTCGCGTCTGATGAAAAGCGCGAAGGAGAGGACAAGAGCAACTTGCCGACAGCCTGCTGTACGGGGAGCCCCGCGAGTCACAAGGATCACAAGGAGGGTGTAGAGGCCCTTGACGCGCAGCCTGTAAAGGCGGAGCCCGCCGTTGCTGCTGCGTCTCAACCACAGGCTGAAGACACCAAGAGGGAAGCACCTGCCGCATCAACACCAGCAGCAGGAACAGCTCAGGGTGTTGACAGCCAAACAAAAGCGCAAGAGTCATCGCCCGAAAGCGATCGGAGCGATCTCAAGAACGGCGGGGAGAAAGCAGCTAAGGCTGATGCCGCAAACACCCCACGGGTGCAGCGGCTGCTGATATTTACACAGTTCCAACTTGTTTTAGATGAACTTGAGGCGTACTGCAAGTACAGGGGCTGGCGATACCTGCGGTACGTAAACAACGTACATAACAGATCATTTGCTAGTTGCGAGCGGTGGCTCCGGCTTCATTTATTTGCCTGTCTTCTTTGGCTGATAAAGAGGCCTTCGTTTTATGCTGTCGTCTTTCCGAGCATGTTTTATGTGGGGTGTCAGGGGGAGGGGGGGGGGGGGGTTAGGTTTGTGTTTGCTCGACGTTTTCTGTGTTTTATATCTGATGTCTTCTTCGTTAGGTTGGACGGGTCTACGAACAAGTTTGTGCGGGAGTTGGATATACGGGACTTCAACAATGACAACACGTGTTACTTCGTCTACTTAATCTCCACGAGGGCCGGGGGTTTGGGTATTAACCTGACGGCAGCGAACCACGTGGTGATATATGATCATGATTGGAACCCTTTCATCGATCTTCAGGCGGTGGACAGGTAAAATATATGCTTGTATTCTATTCTGCTTTTTTTCTGCTTCTTTTTGATATATTACGTACCCTGTCCTGCTGTTGAGTGTGTGAGTGTTTGTGAGAGAGAGCGAGAGAGAGACAGACGGAGGAAGGGGAATAAGGGCTGATTGTGCTGTATGTTGCTTTGTTGCAGAGCCCACCGTATTGGGCAGCAGCGCGAAGTGCACGTTTGGTCTTTGGTGAGCGAGTGGACCGTGGAGGAGCGCATGGCGTTCAGACGAGAGCAGAAGCTTCGTCTAGATAAGCTGCTGGTGCAGCAGCAGATAGAGGAGGAGGCGGAGGCTTTAGATGGTGAAGACGGAGAAGACATCAAGGAACATAGATCCGAGAAGATATCAACGGATGAAGTCCGACGGTTGATGCTTCACGGCAAAAAGGCTATTGTTGTACGCAACTCCACAGAACAGCGAAAACCAGGGAAATCAGCCTCTGTTCATGTTTGGCCTTGGCATGCAGTCTTGTGCAGCTGAGGCGGGGGAAGCAGCAGCGAGTAGCCTAGCTGCATGCGGAGTAGGTAGTTATTTTGTTGAAATGAAGGTTGTGTTTGTGTTTGATTTTTTGCTTTGTTGCAGCAAATGGCTGCAACAGGCACTGAGGACATCGCGAACCTGCACCTGGAAGATTTGGTTTCGCGCCCGAGGCAGCCGCTCCCGGTGCTTGGTGAGGATGAAGAGCCCTTGGTGTTGGAGGGTTCGGCTTCGTTTGAGGAGGACATGGACGAGAAGAATTTAGTGGACATTAACGAAGTCATGGATGAAGAGGCGGAGGAACGGCAAAACCAGCAGCACCTGGCAGAGGGCACAGAGGAGCCCGCGGCACCGGAGGGTGCATGCGAAGGCGCAAGCGGAAAGCCAACTACCGAAGGGGAGGAGGCAAAGCCTAGCGGCAGCACTTCTCCTGGTGGGGCTGAGGAGGAGGTAGAAATATGCGAGACGCCAGCAGCGGGGGGAGCTAAGGGAGGCCTCGAGGCAGAACTACAGAGCGCAGGGGTCTTGTGGCGCTCCGGAAGAGAACGCAAAAAGCCTGTGGCTCTTTACGTTCCTCAGGAATTCACGCAGCGGTGGGTGTGGATTCTGTGGCGGTGTTCTGCCATCATTTATACAGTTACTGTTTTGATTTGATGCAGGCTGTCTTTAAACTCGTAAACACTGGGCTAGTTCTTCCATGTACAATTGGGTGTGGGGGCTTCTAACGCTAGAGAGTATAAGAAAAGAGTGTGGCGTTGGTGTGCTTGCTGTCTCAGGGAGGAGCGGCGGAAACTGCGTCACGAGACGCGGTGCTTCGTATGCGGCAACGGGAAAGATCATGTGCAGAGCTCGGTAGATCGGGAGGGAAAGCCAGTGGAGGTGGCGTATGGGGATTTAGTTTGCTGTAGTGGCTGCCCGAAAGTCTATCACCGCTGCTGTGAAGGCCTGCCTAAGGATGTCAAGAAGAGCTGGCGCTGCCGCTGGCATGAGTGTTGCTTGTGCTTCCGCAAGACATCTCAGTGCGGCAACATGCTCATTCACTGCGCCCGCTGTCCCACCTCCTTTTGCTACGATTGCTTCCCCCCAGACTACTGCCGCTACAACGTAGGCGAGGACTACTACATGCAGCTCCGACAACGAGGCATGAACGTAACCCCCCAGAATTGGATTTTGCTTCTCTGCTCCAAGTGCAAAGCCGTGGAGGAGCAACAAACTCGCCGCCGGCTAACGAAGGAGGAGAAAGACCACGAAAAGCTGATGCAGCAGGAGCTGCGACAGCAACAGCGGCAGCTTCACCTCGATGGCGCGAGACTGCGGCTTGAGAAGGATGAGATGAAACACTTGCAACGCCAGAGGGCAGAGGAGGAGCGGCGTTGGTTTGACCATAAGCAAGCAGTTGATAGACTGGATGAGGCGGCAGAGATCGCATTGAGACAGGCATACCAGCGGCTCTTCCCTGCAGCGTTCCTTGCAGAAGTAGAGAAGAGGTCGGCAGCGGCAAAGGCAGCCCAGAGGGCTTCCCGGGAGGCCGCTGTGGCAGAAGCAATGAATGCGGCTGCTGCAGCGGGGACTGATGGGCAAGCTGCTCTAGCTTCAGCAGCAGCAGCAGCAATAAAGAAAGCCTCGAAGAAGCCGACGAACCAACTGGCGAACATGAAGCTTCCTTCCCAAAGTCTTGCGGTTTGTGATAACTGTCGCTTCCCCTGTCATGGTGTCAAGGATTACCCGGGCCCCTGTTGCTTCCCAGATGAAGTCATTCAGAAGTTTGTTGCTCGCGCGCGGCCGGCGTCGCAGTCTGAACAGAATTCGGGAGCGGGAGGGGCAGGAGCACCGGGGGCTGCAGACGGCGTAGTAGAGCTGGATGCTTCCCCTGGCGAAGGTGGAATGGCGAAGGAAGGTTCAGATGCATCAGCTTCTCCTGTTATGCCACAGAGTGCAATAAGGGCACTGGCGAGCTCAGCTGCCTTATTGCAGGGTGGGTTCGCTGAGGGGAGTGGATCTGCCTCTGCAGCAGCAGTAGCGGCAGCAGCAGCAAGCAGCGATCAAAGAGTGAAGTACATGCAACGACAAGTCTGTGCGGCGTGTCATGAGTGGCGCATTGGGAAACGATCCCATACGAGGAAGCATTGTCCTACACTGACGACTGAACAGCTGCAGGAGGTACGACTTCGTTTCTTTTACTGTTGGTACTGTTGGTACTTCAATTTTTCGCTGTATTGTTCATTCGTAACAAACTAATTTTGTAATTTGTTGGAGGTAGCCGATGCTGTTTGTCCTCTGTGCAGTATGATGAACGACGAGCGAAGATGCGTCTTGTGGCGGAACTGTTGCTTAGTAAGGAGCCCATCGCTGACCCCAACCCGAGTGCTTACGCTTCGGCATCTCCCCAGCGGCTCAAAGCTTTCTTCCAGCAGTACCAGGAGGCGGTGAGGCTTTGCGTAGTTATCGATTGTTTGTTTTGTTTCCCTTAGGGGCATACTGTGCCATTTCACTGCACCTTATGCTTTGTTTGTATCCATGCATGAGGACGGTCAGTCAATATCTCTCTTGGTTGCTAGTTCTTGTATATATATATATATATATATATATATATATATATATATATATATATATATATATATATATATTTGCAAAACCAGGCCACAATGGTATCCATTTCTTACTGTTTTGTATTCTGTATGCAACAGGCTGACCGGATTTTGGAAGAATGTATGGTGGCTGCTGGCCTTCAACACGCAATCACCTCCCGGTTTACCTCGACCAAGAAGGTCGTGCCTTCTCCCATTGGTCAAGCCACCACTGTTGCAGGCCAGGGACCACAGAACCCGATACCCTCTCTGAACAACGTGGCTGCGAGCAAAGATCGAATTTCGATGATATTGAACCGCAGCAAAGAGTTGCTGCTTCTCAAGCGGCAGACGGAGCTGCAAGTCTTGGCAACACTCTCAGCAGCGAATGGAAGAGGACCTGGGCCGAATCTAGCCAGTTTGCACGACCAGAAGAAGCTTCTGCTTGGGGTCTCGGGTGAAGGGGAAAAGCCTCTTACGTCACCTCCATCAGACACCAACAGCGAGGTAGAAGTTATCGGGGTTACAAGGGCGGCTGCTCCTGCAGCAGGGGTCCCGCCTGTGGCTTCGGGGGCTAGCTGTGTTCCATCTGCTGCAACTGCTGCTACAACAGCTGCTGCAACTGCTGCTGCAACTGCTGCTGCAACTGCTGCTGCAACAGCTACTGCAGCAGCAGCTCCGGCAGCTGCTAGCGCAGTTGCTACTCCAGAAGGTGCAGCAAAGGCGGCTGCTGGTAAACGGCAAAGCATTGATGGGTCGAATAGCGGCGCCCGCGGCGCCACAGTTCCTGCACTCCCTGCCGCAGCGAAGCGACAAAGAAGAACAGTACCCATGAAGACAGCTGATGCAGTGGCGGCGTATGTACAAGCAGCAGAAATGGGGATCCCTGGAGCAGGGGGGTCTATTGCTGCATCAGCAGTAGCAGCTGCAGTAAAACAGAAGTCAATCATTGACTTTTTCACGTCCAGGAACAGAGCGGCGGCCTCCGGTATTGGAGGGTTAACAAAGCAGCCACTGCTAGCGGGGACGGGAGGGCAAGGAGCCTCGCGGCCGGGAGGAATGCCTGGTGCAGCTTTAGCTCCCTGGGGCGCCAAACAAGCCTCAGACACAGAGAGCGACTGATCTGGTCGCGCTGTCGCTTTGTGCTGTAGAAACGGGCAGCGAGGGAGACACAGGAGTGGCTCCGCGTTCGACTTTGAGCAAGGCCTAGCGCCCTGTTGTATAGTGAAGTACGTACTAGGTGGCTTGCATATTACCAACAAGGGACGCTGAAGCACGAATTGAGGGAGCGGTGCATGTCAATGACTCTTTGGGGGCAGCAACTCAGGTTGGTTGCTTCCACGCCGTGCAGTGTTCGTCTTAGCCGCTCTGTCCAGGAGCTGTGCCTGGCAGGGAGCATTAAAGCAGCTTTTGCTCAAGAGGGCACCCCGTCGCCCTCATTAATAAGTGCCTCATCAGCGGCGGTGTTCGCATGCTGTTGTTTGCATTGGCGAGGGGTCGCCGTTGCTGTTCTTTCTTCTGGCGGTGGGCGCGCGAAACGTGGAAACCCTACCCGTGAAGTTTCTGGGTAGTTGTTCTCGACTGCCTGTGCGCCTGCACATTCCACGGTTGGCAAGTGGACGGTGAAACTTGAAATGGGCCTGGCAGTGACCAGGATGTTTGCGGCCGCAGTGACATTTCAATAATTCACTCATCCCAGCTGCGTAGCCATGAGTTCTATAGTAACAACAAGGCATCATGCACGAGCCTCTCGCGTTATCAGCGCGTCCTTTTAGCGGTATTGCCTGTCAAATTGTCCCATGCCACGGAGTATCGGGACAAGTAGATTAAGCGAACAGGGAGCACCGAGCTTCGCAGGTTGCTCTAGAGGAAGGCCTTTTTGCCTGGCCATCTGTGCGTCGATGACGATGCAGCTTGGCTAGAATTTCTTTATACCCAGTGAAGCAGAATAAGTGTTCGGTTTTAGAAGCGGCAAAAGCACTGAGACCCACGCAGAGTATAGATAGAAGGCGGCGCATGCGGTTAGACATTCATTCGTGGAAAGGGGCACCTTGGACAAGGGACACATCCTAACATTGGCACACACACTGTCAGATCTGAAAGTCTTTAATCATGAGGATATGGGGGGCACTTGCAGGTTGCTTAGATATGAGCTGTTAAGGTTCAATCAGGGAAAGCGTTTGCGAGCTTTGTAGCATAGACGGGCTAGGAAGGGCCTTTACTTAATGCTGTGCGAGCAGTTTCTCGCGCCCAAGTTATGAGGGCGTTGTTAGTTACAACAATTGGGTCTTCAACCACGCAACTACATGGCTAGTATAATGCTGACGAAACAAAAGTTTGTCTCTGAGAACCAGTGACCAGCAGTTCGCTGGTGCAGCTCTTCCTTGTGTGGAGCGTACAGCTCTACTACTCGAGCCAGCGCAGCGGGTTGAGTGTTTCGACTGCAACTGTAAGATATGGTGGGTACCGTTGGCGTTTTGTCTTTGCTAAGTTTATCGTATCGTATGCAAATCCGCACAAAACGACTGTAGATGCTTTCAAGCAATACATCGCAGCTCCTCCTAGCTGCCTCTTTTGTAGGTGCAAGAGCACATAAAGTGCTGCTCAACTTTGACCTTACTCTGAAATGTGAGACATGTGCTAGTGACGATACCTTCACAGCATCAACATGTGGGGGATCAGGCTAGTTGGCAGTCTGACGAGGCACGAGGGGTGCGGCCAATGTGAATCAGTGCAACGGTGTCACAAAGTAACAATTTTTCACTAGTATCCAAGTCCATAAATTAAAAAAAGAAGTTTACATACCACATGCCCTCATAGTATCCACAAATCGAGTGTTCAGGGCCCAGTCAACGCCATGTAAGCTAAGGGCCCCGCAGCCAGTGGGCGCGCCGGCTGCCTGAATGGAGCTAAATCAAAAGGCAAACATACTAGGACTCCCTTTTCCTAAAATGCTTAATCTCAAGTAAGTAGCTGAGCTTCGGTGGAAGTGTCGTTGTCTCCGTATCAGTGCGTGTCTTGCATGCCTCGCGAGCACCTGAGGGTCACCAGACTTATCTCATCCCAAGCGCATCCTAAACAACTCAACGAATTTCTTTTCGGGTACCAAGCATGCTTCCAGATGATCACAAAAACTCAGTACTGGCTAAGTGAATATAGTGTTCTCGGGTTCCGTAGAATAGTCATCAAGGAAAGCAGGCAGTACTTGCAGAGCCTCGGGAAGCCATCCATTCCATTGTACAAGCTTCTGCCCTTTGACTTAACAGGTGAAAAGAGGAAGCGAAACGGGGTGTACAAACGCCTCATATGCGTGTTATCTACAGACCAGTTGCGAAAGCATATCAATAGCTGTGCAGCGAAGTCCGTCACAATGATGTACCCACCCAAGCACAGCGCACGTAAGGACCCGTGGACAACCACGTAAGTCACTCAGAAATGTTGGGTGTCAGCGATTTTGATTTTAGAAACCCTTCACAACTGGCTCCCGAAGCAGCAGTAGCGGCACAGTCCGTGCGGCGATTTGGTTAGGGTTAACGCGAGCTATCTCAAGCCTAGCCGCTATATGGACGCTTCACGCCAACAGAAGCTGCTGCTACAGAAGCAAGAGGAGGAGAAACATCATCACTCTGTCAAATTACAAAGCATAGCAACAAAGGTCAGCTGCTGTTGTCCGTTTCACAGTGCAGCAGAAACTGATGAAACGAACAACTCCTAATCCTGAAAACAAGTGACAGCTGATAATTCGTTATACAGCGATATGTTATCGGACACAGCGCAAAAGGGAGATATGCCAGTTTGCTCTGTGTAGTGGGATGTCCTTTCTTGGGAAGGAATAGTCAATGGAAAGCCGCCCGTAGTTGCATTTACGTGTGCCGCTGCAACGCAAACAGCATCTCCTCCTGCAGTTATTTTGCACGCATTTTTATGGGCACCGCGGTGCCCGCTTGTCATAGAGAGTAGTAGCTCTCCTGGGTCGAGGCTAGCAAGTGGCTTGGCTTACTGGATATCAACATGGAAACCTTTTTTGGGCTTGCAGAGGGCAAACGGATCGGCAGGTCTGTGCTGTAGCGCTGAAGCACCGGCAACGCAGGCGGAAAATTCGGTCCCTTCAACTTCAGCCCCTGAACCACTTGCCGCGCCAAATGTAGGCGAAACATATCTGTAAAATTGTCTTCAGCTACAGTTGAATTCAGAGAGCTCTCTTTCCCCCTTTGCCCCATTTAGAAAGCTAGATTTCCTTTCAGAGTATGACATATGAACAAATTCTTTTTCAAATGATTGCCAGCCAGCGGCTCCTCGTGGCTACAAGTTTGGCGCAGTTAGTGTGCCGTTCCGAGATCCCACTCTATCACAGAGTATTGATGTTGGTGCTCGTTCGCACTGACTAGGTTGCCGAAGGAACAACAGAGCCCAGAGAAGAGCCTCTTGAAGAGGCGCAGACGCCGTCAACGGGTGACGACGGTGCACCATTGAACCACCGAAAGACTACTCAGGAGCTTACGGAAGAATTCAAAAACTTAAATGTGAGAGCGCAAAACGTAAAAGCCCCTGGTTCTAAGGAAGGTTAGGAACTGTGAAGAACTGCAACTCTCACAGAACCTAGAAACCTCTGTGCTGCAGCATGAATGTTTATGACGATTCCGTCTGCCAACGGTCAGAGGCTCTCAGCTTGCGATAGCATGCGCCATATTCATCATGCAGTGGGCAAAGGTGGACGAATACAATTCTTTTAAAGCCAAGTTAGAAGAGCAGGCGTGCGCAGCAGAGCGTCTGCGGAAAAAAAACTGGCTGCGAAACGAACTCGAAGCTCAGCTGGAGGAGCAGCGGTGAGTCAACTGGCAATTATTGGTGGCATTCATCCTCAGTGCCTCCTCTCACCCAATATTCTGTGATACATCTGCAGCAGAAGTTAAAATGAATGACGTTCTGGGGAATAATAAACCCCTCAAAAACGATCAACCTGCGTCACGTATCGTAATTCTAAATTCGGGTGTGTTTTTCAAGGCGCCAAAAAGAAGCTGCCAAGCTAGACGACCTTGAATGTGCAAAGAAGCTGCAACAGGACCTGGAACAGTGGAAGTTCGTCCGTTTTAAACCATAACTTGCTGTCGATACTTCCCAGTAGAGAAATGCCTTAAATTAATGGGACAGCAGTATACTGCGTTTTGAATCCAGGGCACAGGAACGCGAGAAGCAAAAGGTTGCATATGAAAAGATGCAGCTTCAAAAGGAAGTTCTTGATGCGCAAATGCAAGAAAGGCATAAACTTGAGGAAGTAAGTGGCTGTTCATTATAGGTGTGTTTCCTTTGTTCTTGGTAGATCCAAGAAAGTAAAACAAGGATAGAAACAGTTCGCCAGCATCATAGATAGGGTTCTACGTAAACAGCAAAGTGAAGCTCTGGCGTGAATTGTCTACAGGAATCCAAAGCGGAACAGTTACGGGAGAGCCGCGAAATCCTTGAACAGGTTTCAAGAGACATCGAAATCGAGAAACGAATGGCTTCGAAAGCAAAGCAGCAAAAGGCTCGCGCTATGCAGGAAATCTTGGAGGTTCGTTTTAGGCACTGCTCATCAATGGAAAAGAACGGTTGAGTGCCGATTTTCTTACGCAAACGCAAAGTGCTCTCTAGGGGCCGTGTCCTGAGCAAAGAAAAACCATTAGAAAAGTCATTTGGGGCACAGCTTTGCAGGGGAAGCGCGGGCGCCGAGGTGCCACTACATAAGAGTTTCATTCAATATATTTTGTGAAGTGGCTTCCAGGTGACAGCTACGGAACGCCGGCTAGCAGAAGCACGGGCAAAGAAAGAACAAGAGGAAGATATGCGTCTTCTGAAACTGAGCGTTCAGTTAGAGAAGGAGGCAGCCGAGCGATCTAAACAAGAGCGCCAAATGCTACTCAGTTTGCACCAAAGTCGTGCCGACAAAATTGCTATGCTAGCAACGGTTGACAAGGCAAGAGGATCTCCTCACAGCCCAACTTTCACATGAGCGCACTATACGCGGGTTTTTTTAGTCATCCTCAGGTGCCTTGCGATAGGTTACTAACGACGCTACAAGTGTTCCCAGATGAGCAGATTAGGAGATTTGCTTCTGTCGAGAAAGCAGCAATGTGGTATTTTAGGTTCTCTTGAGAAGTCGCTGTGTTGCTGTGTTTTTCTAGAAAGAGCTGGCCACGCAGTATGCGCTGAAGAGGGATGCCGCAGATCAAGCTCGAAAGGAAGCCATGGAAAAGGAAGCTGCAGCCCGCAAGAAGGCGGTGATCCATGCACACAGCCAAATTAGTTGCACTGCTACTGTACCTAGGGGCGCCCTGGGTCTTTGTTTCGTGACAACTGCGGAAACGCCAAGCTTACCTTGCTTAGTTGCGGCTGTGCATGCACTTGAGGTGGACTCAGGAGCAACTGAAGGTTCATGAGTTCTTGAAACTTCAGCAAGAAGAAAAAGCAAGAAGGAAACAAATGGAAAAACAGGAGCGCTACGAAATTCAGAGGCAACAGGAGCTAGATGCAGAAGTGCGCAACTACAGCACAACAAAACGCCTCTTGAAGTGTCTTGAGCACTTTTTTTGGAGCCAGTTGTGCAAACCACTGCTGCCTGGGCTTGTTACTGCGTCGAATATACTTGCAGGAGTACAAACGCAAGCAGGAAGCCGAACTCCGCTCCCGGAGAGAACTTTGCAAGCGTCAGCAGGAGCTCCTTATCCAGCAGATGGAGGAGCGAAAGCTGAACAAGGACATTTTGGTGCGTAGGATACCAGCCGCATTCATCAGTGTAACTGTCAGCAATTATGCTTTAATAGCTATCTACTTCCAACCCAGTACACAAAACCACCGCAGCAGTTCTGGTGCGCCCTACTTTGCGGAGAGTGCCAACAACAAGCACGCTAAATATTCACTGTTGTCGGCTGCCCCTTTCCAATTTTCCTCCGTTTCGTGCAGGTAAGCCAGACGGAGATGAAGCTTAACCGGCGCCTTCTTGAAGAAGTCAACGACTATCTGGCCCACAAGCAGCAGCCTTCCCAAGAATTCAGATCCACCGAATGCTAGCATTTGACTGTTTACTCGCCTCGTGCCGCATGTCCAACTGGTCTAACCACCGCGAGCTAAAAGCTGCGTTTTGTGTGTCCACCTGCCACTGAAACTGTGCAACTGAGGAGCGCTTTTATAGATTGGCAATGGCTACTATGGCAAAATGCCAGAAAGGGAATTTTGGATACAGCATTAAAAACTGTATGCATGATATTCAACACGTATAGTAGTAGATTCTAAGCGTATAATTGATTATTAACTCAAGAATTACTTATTAAGGAATTTATTTGTGTGAGCGTAACCTAGAGCCGGTCTTGACTGAACAGAAAATGCTCTATATGGTTCTCTACATGCGG
Organism: Eimeria praecox; assembly: GCA_963920595.1. Taxonomy (NCBI): domain Eukaryota; phylum Apicomplexa; class Conoidasida; order Eucoccidiorida; family Eimeriidae; genus Eimeria; species Eimeria praecox. Next base: position 1,345,336 of record OY986957.1, read on the forward strand.
AACAGCTTCACGGCACCGTAGTAGCAACTGTTTCATAAAGGCATACTCTGTATGCCTGCTCCTATCAGAAAATCAGCACCCCTGCAAAGCGTCATAAACTTAAGGGCTCTGTAGCCAGTAAATGTTTGGGGTTCCAAAGAGCTTGATTTGCAGCCGATGCATAGCTACAGAAACAAGGGAATGTAAGAAACGCAGACGAGGAGGGTCATAACTACCCAGCATCTGCAGCTTAACTGTTGAAGCTTTAAAGAGAAGATAAACTAAAGTTCGTTAAAAAGAGAGATAAGCCTAAATATGACTAACAGTACGATAAAGAGCCACCCAAGACGCAAAATTAAGGTTGAAGCGCTTGCCACCCAATAATCCATTAGCTAAACTGCTGATATCATTGACACCCGTGTGAGATGTCCGAAGATGCAAGGCTCGAGAAGTGAGGAGCTCGCGAAGTGCTAGGACAGACCACGGATAGCTGATATAAAGTCATTGGCATACATCTAATGCGCGCAAGGGCACCAAGCTGGCCGTGATTATTCTTCGCTGGCTTTCCTCGTAGGAGAGGCCGTGGTGTACCGTTGTTTGATCATGCTTATGCGAGCCATCTTGTAATGTAGATGCGTACTGCCTAGGGAACCTATGAGGTCTTCAACTTTTGGTGGGGGGGGTATGTGGGAAAAGTCTAGGGGTTTAATTATTCGTCTGTTCATATATTGCTTGGTCTCCTCGTTGTGCGAGTTGGGGATGGAATGAACTTCCGGGGTAACCGGAGCCTGCTCGTTTTTTGGAGGAAACAGGAACACAGTGGGACCCTTTTCAGGGTCATGAGAAGGAACATATTCCCAAACACTAGGCTTTAGTGCTGCGTTTACAGGTGTGGGCTTCGGTTCCTGAGACAGTTTCTCCTGGCTCCCTCCAGGCGTGGTGTGCGCCTGCGGTTTGGTATCCAGAGAAGGCTCCTCTGCCGGTTTAACCGCAGTGACAGTCCCGATGGAAGGGCGCTTGGGAGGTTCCATGCCCTTCAGTGCATACCGCGCCTCTTCAATAGCTCGTTCAACCTTTGCTTCTTGAACTACCATTTTTTGAATGACTTTGTTTGTTGCGTCCACCACATCCACCAGCTTGCCTTCGTCTTTAAGCGCACCTGCTTCAGCTGCAGCCAGAAGAACACCAGCTCTGACATCCTCCTCGAACTTTTGTCTCTCCTCGTGAAGATAGTTGTACTTTGCCGCCTCTATGTCTTCAAGCTTTTCCTCTGACAGCTTCGGAGGGGATCCAGAATGTCCCAGAACAATCAGATTACTTTGCTCTTCAGGCTTCAACGAGCGCCTGCGCTCTGCCGAGTCAATGTAAAAGAATGATTTAAAGAGTGGGAGCGGGACATGATTTCCCTTTTCATCATGCAGCAATTGAGACACGCTCACGAACTCTCCGGGTGCAGTGCCTGAAAGTCCCGGAATTCGGTATATCATAGTTCGCTCACTGACGCTGCCGCCGCTGTCACCATTCTCTAACACCCCCTCACACACGGATTCATCTTCTTCGAAGTCGAAGTCTTGCTTGGCGCAGCGCTCCTCCATGATTGCTTTCTCGCGTAGGGCAGCTGCTCGCCGTTGACGCGCCTGCCTGCTTTTCTCCGGAATAGCTCTGAGGGGGTCATCCAACATAATAAGCGGCAAGTACGATGAGGGCATCACTCCTTGGGGAGGCATATACGCCATCTCGGCAGCCATACTCCCAGGGTACAACTGGCGTCCCTGCACAGCCGCTTCTTGCATCTCTTTGGCGTACTTGTGGGCCCGCTGCACAGCTATGGAAGCATCGTTTATAATGCAGTCATCTACACCGGCTAGCATGAACTTGGCTAAAACCCCGTCTTTATGGGAGCTAGTTACATCTTTTATCTTGGCCCGAGCAGCAGCTTGTACCTTCAGGTACTCCATACGCTCCTTGATTGCCTTATTCCTCTCCTTTAATGCTTTGAGGCGTTCTTCCTCAGCCTGGCGTTTCCTCTCTTGTTCGCGAGTGGCCTCTTCTAGAGCCTTTTTGCGTTCTGCTTCTTTTTTCTCAAGCTGTTGTGCAGCTTGGGTAATGGTATATTGAGCAGTGTGGGCATACCGGTGCAACATAGACAGTTGGGGCAGATCGCCTTTTTCGTTGCATCGCTGCAGGTATGCATGGGCTTGAGAAAAAGCTATGGAGGCCTCATCCCACGAACCAAGGCAGTCCTTGACTATCTCAAGCCTCCCCTTATTAACCCACTCCTCAAATGTAGCCCACCGCCCGTTAAACAAGAGGACCCTCATCAAAGAGGCCAATAAAGGTGCACAATCCACGTGAAGAGCCTCTCTTGTGGTTGATTCCACAAATTTTATGAAGACTTCAGCATGTTGGAGTGATCTGTCGAAAATGGAGTCCTTGACTGTGCCTCCCACCCACTGTCCTAGGTATAGTTGAGCAAGCAACAGATTACACGCCGCATATAGCCAATGGTGCGTCCCCAAGACAGCTTCAATGCTCTTGATTAAAGATCCAACGTCTACTGTCCACTGTGGCGTTGTGGGAAAGTTGAATTTACTCTGCAAGTCTAAGTAGAGCCTCTCGAAGTAATCTTCCATGCCAATCGGCATGTCGTCGTCTGTGAAACGGCCCTTGCAGCTTCCGCATACCCAGATGCCACTTTTGCCTCTTTGACAGTACATTGGAGGGGGTAAATCGATTTCTATGGATTCATCCATGATCACAGAAGAGCCAGAGTAGGCGTTGCTAATGGAACGTGACGTCTGCTCTTCACTTTGCGAATCTCCCACGCCCATTTCAGTGCTTCTGCTTCCGCATGAGTTCATGGCGTAAATAGACAGCACCAGTGACCCAGAAGCATTCTTCATCTTGCGCGCATCAATAAAGTCTTGACCCTTCTTTGATTCGCAGTCAGAAAGTTCCCCAGGTGACCGGTCGCTGTTTGAAGCGCTGTCGGACAGGTCATTGGAACCTCTGGTGCGCTCATCGCTAGCCAAGGATCCATCTCCAAAGTCGCTGTGCTCTTCTTCCCTAGGCTCCGAAAGCAGCTGCCCTGCATCCGACATGATGGCTTCCTCATCCTCTGGCGTTGGCTCGCTGAATGCTGCGGAGCGCACCCCTTCGTCGTCGCTTGACTGCAGAGCTGCTTTGTTGCTGTCATCGTCGGAAGCCTGAGCAGAAGTGTCTTCGACATCGGTGTTGGCCACCTCCCCACAAGCTGTGCCTCTCTTGCCTTCAGACTTCGACGCGTCATTTGCATCCTCAGTTTTCTCATGGTTCCCCTTACGCATGTCTTTCGATAGAGAAGCAGCCGGAGCTTCTGTCTGGGGGTCGACAATCTTGAGCTTAATAGGGCGGCAGGAAGGGCAGAGGATCCGCCTTTCCTTCTCGTTCATCGAGGCACAGCGGGTGCATTTACATGCGAAGCATTTAGTCTGAAGGAGCCGTTTGCTGCGGAATGAAGCTGAGGCATACAGCTGGTCGATGTATGTCATCGAGATTACCTCATCACGTGAAATATCACGCGTGGCGAAATAAACCAATAGGCCATCCAGGTTCCGATAGGTCACATTGGGTTCGCACGAGTGATTCACCATGGCGGCCTTGGGATACAGGCCCCAGCTGCCACTGGAAGGCATGCCATGAGCATTTCGCTTCATTTTCGCAAAGAATGATTTAAATGGCTTCGCCAGATCAATGCGTTTATTGGCCCTTGCCAAGAGGATACACCACAGAGATTCATCCTCCGATAGGTCTGAATGGAACCCCTGAAGAGTTTCCAAGACTGCCTGTTGTTCGTTGGTGAGGCTTGTGAATGTCGACCACATCGACTCAGACTCAATATCACAAGTCAGCAAAGGCATTTCCACAAATACAATCTGACCCTTTTTGATTTGACTAATGGCAAAAAGCCCTTTGCCGCCTACTGATGCATCTTCGCGAATCTCAACAACTTTGTCAGCAAAAGTTGCAAGCTCCTTCTTTGACTTCTTGCATATTTCCAATATTTCAGGAAGAAACATGGTGGCTTGTTCAGCTGGAGTATCCTCTGTTCTTGCCTCTGTCTTCGCAGCTGGCATACTCGCCCCTGAATCTTTCCCTTTCGGATAAAACATCTCTTGACACAGTTTGCTGAAACCGGCATCTACTGGAGAGGGACCGGTTGCATGAGCAGTGCCCATTTCAGCCTCTTCTTTGGACCACACATATGTACCCATGGTGTAAACCACTGGCTTGTGCAGAGCATCGTATATATCTTTGTCTTCTTTTGTATGGATAGACTTTGCGTCTACCTTTCCGGGTGGACGTTTTGGGATGCTTGCGATGAACTTCGCTGCTGCCCTGCTCCCCACTGCACTGGAGTCTACTTTAGAAGTGCCAGAATTGTGTGTGTTGGGATTCATGATAGGCTCCAGATATATTGGAGATAGTTTGCGGCAAGCCAGTTCCGGTCTGAAGGGGCCAACACCGTTTTCAACGCCTGAGGAGCTGCTGGTCTGACGGCTTATAACGTTCACAGCGCAGCCCACTGCACGCACATGTTTACTGCCAATAACCTCGACGTAGTCAGGGGGCACTTCTGAAGTTTCTGCTGGTCTCTTGAGCACCTTGCCAGCTTCCCCACTGAGGGTTCCGACTCGGTCTCGCACGGGTCCCACATAGGCCTTTGTTACCTCACGTACCGGTATTATTTGGGTGAATTCGGGATCCTGTTTTTTGCCGAGATAGGCCTCCGCTTGTGGACTGAGTTTGTGGGGGCGGGGTGTGACATGCCGTCTGGGCGCTGGCGAAGGAGCGCAAATGACTTCTTCCTCAGGCACGGGTTCCTGAGGTGGGGGTTCAACCCCTAGGATCTGACCGAGGGTGTATTCGGAGGCATGCCTAGCGGGGATGTTGAATTTTTGGAGGTTTTCGACGAGCTGCTCGTAGGGAATGTTTCCTGTTCCGTCAGCTGGGTTGGTCCAGCGCTTGATGTGGTCAGGAGCAACAGCTGCGAAGTGACTCAACCACTTCTGTCCTTTACATGGTTCTTCTCTAGAAGGTTCATTTTTTTCTTCTGAAGGCGCCACCTGAGTTTCTTTGGCGGTGGAGTCGGTGGCGCCCAGTACTTTGGCAACAAGCGAGCGGAGCCCAGACAGGGGCTCAGCACCGGCAGGGTCCATGTTGAGGCTTGAATCCACCTTAAAATGAGAATTTTACCAGTTTCAACTGCAAGGAAATTGGAAAGGTGTAAGGCTTTGAAGATCTAGGGAGCGCTAGTCCCCGCCGCTGAGCATCGGCAGTGCCGGCAGCAGTGCAACGGTTAAAGGACCAATGCCGAGGGCACTGTGAGGCTCACGGCATAGGAATAATGACGAAGAATGGGTATTGAGTATAGAGATATTAGAAAAAAAGGAAAAGGAGTTGAAAGCACAGTCACTTTGTAGGCTGCGGCAGTGAGCCTCCCTGCTAATGGCGAACCAGCAGCTGACCAGGCTACCCTGTGCCGCTTGCAGAGTCAGCCTTTGGCTGAAGCTTGGCTCAAGCACATAAAACGCTGAAGTTGTACGCTTGTGTCACCTTTTCTGGATATATATGGAGGGTAAGTGGGGACTGCTGAGCACTAAGGTCGAAAAGTGTTGTTGCGTAGTCGGACGCGCTAGCAGCTGTCGGGAGCGGCTGCAGAGCCTTCAATATCTTCTTGCGTAACGAAACCCCCCACTTCCATTGCTTTGTTGCCTTCACGCCAGTACATGTGAAGCTGGTTTTTACATGAAGCATACATTCTTTTCCCTGGCCTCGCGTCGCACCGATCCTGCTCCAGCCTGAATCGTTTCACAATCGCAGCCGATGGGCTACTGATAAGGAACCGTCAAGCGAACACATCACAATGAAAAATGATAGAAGATAGGAAATTTTTGTCAGTGCCTGAGTGGGACACCAATATAGCCGTTTTTGCCGCTCTGATGTGCGTGCACTCTCTCTAGCAAGAACATTTGCGTTTCGTTGCCTCCTTTCCATGGACGGCATTACTAGACAGTGGGGAAAGTTGGCCTTTTCATTATTTCCTACCCTTTCCAGCCACAAAAATTGCGTATTTTCTGTCTGCCAACAGTCGCGGTCGGCAAAATGTATTAGCTGATCGGACCTCAGCCGTGGCGAGTCATAAGAGTACCTTCATTAAACACTGTCATCTTCATGCCCCCGAACACCTAAAGTAGTAACGTAGCATGACGTACAGTACAGAGTACTACAAGCCAACAACAAAGCCTCTTCCTCTTCTTTCCTTGGCTGGCTTCCCTACCACTGCACTCGAGGCGTTTTTGCACTGTATGCATGGCAGTAGCCGCCTGCCTCTCACATGTTGCTTACCCCTTCTACTAACGTATAAACGTAAGACGGCCCTCTCTTTGAGGGGTGCAACTAAAAACGGCACAACGTTGATTGGTTGTGCGTTCTATTCACGCAGCCTAGAAGTGCATACTTCACACGGTTGTCATGCACTTGCTCACGTTTCCGCCTGGAACAATGCTTACTGGGCTGCCCCAATTCTGCATTTATGAGGCCTTAGGGGTTCGTTTGCACGCGGCACAGCGCAATGCGGCAACAAAAAGGCGGACTCTGCACAGTAATAGGCATTAACAGTTACGGTGCTGGAGCTAACAGATTGGATTGACAGCTGAGTCCAACTGGGGAAGAAACTTGGTCACTACTTTGTAAACGTAAGTATAAGCTGTTTTCAAGCATAAGTGCTCCACAGGCCCGATGTATGGCACTGGGATGGCGTGACATTAAGATGTACCAGCACGCAACGCCGCACTACAAGTTGTCCGAAGGCGGTTTAAAATGAATAATAGTTGTTAGGAGAGTGACCTTGCACGCACAGATTGTACAAGAAGCCCGGCTTCCGAATAAAGGCAACAGTGCAAGATGCAGAGGCGTTACGACTTCCCTGCCAACGCAAAGGTTTGTTCTGCAGAAGGACTGAACAGGCCGCCGCGCGGACTCAGTGTTCAGCAGGCACCCTTAGCTCAGCGGGCTGCGCCCCCCCCCCGCAAGCGACCTCACCGTTCGTTTCGCGGGCCTTTTGTGCAACTATCGTACCCTTCAGCACCTCGAGCCGCGCTATGCGGAAAGAGAGAGAACTGGCCTTATGCTCAGGCCAGTAGAGCTTGCCCTCCATCATCACCACGGCTAGCGTGCCAGTCCAGTTTTGCTTCGACAACCCACAGCATCGAACGGCTGAAGGAACCTAAGCAACGCCGCTATGCTGAATCCATTCAGGTGCCCTCATAGGCGAGCGCTCTCAGTGCCCTGGGCGAGGTGGTCCACACTGCTGAATATCTCCGCACCCTGCTCACTAGCATCGCGGGGCGAAAGGCAAGCCGGCGCAACAAGGGTGTCCAAACACCGGGCCAACCGTGGTTCATTTGCTCCACAGTTCCCAACCTCAAATTGACAGTTTGCAACCCATCGCTAAGAAGCGGCACAAACCGTGCAGTTCATTTCCCCAGTCGCTCATGCGCGTTCAACTCGACACTTTCTTTGTGGCGTACTGTAAATTGAACTGTTGAGCCCCAGCCTATACTCATGCTTGTGCATGCAGGATTCCATTTGCTGTAGCTGCTTACAACCATTCTAATGGAGCAGAAACGGTGTCCTACATACAGCGGAATGCTTTGCCACAGAGCTGCCAAAGCCCTGTGCACCCGAACAGTCTTGCGTCCGCCATGAGCACGTAGATATCATGCCAACGATGCAAAGACAATCTACTCACGACACTCCCCACTGGCATGCACACTCTTGTTATACCCAACAGACATCCTTGGGAGCCTGTAGCGGCCACGCAGACCATCAGAAGACGTAGCCAGGCACACCCCGGCTGTGGTTTGGCGGAGCTGCGTTGAGCATGTGAATTCGCAGCAGGGATACCCAAACGCTCAACTTGTTTTGAACTGCATCCGCGGGACACTTCTACTCTGCCTGTGTGGCGCGCCGAGGCCCTGCTGTGCTAGAGGCACCGCCACAGCCACCTCGTGGGCGTCGCCTCATGCTTTTATGGCTCGCGATGAAAGCGTTGTGAAGTATTGCAATATGCTATGCGCCTTGGTAGCGACGTTGTAATCGGGGAAGTATCGCATCCTAGCTAGCTTGATATCTCCCTGCAAAACCGAAGTCCCACACGATATGTGTTCCAAATAGTGCACAAATCAGTCTGCGCCAAAGTCCGAGGGCAACCTAAATGCGCGTAGACTATTGCCGCTCACCTGAACTGCTTGGAAGAGGCGGGCGTATGGATTCTCCGGTAGATCCAGAGACTTCCCCTCTTGGACGCCGACCTCCAGAATGTTCTCCAACCCTCTTAAAATAGCCTTGCAGAGCTTGAGACTTCCGCTGTTCGACGGGTCACTTTGGGACACGAGTTCGAGCATGTCAGCGATCAAGTGCAGGCACGGATTAGACCCAGTCAACGACAAAACGCATGGCTCATCGGGCTCTTGGGCAAAAAACACCCGCGAGGCGCCCCTGCCGCGATCCAAGAAGGCCGGTGCTCGGGTCGTGCAGCACACAATTACCCCTACTTGCTGAGGGCTAGCCCTTGACAAGCAGGCGCACACAGCGTAAGCTGCCTCAATGCGGGTGTTGTAGTCCGGATCCACTTGGAAGATCTCCAGCAACAGCGGGAATGCCTGGGTATCGATAATCGCCTGCACATTTCAGCTCCACAGGCCAGAGTGTATGGGGTCCACAAAAGAAACTCACCCCAATTCAACCACCCCCGCAAGTGCCTTCCAATGTCCTCAAACTAAGCGAGCCTGTGCGCCTACCTGGACTTGCGTGGGTGTCTCGCACCCCAAGTTCCCAATAGTATTGCACGCCCTGGCCCTAGCCATGGGGCTGGAGACGGCGGGATCTGTCAGCACTTGAACCATAGTGCTCACAGTTCCCATGCCAATAACGAGGTCGATCTGTTGCGTCGTGCCGATGAAAGCAATGCGCGCAGCAATTGAAAGCGCATCAAACACGACGTTTTCGTCCGAATGACACAGCAGTTTCATGATGTGTGGCATAGCCATGGCTTCCAGAACAGCAGACACGCCCTCGGGGCTGTCGCAAAGAGTCACGCATGCGCTGCACGCAAGCGAAAGACTTGCGGGGTCTGTGGAGTTCGCCATGATACGTACGAGGAACTTGAGCACAGTCACCTTCATATCTGCGGTACAGAAACGAGGGTGTACGAGCGCTTCTACACATCTGACTGCCTCAACGCCTGGATGCAGATTTGCACAGCGGAGAACAGCTGGGAGCACTAGCGGCCTCCGCACGAGCGACAAGTCCTTCTCGTGTCTGAAGTCCAGGGCTATTTTTGTCAAGAAAGAAAATATGGCCACACGCAGCTCCATGCCACCCGGAGAATCAAGAGTCAGCTTATTGAGGATGTCCACAACGGCATCCAACAGGCTCGAGGAGACGACACGCAGAGTCTGCGCGAAGGTCCCTCTGCACAGCCGCTGCAGCAGCAGGATAGATTCCAGCTGTAAGTGTGGGTGCGGCATGCTCAAAGACTCGATGACATGCGCCACCAGGTTCATTTCCACGAATTCATCAATAGATATGTCCAGCAATGGCCCGCTCCGCAAATCCGCACCGCTGGGAAGACTTCCTAAGGAGGAGCTGGCCCCAGTATTCGCAACTGCTCCCGCTCCCTCCTGTCTGCTGCTAAGAGACCTGCGGTATGCTTGTGTTGCCTCGAGGCGAAGTGCAATTTCTGGAGACTTAAGATTCGTCATCATGCGAAGCCCGTTGTCATAGGTCAAGGAGGAGTTGCCCAGCTGGCTCACGAGGCTGTCCAGAGCATTCTCCAGAGAAGCCGTTGCTGCACATGCATCATTGAATGCGCTCGTAGCAGATGCTGGAGATGCCACTTGGGTCGGCTCCTCCTTCCCCCTCTCAGGCCCCGTCTGCACCTCCTCTTGCATATCTTGCTGCGACGCTGCGCTCAGGGCTTCCTGAGGCTGTGCTTGCTGCAGGCTCTGAAGGCCCACAATGGATGTCGTTACATTTCCTGCAGCCGCATCCGGTTCAAAAGCCGGAGGCGACTGAACGAACATGCTGGAAGATGACGCGGGAGGGACCTGCGGTTCGCTCCCCGGGGACGGAGCCGGGGGACTGAACCCCATTATTATTCACCAAAGGCGGCGAACAACAACCGGGTCTGTGGACAGGGGCGCAAGGGCGACATACAGGCCCCTAATCCGTAGTCAACGCTACACTCTGCGGCCACGTGCCTCAATGAGGCTTCGCGGAATGGCTGCAGATGACTGCTGCCTGCTGAGACGGAGGGACAACTGCTGCTAACCGATGCAAATGATAACCACAAGAGGCTGCGGATTTAAAGCAATGCGACACTCAAAAAGCAACTAGCGCCGCTCCTTTGGCGTAAGCAGACGCACATGCTCCGCGTTGGGGGTGATACGAAGCTGCCGCGCGGCCCTGGCAAGCCCAGGCAAAAGCCTGCCAGAGGCGTGGATCAACGGCCACCGCCACCCTTATGATTGCAAAGACAAGTGTAGCAGCTGTGCATTCAAGGCAGAACTCCCCATTGCGGTGTATTCCGCAGCCCCAGACGCTGTCGGTCAACGAGAAGGGAAACCTCTGCGGCCTCAGAACAGAGCTGGGGCTGTTGTTTCGCAAAAGAGTGAATCGTTCCAGTGTCGAAAACCCGCAATGCCGTCTTTTTCTGTGGAGAACTTGTACAGTCCGTCCTTGAAGGGGGCGAGCGATCGTAACGCCCGCTGCAAGCGCCGTGTTTGTTCGTAACGGCTTTTCTTCTGGGCCGACGCGGTGGCAGTGGGGGATCTATAGGCCTTTATGAACTCAAGTCAGAGTGCTGAGTCAGCAACAGAGCTGCTTGAATACAGGCGAGTGCGCGCCAAGTGGGCTGCACGCCTCGCGTGCATGCTCCATCCTTGGTCTACTGTACTGCCACCCCTGCCGACACGGCAGACGACCCCACCGAAAGCACACAGCCCACCAGCCAAAGACTCAGACCGTTCTTTGGCGGTTCCATAAAACAATTCAAGTCGTGCGATGTCTTGTCCATTTCCAGTTGCGTCTTCTGCCTTACTAAGACCCGCAGCTGCCGACCGAAGTGTCCTTGGCACAGGAAGCCTGCACTATTCCTGTATCAACGCACTGGCGCTGCAGAGAGTTGCATCATTATTTTGTTGAGCAACCAATATGTTCTGTGTTTCTGAAGCATTGAGCAACGAATCGGCGAAAAGACCTCATTTTCGGCTCTGTTCCTTTACAGCTGCCTCCCAGCCGTCTTGTACGTAGATGCTGAGTGTAGAGTGGCCGCTCTGAAGGTTGGTAGACATGCTTCTACTTGCCTGCATGTTCGATGCTGAGGGGCTAGTAGGGTTTTAACACTTGTCTACGGCTGTAATGCATGCACCGGGAAGGGGCTTGCGTATGCTTGCATGTGGGGTTGCCTCACAGAAGGAGTTGCAGCAAGGTGTGCTGCATCTCATGACAGGCCTCTCCCTCCCTGCATCTGCCCTAGGACGTTTTGCTTTTGTGCCCAGAACACCTGAAGAGTGGAGGGGAGACCAGGTGCTTTTGGGGAACTGTGTAATCACCCAACATAGCAGCCCGCGACAGTCCTCGCCTAGTATGTAGGACTCCTGGCAGGTGTCACTCAGCAGAATGCGAGTAGACTAGCGACTCGGTATCGGAATCTGGCATCTGCATACTCTGCATATTCTGCTTTTAGCTATGAGGTCGCATGCCAGGCAGTTGAATGGTTGGGCAGTCTTTAGCAGGTTTGGATTCGTTTCTTTCAGTTTTAAGGCGCTCCTTTGAAACAACGCCATACGGCATTTGCCGCAGGAGCTGCCGTTTCAGTGTCACTGATGACTACGACAGTTCAGACGTGTTGGAGAAAGACGTATCCCTGCACCAAGGCGGGATGACTAAGCTTGGTTACGTGTCGCATAAACTTACCGAGCATTGGAGCCATGCGTATTGTATAGTGATACTCGGTGACCTCCAAATGTAATAGGGACTGTACCAGCCCTTCATGGGTAGGTGCTCTGCCTTTCTGTGTGTGCGTTTACACGGGTAGCAGCAATAAAGGCCTCTGATCCTCTTTTTTCTCGCTTTTGCCCCTTCAGTTCTGTGCCTGTATGAGTGGCACTCAGATGTGTGCTTGCTACTTATCCCCCAGGAAACGGATTTTATGCAGGACTTATTGAGTACTTGCGAACTCTGGATCTGGCCACGTATTTTCATACTAGTATTTCGCATTCCCCGTGAGTGTTTTCGTTGCGGTGGATGAATGTGGAGCGCTTTCGCGCCTTTGCAGTCCAACGAGGGCATTCAACTGGTGCCTACAGCTGTGGCAGGGGACATTACCTAACTGCTGTAATGGCAAAACGCTAGAATGTGTAGACAAAGCAGATGTCCTTCCTCGCCCCTGTCTCTGGGTAGCAACAGAGCAGAAGCAAGAGCTGCTGGGGTGGTATGGGAGAGAAAGAGGGGGTGAGCAGCGTTGGTGCATCCTCTGGTGTAACTTCTCGCGGCCAATAAATGCAAAATGCAAACATCATCGGCACTTTACGGAGGCGTGCATGACCACTTCGCCTTCGGAAGTCAGCATGACACAAGTGCATGTGCGCATGCACCTACATAAGGCAGACTCTGCTGGAAGTACTCTAAGCTTGCCCTCAAGCATCTGGCAAGCTGCCGCCAGTCTGTAATATACTGCGCACTATTTATTTGCAGGTGATTGCATGCCTCCTTAAAAATATTTGTCGAGGCACAATATCGGAGTGCAGCTGCTTTGGGACTTCAAAATAGTGGTTTCACCCTAACATTGTCGCGTTGTGTCCCAGGCGCTATTGTCTTCAATCATCCATATGTATCTAGCAGTGAGGCAACGTTTCCCGTTTGCCTGTTCCTGCGTGAGTAGAGAAACTGTCAAATAAGTATTATCCCCTCTATTGAGCAGTTTTTTTGCATGTTTTCGCCTCTTTGTGTGCGCGTTATCAGGTTGTAGACGGCCAAAGCGTAGCTTGCCGACTGCTGCAATGCCGCATATATATCCCTGCAGTAGAAACGAGAAAAAATCGTATTGGACGTGGCTTTCTTTCTATCCCAATAGGGGAGAGGGGCTAATCTTAATGCTAGCCGCCTGGCAAAGTCATGGTACACCTCACAGCCAACCTAATATCTCTCCACTTCAGTAGACGGTGTGAACAAGATGCTGTTCTACGAGATTATTGTTGCACTTTGCAGGGGTTTTCAAGGGTTTAGTTGACTGTCGCTGCGCCGTCTTGCGTTGCAGGTCAGATCTTCTGTTGGTCCGCCGAATATAATATCAATTGAGCTTCGGTTAGACAGACTCTCAATCAAGATAAAGGAAGTACCCAAGAGCCACTCTCAAAAAGGCATACGATAGGCAGCAAATGCATCCCCACTCGAAAAAAAAAAGTTTATAGCGAAACCATATGCGAGGTGCAGCTAGTTGTCGCACGCACACGCCGGACTACACTCTCTTTTCCCCTGCCTCCTCCAAGAGGGCCCTCTCCAAGGTGCCAACCTGTCAGTTCGTTACAATATGATACTTTTATAGTGCTATTTGGTGCGCCGATTCGTTTACACATTGGCAGAACACAGCGGCATCATAGTTGCACCGACGGGAAGGTGAAGGAACGCCTTGGAGCTTGAGGCATTTCGTCTGGTCTCGTTGTGATGATATGGTAGTAGAGACAGTGGTCTTGCCTCGGAAAGGCAGACAGGAGGAAAACCTTTAGTAAAGGAAGCCCATTGAGATACTAGGAGCAGCGATGGTTCTGGAGCACATGGAACAGCGGGGGGTCCTGACCACACTCAGCACGCGGGTACTTGCGAACAAGTGATTCCTCGTTCTTTATTGTGGCACTGCGGTTGGTTACAATTGTAGGGTTAGCTATTACATGATACACAAGGTATTCATGCAGAAACGAAGGAGACGAGTAGCTACGTCGGAACGGCACTCCAGGGGTCGGAGAGATGCTGCTTTAGGCCCCCAGAGAGGCACCTTCTACTCGGAGGTACACCCCACAGGGCGTAGCAGCTATTCTTGCTGCTTTTGACTGGAGCTCTTCTTGGCCGTTGTTGTTTATGCTGACCGGAGCCCTTCTTGGCCATTGCTGTTTACCCAATATGATGGGTAACGCCAAGCACTGCTCATAATGCAGCACTGCTGTCTTACGCGCTCCTTCTTAAGTCCACACGAATATTCTCTAGCAATTTTTAAAGCAAATATTTATCAGTGTGTAGGAGAAAACTCTTGTTTCAGGCCAATCCTTCTCAGGGTGAGTATGGAGAACGCAGGTGACCTCTGGTGGCAGCATTCACGCACACACTGCTGTGCAGTAACGTCGCATTCAATTTCTACAACACGAGCAATCAGGAGAATAATTTGGTGGCCAAGAAATAATAACTTCGATGGCATTTCGGGAAGACGGGAGGGGCTTGTTGGTCGGCTGGCGGGGCTGTACCACTGGCAGACTCTGGGGGCGGCACAGCGGTCGTTGACGGAGGGAAACCGCCACCATTCTTTATTCCCTACAGACCTTTCTCACATTTTATTTACTCCCCAATCTTCTTTCGAAGAATACCGAGTCATTTCCACCTTAGTGGCCCACTTTATCTGCATAAAAGCGGAGAGTGCTCTCAGTGTGCACTGCGAGCAGAATCCATCGGCCATTCTTCGCCATTATTGGCTGGACGAGAGTGTTGAGCGTGGTCGACTTTTCGAGGTGTAAGGAAGTTAATCCGAGCCGCAAATAGCTGCAACCTAGACAGGCAGCAGCTGCAGCGGCTACACCGACGTGCTCGGGAGGGATCCACAGGGGCAACGATGGGAATAGCTCATAGTCATGAAGTCAACACGGCCATTCTTGGCCCCAGACAAGCTGTGCATAAGCCATGCAAGTCAACAGCTATCCCTCGACTGCAGCGGCGTCACTCTGAATCGGGCGAAACGCAGTGCCCCCTGCCTGCAGTTTGCCCGGAGAAAATAAAGCTGAATGGCCTAGCCGCAGGGGACACCACCACTTGCTGCACTACAACATGCAACAGCAGCCTAAGTGGAGCTAGTGCCAGCCCAGAGACGCGCTCAACAGGTCTTGGGGCAACCGCGAATGCTGCCGCCATTGCGCTGAGTAGCGGCAGCCCTATTGAGCGCAGTGACAGTGCCCAAGCAGTGAGCAGCATAGCAGACCAGAGTCCCCGAGAGTTCCACGCGATCGAGCAAGTGGATTATGTAGAAGGAAACACCAAGGAGGCAGCAACTAAGCCCAGTAAATGGAGCCGCCGAACCCCACGAGTACAGGGACTTTTGAAAACACTGAGGCGAGGCACCGTGCGTTCGCGTTCTCAGCCGCCGCCTAGCAGCAGCAATCATGAACATGCGGGGGATCCCTTAGCTGCAACCAGTGGAAATTCTTCGTTGGCAGCTGCCCTGCATGCTCACATCCTCAGAGAAGAGGAAGAGCACCGCCGTAGACGGCATAGCAGCCTGCCAGAATCATACGCGGAAATACTTGTACCGCAGGTTGAACAACGGCTCTTCCCCCCCCCAGAGCCCTTCGAAGATAATAAAAGCTGCCCGTCGCCTGCCGGCATCAGAAGCAAAGTTGACACCAGCAGTAGATCGTCTCCAGGAGCCAACGAAGCAACCGTTTCCCTCCGGTGGAAAACTGTTGAAGGCGCTGAAACACAAGAACCGCAGCTTTCTGGCCAAGCAGTTGCGCGCAAATCCTGTGGACGTCAAGCGTTTGAGCCACCCCATCGCACGAGTTTAGGCAGCAGCCGGTGGATAGCTGATATGCCGACAAACGGACGATGGGAAATTGAGAGAGGGGCGTGGAACCGTCAAGGGGTTCATTTGAACCACCTGGATGTTGAAGATGAGAGATTTAGAGCGCTCGCAGCAACGCGACGGTTGCCGCCACGACAGCACGCTGAACACCCACAAGGTTGGCAGGGAGCGGTGGTCAAAGGCCCACAAGTCCCACTTCCCCAACCCCGTAGAGTTCCTATTGCACCGCTGGCGGGACGTCTGCAAGAGAACCAGCAAAGGCTGTTGCAATCAGGGCAGCAAGTGGTGCCTGTCACACACAGGGGAGTGGCAGCAGCCACGACAATTGAGCTCGCCAGGAACAGGCATGCAAACGAGGAAAAAAGGAGACAGCAGCATCGTCTCATCGCTTCCCCGGAGCCACAGAACAACACGCCTGCAGCTACTGACACCTATCAGAAACACGAAGAAGTCACTTGGACCGCCCACAAATTCTCAACAGGTAAGTATTTGCTATGCATGTGCGCAAAGGCCGTACAAATCGAGGCCCTTGCACAGACGGGGTTGGACCTGCTGCAGTTCTCCTTTGTAGCCCGTGCATATGCCACAGGTAGAGGGGCAAGAGTGCACGACTTCTCCACGGGCTGGGAACCGGCCTCTGCAAGGAATTTCGTCTCAGATGTACAGGGGGCAGTCTCAACAGAGATGTCAGTGTCAGCGCATTGCTTTCGTCAAAATGCGGCGGCAAAAGACAGATACAATGGCATAGGCATCCCTAATGGTACAGCCAGTCCAACGTTGCCGGGGAACGGTGGAGAGGCAAAGACATCGAGATGCTCGGATCCCACCTCTGCTCTGCCTATTCCTGTTTTTGAACAACAGAGAGAGCAGGTTCGTCCCATTCCTCCACAAAATGTGAAAGGCCACTGCTTTCTCATTTACCATTAATCAGCAACAGTGTAGAAAGGGCGCCCAGATGAGCGGCAACACATTCTATAGCTAGCTGCCCCGAGTTGTATATTAGCGCATACAAAACCTGCCTTGCAAGCAAACGTGCTCTGTGGTTTCAGTTCCTTACTGGTGAATTTCGCGAGCTAATTCACCGTTCCTGCACCTTTGAATTTCTGTTTGCACAGGGAGACAGAAATGCGCTCCAGCATCCGCACTGTACATCGGCGGGGAAGACTCCCGCAAAGGTGTGCCTGTTGAATGGTCATACAGCTGAGGCGTCGGACGTTTACTTTTTGTAACATCTATCCAAGCACTGTGTCTTACTGCGCGCTAGCGGCACCAACAAATGAATATAGGAGTACTGTTGGGTAGTGTGGCTGCTTTTGCATTCAGAGCGACGCGTCCCCGTGCCTTCCATTTAATTCTCCGCTTCCCTTCGCCTCGCGCTCTCTGCAAAGAAACGCTTTTGTGGCGAACCCCCGTAACCAAGTTGGGGCTCCCAAGAGGCGACCCCGTTGACGACGCTTTGGGCTTGCTTTCAATGGAAAGTGCCAACCAGCTGGTTGTTCTGCTTGTGCTGAATATAGTGCCTTGCGCAGGGCTTGGCCCTCCTTACGTTCCCTACGAGACCCTATCTAAAGCGAACGTTGCAAAAACTGCTTTGAACCTACAGGGAACGCAAGCACCTTAACACATCTGCTGTACGCAGGCCTGCTGCGAAGAGGACCCGCAGGACACATATACCTCACTGGTGCAATGCCAGTGTATATCTGCTGAGCATTGCGAAATGCTTAGCCGCGGAAGGTCAACATTCTGTTTCTTATATTATCTGCCCACTTCACACCATGCACGCACCCAGTAGTCGATGGGATGCCACGAACGCCACTAAACCGAAAGCACTTTGCAGAAAGCCCAAGACAGGGCAAGGGGGAGAAGAACTTCAACTCCTGGCACACCTGTTTAAAACTCCGTTACTTCGTTTCTCGGCTAGAACACCCTCTAACGGGTGCACGACGTCAGGTCTTGGGGTTGCAAGAGGCACCCTTTAGGCCTTGCACTAGCCATTGACATTAGAGAGATTACTGCTAAACGAGATAATGGGACGAATAGACACAGTGAATCGTTAAGCCTAGCTTGAGCCGCAAAGAAGAGAGCAGTCGGGACAAAATGTACCAAACGGTCAGTAAGAGGGATGCTTGAGCACTCAATAATGAGCTCACACAGCCTAACCGTAGGTGAGACATCGTCCGTCCAGCCGTCCAGGCCGCTGACGGGAGACGAAGCTTCTGGCGCCCTCGTCTCTGTGCAACTCGCGGTGCAATGCAGTGTCTAAAGCCTCCTCAGCGCGCCTCCCAGCGCAGGGGCGCCAACAGTTGCAGACTGTCGGCGTAAACACATATGTATTCTCCTGAAGCAACCATTTTCAAGTGGTCGGTGTCCAAAAGTCGCAGAGCCCCAGCTTTCATCACCTGGCAATCGCCTCACCAGCAGGAACACAACAAGCTTCTGAGTGTCGCGTTACATGCACTGGCAGCGACGCGTATTCACCTCAGGGCTGCGGAGTCGTGAAGTATTTCGGGAGAAGGCTGGGGTTTTGGAGCCCCCGAGGCGGATGCAGGCAAAAGTCGAGACCACAGAGAAGAGGAACCCCCAGCAGCTGCCTGCTGCTGCAGTTCCTCATACTCTTTCATTTGCTGAAACTGCTTTCGAGGGGTCATCGTGGGCGTGCCGCGAAGAAACATCTGTTCGCAAGCAAGCAGGAAGCGGAAAAATGCCCGATAAAGCAGATATACCCAAGTGCTACGCCCCAACACAACGACAAATCCAGCGTCACCAGCAACACAACGAAACGCACACATAAGGACAAGAGGGACACTACCTAACGAAAAAGCAATTCCACACGATTGTGAAAATACACGAATGGAAGCAACAAGTGCAGTGGCCTGAAAACAGTGGAGTTCTATCTTCCCGGGGTTTAGAGTAAGCGTTGAACGCGCTAAGTCTGCGTCGAAGATACTGCTGTTTCGTTGCGTGCCTAAATCAAAGTCTTACGATTTGCACGACTTCAATAATCCCAAGGAGAATCCCTCCAACTGCCGCATTTCTAGCACAACTCCTCCAGCCAGATCGCATAGACAGCACCCCGCCAGTTGCAGCCCCTGCAATTACAGGGTTCCAGGAGTCCTCCTTCCCTCCTCGGGCGTAGGCCAGTGTACAGTCAAAGGCACAAAATATACCACCCCAAGTAGCGAAAGCCGAGCCCACAGCTGGAGACTTGAGCGTTCCCGAAAACATCGCCCCGTTGAACTTTTCATACTTGGGCGAATTTCGCCAGCCCTTTGCAAAGTGCCATAAAAAGCCACCCAAGGCGCCCATGCCAAATGCGCCTCCCATGTCATCCAGTATGCGATCTGGACAGGGCTCCCTGTTCAGATCGCGCCGAGACGCCATCTTATGAAGGCAGAAAAGGAAAGAGAGGCGATAGACAAAAACAAAATAAGAAAGCACGCCTCTGAATCAGCTGCAGAGTCTGGCCTACCGCCCACGGCAGCAACGGCGATCCTACACAAGCTAATGTAATCGAGTATGCAATGTCATAAAACAAAGAATAGCCCAAGTTAACTAGAGTTTCATACCCTGACCGTTTAGTGTCTACAGCTGCTCTCCTTGAAGTGCCCTCAGTTCTTGCAGAAGCGCGGCGCGAACGGCGGGACCGTTGAACTTCAGTCGACTTACGGGTTTTCCTCCCACAAGAACAATCGGCACTTCTTCCCTGAGCCGCTGTACATCCCTCTCACACAGGCCTAGAATCTCACGAGCTTCGGCAGAGTCCAAACTAGCCAAACCTACTCTCACCCTCACATGTAGTTGTGCGTGCTCCTGCAGAAAGATTTGAGACGTTCTGGCGTCGCGACTTCCTCGTTCCTTCTCTTGTAAATGGAACTCTGGTGGTATCTCGTTACCCTCGGATGAGGAAGCTGCGAGTGAACCCTTCTCTGCTCCAGAAACCTCCGATAGCAGGGACCCTCTAGCCGTGTTAGCTGAGGAACCCAAAGCGGCTGCTGCGACCTCTTCACGTACTCTTGTCTGCAACCCCAAATTCGTTTCTCTGGAACTCCTCGCAATACGTGAGCGCACAGTCAGGGGCCACGCGGAGAGTTGGCTGTCGGGCAGATGCTCGTATGCCAGTGGCGGGCTGACAGAGGAGACGATCCTTCGAACAGACAACAGCGCCTTGGTGCACAAACTGCACCGGTCCGTTCCAACTATGACAACATCAATCGCAACTGGATCATTGGCCGTTTCAGTGCAGAGATGAGCTCTCGGTCGACCGCTGTGAAACCTCGAGCCTACGATTGCGCCAAGGGTATGACTGTTGAGGACTCCACAGGGGCTTCTGACGCTGAGTCGATATGCGCAGCTTGTAGGAAACAATTCAGGCGCTATTACAGATGATTTCATGGATGCGTTCCACTGGTAGGCCCCCCAACAAGGGCACCACCCCACGAGCAGCCTGCGGGGCCCGAAGCATGCGATCATCGGCCTGAAGTTTAATGCTTCTGGCTTTTGTTTTTTTACCGAGGTTCTTTATAGCAAAAATAAGTTTGTTCGTTGAGTTAGTCTGACTGGGCGTACTCCAAAGGTGCAGGAAATATGACTACGGGAGTCCCTGCCTTCCTTCGCTTGCCAGCCCCGTGGAACCAATTGCCGGTTTTTGTACTAGATACTGAAGGAGGCCATTATTGAATAACCCTCTGCACATAGTTTCAGCGTGGCTGCGTCACCTGATTTCCTTGTGCTGAAGTGTCTCCTGCTGAATGCGTATTTGTGTCGTTCGGATGAACGCACAATGGCTTGCCGAAACCAGCAGAGCCGGTGAGGCAGCTGGACATCCGCCGAGTGTTTCTGTGGAAGTTCTCCAACCTTCTGCTATATGTGCGGCTATATTCGTTTTCAGCCCTGTCCTCGCAGCTCTATAGACAGTTTAGCAGTAACGGTCATTCGCAGGTCATTCGGAAGTCATTCGGAAGAATGGGTATATTCTTCCGCGATCGTGACGAGGACCTCGAGGACCCTGATTTGAGGGCGTCCCGTTATTTTCTATTTAAAAACAAACAAACAAAGGAAAACAAGCTCAAAATCGCCGAGAAAAAATACGGCTACACCTTAGGCGAACTGCATGCGTATAAACACTTGATGATTCCGCCGCGAATGCCAGACCGCATGCAACAAGCTAAGCCGGAGCTGGCGTACGCTTATGATCAGATTCAGAAACTCGTTGAGGCTGATGCGTACGAACAGCAGACTGAGAACCACTTTGCGACGAAGCCCCCGCAGATGCCTAGCGCAAGCTCTGCTCCCAAACTGCCCAGTACCGACACCACGAATGCAACATCTCCAGAGTCAAAGGGCTACCTTTTTGAAGAAAGAAAAGAGACCAGTGACACTGCCGCGGTGGATGAGTCGTGTGTCAAGTGCCTTGGCTATTACTTGGCACTAGACAGATGTGTTCGAGCGGTGTCCAAACAAGACGAGAAGAACCGAATCTACAAACATACCCGCCTTCATGCATGCAAGCCTCACTGGGTAACTTTGGTTGCATAACAGTAGACATATCTGGGTAACGTTTGCTGCATAGCAGCGGAAAAAGAAGTGCCAAAACCGCCCTGAAAGACCCAAGCACAGCATTCAGTGTAGATCCCTGGGTGTATAGCATTTGATGCTGAGGCCTGCGCCGTTGATTGGTGATGCTTTCCAATTTTCAGGTATGGTTTAATAGATGTGTTGCCTACCGAGACCAGCAATTACTCAGGGAAATCCATTCATGGGAAATGGAACATTTCGCGTCCTTGGGGACAAAGGAAAGGTGCGGTGCATCATCATGTGCTCATTCGCAAAGCTGTCCCGAGCAGACAGACAGTGTCCCAAGCAGACACACGGCAAAACATGCACGGACCGAATCAGGGTTAACATTCCGTTAGAAAGCGCAGCTGTACTCCAGTAGCGTGCCAAGGCATTTCAGAACTCAAATCCTGCCGTGGTTTTGTAGGGCCCGATCTGAGCGGGTGCTGACTCGTCGATGCCTCTGTTTGTATGCTTGCCTTGCTTGCTCATATGCGTGTTGGCTTTTGAATTTCCTGCGTATATGTATTAGGGAGGCGTATGTAGAGCGGCTGCTCGGGACGAAGAGGTATCTCGAAGTACGCCACAGGTGTTTTTGTTGTTTCCCTCCAGACCTGTGGCTGCGGGTGGGGAGCCAGCAGCTAGTCCATCTACATGCGTTTCCAGTGGAGATTTGCGGTGCTCTCCATGAGGAAGCCATCCATAGATATGTAGAACTCTTGGCTGTCCCTTCAGGTCGCTGGGGGGGGCGGGACCAAAGTGGACCACCTGTAATGCCTGGGTTTGTTCTGTCTGCAGTACGCGGCTGCCCGTTCTCGTGATGACGTGGAGATTGTGAGGTAGGCCGTATGGTGCTTAGGGTGTAATTGTTTAGCCGCTCAAGCTGCTGTCAGGACGGTGTTGCACTCAAGTTGGTAGCCCAACCTTCAGAACTTCGTTCCGCGGCAGCTGCACTTAGGCAAAGACTCCGCGTTTGCTGTTTCTTCATTCTCAGGCTGAGGAGAGAGGCGAGCCATATTATAGCTCGGTTAGACAAATTGAATAGGCGGTGTGGCCCTCATTGAGAATGCCCCGAGGGCGCGTGGGGTGGTTGACCTACCTTCCAATTCGCCGACGGACTGCTTGTTCTGCATGGACTCCGTGTGCAGAGTGCACCTACACCTATGCTGCCTGCTATCTGCAGTTATGCGGCAAGCAACTTCCTAGCACGTGTTTGTGCGTTTGCCTCGAATGTACAGCCTAGACACGCGGCGAGGCTTGACTGGCTCGTTGCGCTGTGTCCATAATTTACGAGAGGTTAAGCGGTATTTGCTCGCGTCATGCTTGCTTGTTCGCGTGCATGTGGATGGGCGGCTGCGTGCGGAGGCGCACTCAGGTTGCTGCAGGCAGAAGCAGCAGGCTGAACTGCAGTGCTGCGCAGTGGAAGCCTTAAACGTACGAGGCAGTTAGGAGACAGTGTATATGCCGCCGCGGAAATTACAGCAGTATTCCCGCAAGCAGCGGCAAAGCTGAATGCCCCAGGGGAAAGCGCCGGTTTGCAGCTAAAGGGCCACTACCCAGTAGTCGTTGCTGCTACAGCACCAGCAGCAGCTGTGCTGCACCAGATACTGGCATAGGCTATGCCATAGTATAGGGTGGCGTGCCTGTCATAGTCGAGCACGAAGCCCGCGCCAGGTTGCCTCTGTGAACACGAACTTGTACACAGCGTGAACAGAGCAACGACTATCTGCCCGAAAGCGGCTTTCCCGTACTTCGTCCCTTTCATGGGCTGCCTGCTTGTTCGTACGTAGTTCGCTTGTCCAGATTCGCTCCTTTGTGGTGCCTCTACAACGCAGAGAAGAAACGCCTCCTCCCATCATTTTGGGGCCTCTGCTGAAGTTTGCGTTTTCTCCGCCGCCTCCCTTCCCAGGCACTTGTCAATCGTTTTCGCCCTCTGTTCCCGCTTCAACAGGGTGATTAAGGTTGGGTCTTCCGCTACATCTACAATTGCCCAGCTGTATATGATTACGCCCGACTGCATCTCCTGGTCAACGGGTAGGCGTTGGCAGTGTCCTCTTGTTGCAACGATGCTGCGGCCTTCGCAGGATACACTGTGCCGTTTGCATGCTATGTTATGGCAGTGAATTAAACGCTCCATTTAGTGTACGCTAGACACCTGATATCTATGGTTGCTAAAATAACTCCCGTTTGTCCTGCGTTCATTCGCCCATCGTGCGGACGCGTGTTATTTAGTGGCCAAGTAAACACCTTCACCTTTAGGGGCTACTCGGTATCTGTTTTGGCCTTAGTCATCAACACCCCTATGCGGGGGTTAACTACAGCAGTGCTTTGGTGGCCGCAAAATTTCCCACTGACTCTAACGGGATGCCTTCCAGTCCAATGCCAAAGGCAATAAATAAATCACACGATGAACAAACTCTCAAAAACACTTCCCTGGTGTTTCTTGACACGCATGCTGCCTTTTCGAAGGCGTCTCCTAGAGCCCCCCTCGAATCCGTGATGCTGCCGTCAGCAGTCTGCTGATGACTGCGGCAAACGGTGAGTGAAATGGTGCTTGCGAGTCGGAAAGAAGTCACTGGGCTTAAGGAATGACAACAAAAGCACAGCTCTTTACAGATTCCCCCTTCCTTCACTGATTACTTTCAACAATCCCAAGGCTGTAGCAGCTGGTAACAACGCCTGCCGGCGCTATTTGGTTGAGAAGCAGCGTGAGTGTACCAAACGAGAGCAATGAATTCCCTGTTCAGTCTGAACCTACAGGAGGGCACCTCGATCAAAACCCCCTGGAAAAAGCTCTACGCGCAACTCAGCCAAGCTTGTCCGAGCACCACCAAGCATACTGCCTTTTGCCCCAGAACATACGTAAAATGTGCAAAGCATAAACACATAAGCCTCCTCTAGCAAAAAACGAGGACAAAGCGAAGACAACAAAGCCACTCTGTAGCTGCGGTTGAGGCCCTAGGAGTGCCGAGATTTGGGTTGCTCCTACAGGAACGGACGACTGGAGTAACCGTGAAGGCGCGCCTTTCCACGCCATTATTATGAAAATGGGCACACATATATCCCTCAGGTCACTGTAGCTGCAGCTAGCTGTTCTCCCTCCCGATGGCTCCAGTTCGTTAAGATGCCCGCAAAATCTTCTTTTGGCAACTCCCTGCACAATGCACGAATCTTCGGAGGTTGGCCGCTACAGCTCAAGCACAAAATATGCGATTTTTCTTCTGCTTCTGGTGGGCAAATAAAGTGGAGTTTGCCTACTGAATAATGCAGCATCCGGTACCCCACTCGCCATGAGCTACCTACTCGTTATAACATACCTGCAAGGAGCTCTCTTTCGATTCTGTGAGGTGCTATCGAACCATTTGATGTTAAGTATGGCCTCTGCTGACATCTCACAAAACGGTGGCTTCCACACTGGTGCTGCTCTGTCTTCAGTGTGCAAGCATTCTCGACTCGCTGGCTGTTCGCCAGTGTGGACAAATACATCAAGAAGGGCAGCGCTTGAGTTGCAAAGAGCCGTCGTCTTCCGTTTTCGAAGGCCCTGTGCAACAACACAGCATGCAATATTGCGACAGCTGGAAGCGCCCCCCGAATCCCTGGACCAAAGCATGCACTGACGAAATGTACGAAAAAAATACATGCAGACACCAAATGGATTTAAAGGCGCACGAATGCCATAGTACGCTTGCCAGATCCTGTCCATGTTCCCTATGGAGCCGCATGCTCACCTGACCAACATTATGGCGAACAAAGCATAAAGGTTGCGACTCAGCATGTAGAATGCCACCACCCTGAACTCCCAGCCCATGACGGACAATATCACGGATGTTGCCAACGCCGATCCGACAGATATGATGAGGATAAATGCCTCTGGAATGCGTCGCAGATGTATAGTGAGCGCTATGCAGAACAGCGGAAGAATCAGATGGCCTGCGCACACAAGCACTAGCCCCGAACATAGCCTGGTGTACTTCGAAGGGAACAGAATACCGCTATCTTCTGCTAGCTGCTGGAAGCGGCATTATCTCCTGCCGCGTGAACAGGATTAAGCTATTCCCACAGAAAATTGCCGTTATTCTCAGCCACAACAGGCCACACTACTTCTAAATAGCCCTGTTGCGCGGCGCAACCTACCGTCAGAATAAACCTACCGCCAATAAAAAAGGCAAGAACCGCCTCTTTGGGAGTTCTCGTCGCCTTCGCGTAGAAAGGTACTGGGGCTAGGTTGTAGCATCTCTCCAGAAGCTCGAAAAAGACGAACGCCACGCTGCAGCAACCATGCACATAAGCATCTAGAAGCTCCGCACACAAAAGATGCAAACGGCCTTCAAGCGTGTTTCGTCACTTCCTTGTTACTTGAAAGCAGAAAGTGACAAACTAATGGCGCCTGCAATGCCTACTAGGTCGCTGCCTGTGCGATCGCCAGAAGTTGAAACTTCCATCCGTTTTTCCCCCTACGGCTTTCCATGTACTTCATAGGCAAAATTAGAGCTGAAATGATCAAGAATTGCAGGAAGGGTCTCCACAAGGCAGCCAAAATCCTGGATCCCGACGGGCTGTGCAGGCGAGCATCGGAAAACTCCAAAGTGGAGGCGTTGCTGCCATCGTACTTTTCGACCTATGCAGAACACTGAAGAGCCACCAAGTGCACAGTCAGCACCGTACCAAAGACACTGTATAACGAAGACCTTCCAGAGCAGGAGCTGCCTTCGGGCAAATTCGAAACACATAAGCACTGCAGGTGCTAGCGTGCGAGCCAGTTGCAAAAGCAGTTTGCGCACTCGAGGGTGTAAGCCATGCACACTTGCTCGCTTACCACCACACAGAGGCACTCCACGATATATCGCCTTGCCATTGCAAACAGACACTGCAAAGCGCAGATGAGGAGGTTTATGTGACACGTATCCTTGTAGAAGGCCACTATGTACTCAGCTCGCCAGAGAAGGTACCACCGTTCAACTGCACTGTCTTCGAAAACGCCTAGCTTAACCTTCGGCATTACAGCCTGAATCAGCAACAACATAACAAAAAAGAATAGCTGCTGCGACAAAGTGCGACGCAGGACGACAAATGGAGGTATTGGGCAGTAGTACCTCACAAGGCATACAAATTAGAGGAACAAACGAGCGCAGAAAAAAGACGAACACCAAAAAGAAAGGCAAATAACACGACGAGCGGGGCAGGATGGGTAAGCAGGCAGACGAGCAAATGGCCGGCAGGCAGGGAGAAAACAGAACGTACAGGTGCGAACGACACGAACAAGGGAACAAAAAGCAATCAACCAAAAGCTGCACGGTAAGCCAGCGGTCAACACCGGAAAATACGCGGTAATTGGAGAAAGACGATGGCAAAGAACAGCAAACGACCGGCAAAAGACACACCATGCAGCAGCACCCAACGGCACTAACGCAGCCATGCAATGGCAAGGATTCAAAAGGGAGCAACAACACTGAACAATTCCGAAACGACTCCGTAAGTAATAAGCAAAACAAAGACGAGCATTCTACAATGTGAAACAAAACAGCAGGTGCAACTAGAGAAACAAAGTCAACAGACGCACAGCCCTTCACGGAAACACTGCGTATGCAAGCCCCCATAACCCAGCAAACGAAGCGAAGTCCCTGCAGCCCAACTCAAACGCCCCCACCACTCCATCTTGTCTCACCTCCCCTTGATATCCACTGGAGCTGTACGGCCCTGCGCCCTCTTCGATACAGTGACATTCCACATCCGGCGAAAGCGGCAGACAACCATGTTGCTGCATCCCTCCGTGTAAACCAGCACTGGGGCAAAGACTGCATTGACTGCCCCTCGACGGCGCTCCTTCCCCTACCATTCCGCACACCCTGTCTTTGGCCTCTGCCTCAGCCACCCGTTTGCCTCTCCGCCTGAAGCACCGGTTTGGGCACCCGGGCAATCTAGAGGACCTGAATGGGCTGAGCTTCCACCTCATGGATTTCGGCTTAAAGATGCGTCTCCCTCTTGCCGCCTTC
The DNA here is from genome assembly GCA_963920595.1 of Eimeria praecox. NCBI lineage: Eukaryota > Apicomplexa > Conoidasida > Eucoccidiorida > Eimeriidae > Eimeria > Eimeria praecox. The sequence goes on from OY986957.1 coordinate 1,372,747, forward strand.
ACGCTGTTCTGAAGTTCACGACAATGCTCACATGCAGAGAGGCAAGCTATTTATAAGTGAAGGGAAAGGCCCCTAAAATGCAGGAAACAAGGGACAAGGCCTTGCGTTACCCTTTGAGGAGAGAAAATGCGAGCGGAGTACGCAGGTAGAACATCCCGTTTTAGACTTGCACTGTCCGTGGAATCCTCGTTGTGAAAGACGCGAAACATTGGAGAATACGATGCAGTTGCTTTAGACGCCTCCACTTCAGAGCTGCAGCCCTTGTCATCGTGCAGTGTGCGCAGTTGAAGCCTTTTGTCCTTGTAAATACGAGGCGACGAGAATGTGCTCGCTGCTTTGGTGCAGCCGTCACAAGGACTGTGCTCAGCGCGGAACGTGGTGGAACTGAATGGCGAATGTCCTCTTATAGCAGTGTCTGAGTCAGCATTCACTAGGGTTGCACAAACTGGGGATGGCGCAGTGGCAGCTCTTGGACCGTTGCGCTTACGCAAGGGACGCCTCTCAGGCATCACTCGCCGTCTTTCCATCCCACTCACGAAAGGCGGGCAAGCAATACCTTCATACGCTCCAGACAAGCGCACGTCCAGGTACCAGTTATAATCCACGTATCCGTAATAACTGCTGGGCACTACGAAAAACTGCTGTTCCCCTTCATCCTTCCAAACTCCTGTGTCTTCTGAAATTTAAAAGCACACACAATACATTCAAGCAAGGCAATGTTGAAAGTTCAGGGTCCAAATGAAGCCCATGCGTGGACTGCGTGCTTGAGCTGAGTCTGAACTCCACCTATTTCAGTGATGCATCGTGGCGCTCCGTTCCTGCATAAGGTCAGGCGGTGGTGTACAGCTTGCAAGTAGAGCGGCGAGTAACTGTCAAAATCTGTCCAGTAACGGCGCATTCCCGTATTAACCTGCTCCTTCCCACTGCAAACGGAATCCCGCGTTATGTAAGAGCCCTCCTGCCTGTTTCCTTCCAGGCGGAAGCGTCTTTGCCTCACTGGAGGTGGCTGTTCGAGTGAGAAGTCACCCGTCCGGGCTACGGTTTGCTTCTGGTAGAGATGGGGTCTGAAAGCGTGCGCTGCATCTTTGGCTAATGCTCTTGGGGAACAGGTGGAACTCTTCCCTGCACTTTTAAGGACTGAAATCTTATCGACGCATGGACGAACGGGAAATAGGGGAATTTTAGCTCCCCGCACCTGCCGATAAAATACCTGGACGATGCGGTAACCCAGGTTCCCTATGAGCACAGCCAAGGAGGTGGCAAACGACTTCAGCACCAGAAGCCCGGGATGCATAACCCCCCATGCAATATCAGATACTGTCATTACGACCAATACGACACCTTCACACAAACACAACAAACACATACACATGCAACTACGTGACTGAAAGGCAACCCACAAGACGAAGACATACCTGCACGTGCCTTCTGCGCTAGTACAAGTACTTCCACCCTAAGGCATCACACCTGCCAAATACCTGAATATCCTGAACTCTCCTGCAACATTTATGCATGCAGGGTGGAAATGCGGTGCACGCGCATCCAGAAGATCGCGTTCGGGAAACGTACCACAAAAGACATTTGTCCCCCACGAAATGCGGCCGTTAAAGAAGGCGATTCCAAAGAGACACATCTGATGCATGGTGGACTCACTGAAACGGAAAGGGAGAAGGGAACGAGGCAATAGAAAGCAACCCAACGAGAAGAACAGTAATCGCCATTCCGCCCTCTTTGTATTGAGACAACGGTTCAAATACCATAATATCACGCACAAGCCGAACACGACTCCCCAATTCACAAGGATGGCTGAAAACATAAGCACCCCGCAAGCAAGCACCGAACGTGCCCTAGAATGACAGGCAATGCCAAATCAAATTTGAAAACTATTAAGTCCTCCGAGAAGTATGTAAGTGAACACCCACCAAAATCAATCCAAGGAGGAATGCTTGCTTGGCTGAACTGACTGGAGACAAAAGCAAGACTCGAATTCAGCACCATTAGAAGTGCAAGAGAAATAAGCCACATGTGCAGGTCCTCTGGCCTTATAAATGACTCCTCGCCTCTGCCTTCCTCGCCCCTCTCCATTCTCTTATCCCTTGGGTGTCTCCGTTCAAGGCCAAGTTTTACGGGTCCCTTGTAATGGCTACCCATGGGGCCATCGCTTCGTTAAAGTGCCCCCGGCTGCCGCAGTCAACTAAGCAGAAACTATCAACGGCCGACAATACCAGTGTGACACAGCTATTCCCCTTGAAATTTGTGGGGTATTCTGTTGGACAACTGATTGCCCGTCTTCTTTAAAATGCTTTTCGTCCTGTTGTTTCTGCCTGCTGTGCTTACAGGTACTGTTGGTGTGGAGGCGGTGGCGGTCCTAGCCTTGTGGAGCCACGAAGCAGTTTAGACCCCTCTGGACGCATCTGAGGACTATTAACTGGAACCAAGGACTCAAATACTCAAGAGAATTCACCAGGAAAGCGAAAAGGCTGTTTTATTCGAATCGCGCCACGCATGGACTGCACAACAGACTCACCACTGGTCCTCCTCAGCTAAACGGCGTGCGCTCTGATGTGCGTCGAAGAGCCTCCACGCTCCCCTCTTAAAGACAAAAGACTTGGTCCGTTATTGATGAGTTTAATAAATCACAATAATTTGCAACAAAAAGTGCAACGGGATTGACGCGCGAGGCCTGAAGCTACAAGACATGCCAGCTTCTGTTTCTGCGCAGTCCAGTGGCGAGGCGCTTGCCCCACTTCGAGATGCAGTGCCATCCCGTGAGCAATCCACTTTCGCGTTTCGCCGTCGCCTCCTCAAAATGCAGACTGCTTTTATAGACAAAATTAATTCAGAGTGTTTGAACGCCTGTATGCTGCCGAACTGAACCGCTTCAACTAGTACCGGCAGGATACGTCATGCCGACACCGTTATGCGGCTGACGAATCAACACCGCCAACGCACAGCGGTTGCACGGCCTAGTTCCTTGCATATGCAGAGTCTGAACTTTATGAATTTGTTTCAACAGGATTCGCATGCTTGTTTACTTGTGTGGATGCATCTTCGTGTGGCTCGAGGCTGGGAGGGTGGGTGCGGCGGTGTAAGTGGTGCCTTGTAAGGAATGCTAGGCGAATAGTTTTCGTATGTATCTCCATCCAGCATCAATATGGCATTTCAGTCAGGAATGCTTACCCAAGTCCAGCCAGGTAGGCCGTTTATGTTCACACTAAGCTGTTGGGCCTCGATTGTGGGAAGCCGTGCTCGACTCGCTTGCAGCGCAACCTACATTCCTTTGACCCTCAGGGATACGCTTAGAAGCGCGCTTAGGAGCGCAATGCTGTACGTTCTCCGCCTCTGCTCATAGAAGGATGAATGGATGCCCCTGCCTCGGTTGATGGATCATCGCTGTCTAGGCAACTGGTTACAGCAGTGCATCGCTGTCTAGGCAACTGGTTACAGCAGTGCGTGCCCCGTACATTCAGGCTGTAAGTGAGGTTGACGCAAACACCTGTCTCCGTGCATGCATGCTCCACTGGGTAACTTTCAGCGGAGAACAACAAATACACCTTGAAAGTAGCTGATGACAAACAACACAGCCAGTGTATAGTATGATACCTGGTGCAAGAAACATCCGTGATTCAAACCGTTGACCGTTGTTGATTTGTTTGAAGTCTTGCTGCCGCTTTCGGTCAGCGCATGCATCAGCTATCATGGCCTGCTGCTACTTTGGGAATTGCTGGTGGGAGGCAGTTTACCTGCCGCCATTCTGGAACTGCTGGTGGGAGGCAGGATACCTGCAGCCGTTGGGAGCAATTCATGGAGTGGCTGTAGCCCCATTAGAATCAATCAGACAGAGGTCCAGCGGCCGCGCAGTGCAACGCATGCACGCCTTCGCTCTGGCAAGATATTAGCGTGCTTTAGATCAGCAATACACAAACGAACATTGTGGCTGCGAAATTTAGATGTTGCCTGCTCACCAAGGGGCACGCTAAGGAACGCTAGTTTGCTTGTTCTAGCTATTCTCTTATTTTCGTGGTTCTCTGCTTCTCTTGTTTGGCATGCTGAAGAAGGCTGCGTAGTTAGTCTACTTGGCTTGAAGAGGTGTCGGAGTAGGCCTCCCTGGTTCTGTTGCGCGCAAGGCCGCACAAGACCGGCGCTGCTGTAGCTGCTGCGGGTTTCTTCAACGAAAGCCCTAGTAGCCCCTCGCTGTGGATGTGTGTCTAGGGCATTACATAGACCACCAACCGGGTGGCGCAAAAAAGGAAATCCAGCGGCGAACCCCTCTGTTCGTTTGCGGAATGTTCTTCGTGCTCTGCGCTCAGCCTTCTTTTGGTATATTTGTAGTCGTGTTCAGCCCCCTCTGGCCGGGTCGCTAGCGCTGCATGTAGATACCGTGCGGTCTGTTTGAGACGCTTCAGTGTTAGTCCACGAGCTTGGTAGCGTGCATGGCATAGAAAGGTACTTGGCCGTGCTCCGGTAAGGCCGCAAGAGACTAAAAGTCCCCTCACACTCACCAGAATGCCATTAGCACGAACATCAGGCAGTTACCAGTACCTAAAACACTGCGTTGCATTTCGCTGTGAATGGGAAGAAAGACAACAGATTCCACCGTTTCATGCAGCGCGCTCAGCAGGCTGACCAAGGAAACTCAAAAAGCAATTCACTTCATATGGCGCTACACTTCGGCAGGGGGGTTTGTTCGAATATGTCACACAAGTCAGTCTCGCACGGCTAAAGGCGCTGGGCATAGGGGCGTCCAGCAAGGGAATCTTCCCTCGCCTGACTAAAGCCATCTTCGGTACCGCTGCAGCAGACGACTGCTAGAGTTAACAATCGCAGTCCCTACCATTCTGCAGGGCTCAGTGAGAAGCGCAAGACAAGTAAAATTCTAAAGTCCCGAATGGAGTACTCTCGGTTTCCCCAGCCTTCAAAGCTCCGGTCGGAGAAAGCGAGGCGTCAGAGCAGCCCACAGACTCACCGCTATTCCCGGCAGCACAGGTGCATGCACAAGACGGGTGCATGGGGCGAACCCACGCTGCAAGGCCGGACGCAATGTGAATAATCGGCTGAAACGAAAATTGGTCGAACATCTGAACAGTACATCTATAAAAATAGACTAACCTGGAGGCCACATCAGAAAGCCAACAACAAAGAAAATGAGTGGGCGAAGAGCACGTACCGAAGGGAGGAAGCGGATAATTTAAAGCTAGTCAAGGAACAGGTGCCTACTGTTTCGGGTGCAATTGATTCTCGGCTCGAAATGATGGAAAGGGAAGGCTGAAATTGTGGCAACTAGCAAAAATATGCATTTCGCAGTATGCAGTAAGCGCCGGTGGTATCATTCTGCATGTCCTAGTGAGGAGCCCAAGAAGACGACTTTTTTTAAGCAGGTGAAGAACTGCTCTCGGTTCCCCAAGACCCCTTAGCTCAGCCTGAATACGTCGAGGTACCGGAGCAGTCCACAAACACACCGCTCTCCCGGATAACGCATGCCCATGGTACGGCCCCCTTTGTGCGCCTCAAGAGTTACTAGTTGCAGTTCAGTGCAGTTTCCGTGGGGAGAAGGGAGTCCTTGCGCGGCCGCCGAATCTGCTTTTCCGTTATTTTTCTTGGCTGTCCCAATCTCATCCAATACCTCAGATTAACTGAAGTGCTTTCCGTTGCAATCAATGGAAAGGTCTCTGCATGGCTTGTGCTCAGTCAGACAGTCGGCTTGTTGTGTATATGCCGTATGATGGAAGCGGAAGTCTGGTAGTCGTCGTCGCCACCTTCAGAGCTGTCGGCCTGCTGACAGCCACTGTTGTTTCGCTCCGTTCTTATCGCACATAAGTTTTGCACTCTTTGGCTGTTCGCCAATGCGGACAAATACATCAGAAATGGAAGCACCTGGGATGCGAACAGCTGCCGCCTTACGTTCTCAAAGGCCCTGCGCAAGGATACGCGTACCAGAAAGGCATACATTTTGCGCATGCAAACGTACGCTGCCACCAAGCGCATGCGCAGACAGGTGCCCATGCAAACGCATGAATCTTAATATCCCTATGTTGCCAGCTGCCATCGGGAGGAGGGCAGATGGGGACTGGGTTTACCTGGCCACCATTATAGCAAAAAGGGCACACAGAGTGCGGCCCAACATGAAGAACGCCATGACTCTGAAATCCCAGCCTACAAACGTTAGAGTCACTACCGTCAATATGGCAGACCCAAAAGCTGTAATTAGAATCGCTAACTCTGGAATGCGTCTCAAATGGATAGTTAGAGCTAAGCTAAACAGCGGAAGGACCAGATGGCCTGATCGAAAACGTGGGAAAAGCATATGCACGCACGCATGCACCCTACATTTATGCATGTACTAACGCTTGCAGCAAAATCAGAACAATCCAACCCCACGTTTCGCGCTCCCACCTGGCAAAAAATACACTCTGCAGTTTGTAAGCTATCTTGCCTTACTGCCAAGAAGAAAGTTGATCTCCACTCCTTGGGGAACTTTGGTCGCTTCTGCGAAGACGTGCCCTTTGGTCATAATATAGCAGCTCTCCAGCAACTCAGAAAACACGAACGCCATGCTGAAGTCGGCAAACATGCAAACAGCCGCATGAGCTGCGCGAATATGAAAAAATGCTTTTCGAAACTGCTTCGTTTGCCTGGTTTTTCAAGCAAAAGAAGCAGTTTACGAAGCCCTTCACTAGGCGCCTCCTCAAATAAGGATGAAAGCTCTGCATGTGGCCAATGCATACTAGGTCGCTGCCTGTCCAAGGGCCAGAAGCTGAAATTTCCAAGCATTCTTTCCCCCGCGCCTATTAATTAGCTTCATGGGCAAGATTAGCGCCGAAAGAAGTAAAAATTGAAGCACAGGCCCCCACAAGGCGGGCAAAGCCTTTCTCCATGAAGGCATCTGCAGGCGTAATCCGAGAAACTCCAACTGTGCGGCGTCTTGACCGTTGTATCTTTCGACCTGTGCATAAAGGAAAGGGACAACAAGGCGACGATGTCCAGCATATCTGTGAAAAGCCCCAAAGAAAGATGGCTAAGGCAAACAGATTTGTTCCTGTCAAAACCACTTGAGCGTGCCACCTGCCGCGACTGTGTTGCAGACCGGCAGCACATTGTGCACAGCACGCTTACGGCTAGAGAAAGGCATTGCTTGAAATATGCTTTCGTTATCCCAAACAGACAGTGTAGGACGCAGATTAGAAAATTTAGGTGGCAGGTCTCCTTGTAGAAGACGACGATGCGATCAGCCCTCCACAGGAGGTACCACCGTTCGATTGCACTGTCTTCGAATATTCCTAGCTTAAGCTTAGGAATAACAGACTGCAACAGAAGCAATAAGCAAGAACGCAAACCAGGGCATGTGAGTTTAAGCGCTCCCTCTCTTGCGAAGCGTTTGCAGGGCAAGCGTCTCAACTACCACCGCCGCCCCCCCTGGTGTTCAGACCTTCTCGCAGATTCCGCAGCAACTGTGGCGCTGTCTGCTTTCCTCCCTTTGGTGGTTCTCCGCAGCGCAAAGATGCCGTAAGCAGCCGCACCACTGGTTTTCTTCTTGCAGGCAAGCCCTGCGAATCGATACGAAACACTTGCAATTCCTCTCGGCCTCAATTCATTTGTCCAATCAAGGCACTCGCTAAAGGCAGGGCAAGGAATCTCACCCTCCCATCCCAATCCCAACAGACCACTCTGGCCATCCTCTCTCTAGCTAGATGGTGTCCTATGACTTACCCATTTGAGCTTTTGGAAAAGAAGTTTCGTTCACCTGAGCTGGACGTCCAAGCAAGGCGCATCCACCTGCGGAAGAGGTTGGTGTTTTCTGCTCTACAAGAACCTTGACTCCCTTCTGCCTGCTCACAGACTTAAAAGGAATGCGAAAAAATCCCCCCTTATCCTTGTAGGAAAACCACTTTACAAGGACGCGAAATTTCATTAGAGGAGTTGCCTCTACAGTCGATTGCTTCGACTGACAATGTCGAAGCAATACCAACCAATGGGTAGACATCGGTCTTCAACCCACCATATGAGTATGGCGGCGAGGGTCAGAACCCGGACGCATTTTTGGCGAAGCCTTTGCTGATGCTTCACGGATGTTTGTCGCAGCGCTGGTTCTTCCATCAAGCTGTAAGCTACCCTGCCGTTCGTGTAGTGGCATCCCTTTCTTGAAAAGATGCAGCAAATCGCAAATCTCATTCGGGTTGTAGCTGTCGCTGGGACTCTGTTCAACTGAAACTGCGGCAGAAAAGAGCGGCTGATGCCTCGCCGCTGTATCAAGGGAATCACAGCCCATGAACGCTGCGTAAGCCAGAGCGGGGAAGTCAATGCACGCACTAGCCTTGCTTGCAGCTTCGCGCTCAGGTAGTGGGCGCACACCAACCATCACTTGCCTGCTTTTCATTCCATACCGATGCGGACCGGATACTTTACTTCCAGCCATGTCCGACAACTTGATATCCAGATACCACTTGCAATCTACGTAGCCGTAGTGACAGCTCGGCACCACAAACAGAGAGGACTCCTTCTCTTCGTTCCAAACCCCCGTATCTTCTGAATGAAAACGCAGAAACGCATTACAGAGCGCGAACGTGCACACCCCGCAGGACCAACTTCGCAAGGCAGGAACACGCCTTTCTGGCACACCCCTGCCGCCTCGTGTTTCGGTTTACACCACACCGAATGAGGCGTAAGCAGTATTAGCGTGTTGTGCGCATGCTGCAGACTGCGTGTAGCAGGACACTATCCGCTCCTGCTGCTATGAAAAGGAGTTTCGCTCTAAAGGATCTTGCAAATATTCACCGATTTTGGTGACGTAAAGCAACATATCGTCTTTCCACAAAGTGAGCCGGCGCTTTACTGCCTGGCAAAAGAGAGGCGAGAAGCTGTCCATCTTTGTCCAATAGCGGCGCATGCATTCCCTCTTACACGGTCCTGCACCCCTATGAGGAAGACTTGGCGTTGAGGCAGATCCTCCATGCTTCCGCCTTGTGATCCGGAAGTGCTTATGCTGAGCTGGAGGCATCTTTCGCAAGCACAGGAGATTGCCCGTGGCAACAGGCAATTGACGACGGAAGCGGTGGGGAATAAGGTGCCGCGCTTGTGTCAGCAAAGGCTTTGGGGAATCAGTGTACTTCACGCTTTCGCTGCAATCAGCATTTGCCCCAAAGTAAGCAAAAATAGGCAGGGACGGTCGCATTGGTTCTCGCATCTGCCGGTAAAAAACCTGGACCATGCGGTAACCCAGGTGCCCAATAACAGCAGCAACACAGGACGCAAACATCTTCAGCACCACGAGCAAAGGAGGCATAACTCCCCATGCTAGGTCCGAGATTGTAGTCATTGCCAAAATGGCGCCTTAGTGCAAAGGCAGCAAGTCCACACACATCATCAACCGCATACAAGATGCAAACTGAAGACACAGTGCCACACTCTTTCGATACGGCTGTAAGCACTGCTATGCGATTCAAAGCATGCAGACCTTACAAATGCTCCTCAGCCTGCATGTTCAGCTGCACAATTGTAAGCAAGGACTAAAAGCATAACGCACCACAGCAAGCGTGTGTTTTCCACGAGAGATGATCGATGAAGAAGTTGAATCCAACGACACACATATGGCGTAGTGCACATTCACCGAAACGAAACGGAAGAAAGGAACGCGGCACGAGAATGGAGGCCAAAGAAAGGTAGAGGAACCTCCACTCCGTCTGCTCCCTGTTAATCAGTCTCGCCAAAGACCACAGGAGGACACATGCGCCAAAAACGACTCCCCAATTGACGAGGATTGCTGAACGATTCACACACGAAGAACGCCAGAGCCAGGTGACCCTAGAACAAAAAATGAACCGTAAGCTGTAACACGGAGACGAGCCTAAAGCAACCGCAGGCGATCAAATATACAGGCGTCTACTCACCAAATTCAATCCAAGGAGGGTCATTTGGGGGAAGAACCTTGTTGGAGGCGAAAGAAAAACACGAAGTCAGTACCATGAGGAGTGCAAGCGAAATAAGCCACATGTGCAAATCCTCGGGACGTATAAACGGAGTACCGCCTTTGCAGTTCCCCTTCCTCGTCATTTTCACTGGCTAGGCTTGTCAAAGCTGCAGAGAAGTGGTCGGGGGTGTTAAGGTTTGGCTTGAACGTGCTACCGTCCTTCTATCGTAGCTTTCTCAGCTGCCTACCTTCCTCACTGTTCGTACACTGGAATGCGAAGATTGTAAAGGAATGCGCACCGGCCAAGAGGCCACTCAGAATCCCTGTGCTCCTCCGACAGGCCATACGGCATTTCCGAGGGTTTCCCTGCAGACTACTGTGCGGTGTATGGCGTTTGCCATCCTTCGTAGCGTTCGCTCAAATCCCTTTTAGGAATTTTCAGAATCTGTGGTAGGGGGGTATTTTACCTGAAAGTGGTCGTGCAGCTCCAACCGTTCTATTTGGACACGTCCCTAGACCACTGGACGCTTGGAGTGCAGACTCAAGCAGGGGCAATTACGACGTTTGCGACCGGTGTGTTTCTCATCACATACAGTGTGCCTCCTATAGGGCAAATGCATGACTTCAAAACGCGGACAATCCCGTGGTTCGTTTCATTGCGAAGAGCCGCAAGCTCTCGCGTGCGCCGAGCAAGAAGAACGGCTTGGAGTCCATCAGCTTTGAGAGAGGAAAATTCTTCTGGATAGAACCTGAATTACCAATGTACAAGCATAACTTGGAGGAGTTCCACTGTACAAGCATAACTTGGAGGAGTGTCGAAGAACCAGGAGCCGCGAGAAATCACAAGCACTCGTGAGGGGGTTGGGGAGGCGGGCGTGTGAGCTGCCCCGCGTTTGTCGGGGGAAGTGCGCCTCGTGCAAGTAATAATCTGCCCCATCCACCCGCCTGCCCCCTTCCCCAGAACCATTCATTAATTGTTGCGGTTTTAGGTGGATACAGTAATTATCGTTCTTTTTAGAAGTCTCGTAAGCGGCCAAGGTGAGCAGCTTCTCCTTCTGCTGGTTCGGCTGTGGGATCCACCTGTCCATCGATTGTGGCTGCGGGTTCCCACGGAAAATCCCCGCACATCATGGAAAAACCATGTTTCCACTTCGTTAAAATTCAAGAAATGACTCACATAGCTTTTATTTGATGCATCTGCGTCGTTGTAGGTCAACAGTCAGCAACCCACAGGAGCGGGGTGGGCCGCAAGTAGCTGTGCAAGAAGCAGCTTGTGTTGACCGAGGAGAGCTTATTAATGCTAGCTATTCCAAGCGTTCAATAGCATAGAAGTAGTTTGAGAGCTCCTAAAGCCTAGACTACAAAATCCAGTACTGAGATAGCTTTTGTCCTTCAATTGGAGGGTCATGCGCAGAAACATTGGCGTGCACTACGAGGTTTTCTGCGCTGTTTAAAAGGTAGTAATGAAGAACAATTCGAATATACTTGAAGTGCCCTCTGTAGGTGTGTTCTGCCTTCTCAATGGCAGGCCAGACACCACTGTACGGCTACAGCATTCTGCTTGAAATTAGCTGGTGGTTAATTAGAGCGAAGGCTGCAAGCCAACGCATGCTGCACCTCTAGCAGGATCACTTGGATCTGAAGGATTGAAGACACGTGTGGACGCGTAACGAAAAGCGATCGTTCTGGCGCAGCAGCTCAGAGTAAGTCCGCGTCTTTACTACCTGTGTTCCAACCTGTAATAGTGTTTGGTGCATGCCTGTGCATCAGTTCCTCATTAAGGCCTGCCATATCTCTATGTGCTGAAGCATTTCACTTGTCTATTCAGTGTTTCTGCAATAGCCACTTTTACTGCGCCAGTCCCTAGCCGCTTCACCGCTGCGTTGTGAGGTTTCATTATTTCCCTACGCGAACCGTCGCTTGGAAGCTTGCCCGCTTATTCCCTCCGCTGCCACTGCAACCAATTGTTACGCATGGTAAATCATCACTGGCTGGTGCCGATCCAGCAAAGCGGGCCTACGCTATGCATAGTTAAGGGCCTCATAGCCTTCTTCGCACGGCTCTTTTCTCCACCTAAAATCTCCTTCAGTAAGGGAAGAGCAGTGGTTCAGTGTGTTCTGTACATATGCCCCCCAATGCATCGTGCACATGCACGGCTCTTCAGGCTTGACGCTGGTTGAGGCCTGCGCTGCTCGGTGAGGGGAGCTTTGTTGTGTTGGTGCACTCCCGCTGTGCCTTGTTTCTGAAGTTACTTTCGACCATATGCCAGCCAGCCAGCCTGCATTTGCTGGAAAAGGATTTATTATTTGGAGCCATGCTCAAATCTCTGCAGATGTTGCCTGAGCTGTGAAGTGAAGATACAAATGACTTTAATGCGTTATAATAGTTTGCAACAAGAAGCGCACGTTAGTTGAGGAAGGCGAGGCTTGAAGCTGCAAGGCATCCCACTGTTTGCTTCCGAGCGTTCCGGTGGCAAGAAGGCTTCCCGACTTCCAGATGCTGTCTTATGTCTTCAACAATCCGAATTCGCTTCACCTCTTCATGATGCAGAGTGCTTTTACAAACAAAATTAATTCCGAGTGTTTGGAGCTGTTGAAGTGAGGCACTCCACCGTCCCACAGGAAAGGGGGCGTTAGCACCTACATGCTGCTGAATAACGCTTCTTAACACACCATTGTATTTAGGCCACCTGACTCCCTACAGATGCAAATGCGTACGATGTTTATGCACTTTCCCATGAAAACTGGCACCCTCATCTACTTGTGGGGATGCACCACCATATAGCACGCGACTGAACAGTGCTTAGGAGGGGTGCAGTTCGTGCCTTGGTAAATACGGAAACACCAATTTGTATGTATCTCCATCCACTTACAATATAACCGCATATCGAAGCCTTCTGGTGGCAGTCATTTCAGGTAGACTAGTTGAAAGTGCTCGCCTATTTACTGCCGTGTGGGCGGGAGGAAGTTCAACGGGTGGCTGTTGACAGCAGTGGCTACATCGCACGCAATGGCACACTGCACTGCAGACAGGAAAGCTTGCATGAGTCCAGATCAGTATACCGTTCGTGTTCACGTTATGCTGTTGGGTCTCGATTGTGGGAAGCCGTGCTCGACTCGCTTGCAGCGCAACCTACATTCCTTTGACCCTCAGGGATACGCTTAGAAGCGCGCTTAGGAGCGCAATGCTGTACGTCCTCCGCCTCTGCTCATAGAAGGATGAATGGATGCCCCTGCCTCGGTTGATGGATCATCGCTGTCTAGGCAACTGATTACAGCAGTGCGTGCCCCTTACATTCAGGCTGTAAGCGAGGTTGACGCAAATACCTGTTTCCGTGCATGCATGCTCCACTGGGTAACTTTCAGCGGAGAACAACAAATACACCTTGAAAGTAGCTGATGACAAACAACACAGCCAGTGTATAGTATGATACCTGGTGCAAGCAACATCCGTGATTCAAACCGTTGACCGTTGTTGATTTGTTTGAAGTCTTGCTGCCGCTTTCGGTCAGCGCATGCATCAGCTATCATGGCCTGCTGCTACTTTGGGAATTGCTGGTGGGAGGCAGTTTACCTGCCGCCGTTCTGGAACTGCTGGTGGGAGGCAGGATACCTGCAGCCGTTGGGAGCAATTCATGGAGTGGCTGTAGCCCCATTAGAATCAATCAGACAGAGGTCCAGCGGCCGCGCAGTGCAACGCATGCACGCCTTCGCTCTGGCAAGATATTAGCGTGCTTTAGATCAGCAATACACAAACGAACATTGTGGCTGCGAAATTTAGATGTTGCCTGCTCACCAAGGGGCACGCTAAGGAACGCTAGTTTGCTTGTTCTAGCTAGTCTCTTATTTTCGCGGTTCTCTGCTTCTCTTGTTTGGCATGCTGAAGAAGGCTTTGTAGTTAGTCTACTTGGCTTGAAGAGGTGCCGGAGTAGGCCGCCCTGATTCTGTTGCGCGCAAAGCCGCACAAGACCGGCGCTGCTGTAGCTGCTGCAGGTTTCTTCAACGAAAGCCCTAGTAGCCCCTCGCTGTGGATGTGTTTCCAGTCTAGGGTATTACATAGACCACCAACCGGCTGGCGCAAAAAAAGAAATCCAGCGGCGAACCCCTCTGTTCGTTTGCGGAATGTTCTTCGTGCTCTGCGCTCAGCCTTCTTTTGGTATATTTGTAGTCGTGTTCAGCCCCCTCTGGCCGGGTCGCTAGCGCTGCATGTAGATACCGTGCGGTCTGTTAGAGACGCTTCAGTGTTAGTCCACGAGCTTGGTAGCGTGCACGACATAGAAAGGTACTTGGCCGTGCTCCGGTAAGGCCGCAAGAGACTAAAAGTCCCCTCACACTCACCAGAATGCCATTAGCACGAACATCAGGCAGTTACCAGTACCTAAAACACTGCGTTGCATTTCGCTGTGAATGGGAAGAAAGACAACAGATTCCACCGTTTCATGCAGCGCGCTCAGCAGGCTGACCAAGGAAACTCAAAAAGCAATTCACTTCATATGGCGCTACACTTCGGCAGGGGAGTTTGTTCGAATATGTCACACAAGTCAGTCTCGCACGGCCAAAGGCGCTGGGCATAGGGGCGTCCAGCAAGGGAATCTTCCCTCGCCTGACTAAAGCCATCTTCGGTACCGCTGCAGCAGACGACTGCTAGAGTTAACAATCGCAGTCCCTATCATTCTGCAGGGCTCAGTGAGAAGCGCAAGACAAGTAAAATTCTAAAGTCCCGAATGGAGTACTCTCGGTTTCCCCAGCCTTCAAAGCTCCGGTCGGAGAAAGCGAGGCGTCAGAGCAGCCCACAGACTCACCGCTATTCCCGGCAGCACAGGTGCATGCACAAGACGGGTGCATGGGGCGAACCCACGCTGCAAGGCCGGACGCAATGTGAATAATCGGCTGAAACGAAAATTGGTCGAACATCTGAACAGTGCATCTATAAAAATAGACTAACCTGGAGGCCACATCAGAAAGCCAACAACAAAGAAAATGAGTGGGCGAAGAGCACGTACCGAAGGGAGGAAGCGGATAATTTAAAGCTAGTCAAGGAACAGGTGCCTACTGTTTCGGGTGCAATTGATTCTCGGCTCGAAATGATGGAAAGGGAAGGCTGAAATTGTGGCAACTAGCAAAAATATGCACTTCGCAATATGCAGTAAGCGCCGGTGGTATCATTCTGCATGTCCTAGTGAGGAGCCCAGGAAGGCGACATTTTTTAAGCAGGTGAAGAACTGCTCTCGGTTCCCCAAGACCCCTTAGCTCAGCCTGAATACGTCGAGGTACCGGAGCAGTCCACAAACACACCGCTCTCCCGGATAACGCATGCCCATGGTACGGCCCCCTTTGTGCGCCTCAAGAGTTACTAGTTGCAGTTCAGTGCAGTTTCCGTGGGGAGAAGGGAGTCCTTGCGCGGCCGCCGAATCTGCTTTTCCGTTATTTTTCTTGGCTGTCCCAATCTCATCCAATACCTCAGATTAACTAAGGTGCTTTCCGTTGCAATCAATGGAAAGGTCTCTACTTAGCTTGTGCTCAGTCAGACAGTCGGCTTGTTGTGTATATGCCGTATGATGGAAGCGGAAGTCTGGTAGTCGTCGTCGCCACCTTCAGAGCTGTCGGCCTGCTGACAGCCACTGTTGTTTCGCTCCGTTCTTATCGCACATAAGTTTTGCACTCGTTGGCTGTTCGCCAATGCGGACAAATACATTAGAAATGGAAGCACCTGGGATGCGAACAGCTGTCGGCTTACGTTCTCAAAGGCCCTGCGCAATATCACATAGGCACCCTAGAAGACTAGTATACGCGTACCAGAAAGGCATACATTTTGCACATGCAAATGCAAACTACCACCAAGCGCATGCGCAGACAGGTGCCCATGCAAACGCATGAATCTTAATATCCATATGCTGCCACACGTTTGGAAGAAGACCAGCAGGATGGTTCGGCCTTACCGGGCCACCATTATAACAAAAAGGGCGTACAGAGTGCGGCCCAACATGAAGAATCCCATGACTCTGAAATCCCAGCCTAGAAACGTCAGAGTCACTACCGTCAATATGGCAGATCCAAAAGCTGTAATTAGAATCGCTAACTCTGGAACGCGTCTCAGATGGACAGTTGTGGCTACGCTAAACAGTGGGAGGACCAGATGACCTGCTCGCAAACACGCGGAAAAGCATTGAAGGCCCCATGCACGCATGCATTCTACAATAATGCATGCATTAACAGTTGGCGTAATATCGGAACAATGGAACCTCCCGATTCTTCTTGCTTCCGCCCGAACTGACTAGGCAAGAAAAGAACATGGCGCATCATTTAATCTATATTGACCTACTGCCAAGAACAAAATTCAGCTCTGCTCCTTGCGGAATTTTGGTTGCTTCTGTAAGGACTCGTCCTTTGGCCATCATATAGCAGCTCTCCAGCAACTCAGAAAACATGAAGGCCATGCTGAAGTCAGCAAGCATGCAAACAGCCGCATAAACTGTGCAAATGTGGCACAATCGCTTTTCAAGCAGTAGAAGCAGCTCAAGAAGCTATGGTCCTAGGCAAATAACGACTAAAGCTCTGCATGTGGCCAATGCATACTAGGTCGCTGCCTGTCCCAGCGCCAGAAGCTGAAATTTCCAAGCGTTCTTTCCCCCGCGCCTATTAATTAGCTTCATGGGCAAGATTAGCGCCGAAAGAAGTAAAAATTGAAGCACAGGCCGCCACAAGGCCGACAGAGCCTTTCTCCATGAAGGCATCTGCAGGCGTAATCCGAGAAACTCCAACTGTGCGGCGTTTTGATCGTTGTATCTTTCGACCTGTAGATAAACGAAATAAACGAAGGGGAACTTGTGTTCCAACTATCTGTTGAACGCTGCATGAAAAAGGCCAGCCGGCACACGGATACGCATCTCTTGCACACACGCGAAAGTGCCGCGTGCTGCGAGTATTCAGTAGATGCACAGCACACTGTGCACAGCGCGCTTACTGCTAACGAAACACATTGCGTTAAATATGCTTTTACTATCCCAAACAGACACTGCAGCGCGCAGATTAGAAAATTTAGGTGGCAGGTCTCCTTGTAGAAACCGACGATGCGCTCAGCCCTCCACAAGAGGTACCACCGTTCAATCCCACTGTCTTCGAATATTCCTAGCTTAAGCTTTGGAATAGCAAACTGCAACAGAAGCAATAAGCAAGAACGTAAACCGGGGGATGTAAGTTCAAGCGCCCCCTCCCTTGTGCGGCATTTGCCGGTTGTCCCTACTACCACCTCCCCCCCCTTCGCCCCCCCGGTGTTCAGACCTTCTCGCAGATTCCGCAGCAACTGTGGCGCTGTCTGCTTTCCTCCCTTTGGTGATTCTCCGCAGCACAAAGATGTCGTAAGCAGCTACCCCATTGGTTTTCTTCCTGTAGGCAAGCCCTGCGAATCGACACGAAGCACCCGCAATTCCTCTCGGCCTCAATTCATTTGTCCAATCAAGACATTCGCTAAAGACAGAGCAAGGAATCTCACCCTCTCATCCCAATCCCAACAGACCACTCTGGCCATCCTCTCTCTAGCTAGATGGTGTCCTATGACTTACCCATTTGAGCTTTTGGAGAAGAATTTTCGTTCACCTGAGCTGGACGTCCAAGCAAGGCGCATCCACCTGGTGGAGTTCGTGGTGTTTTCTGCTCTACAAGAACCTTGACTCCCTTCTGCCTGCTCACAGACTTAAACGGAAATGCGAAGAAATCACCCCTTATCTTCCGTAATGAAGGTTATTAGAGGAGTAGCCTCTACAGTCGATTGCTTCGACTGACAATGTCGAAGCAATACCAACCAATGGGTAGACAACGGTCCTCAACCCACCATATGAGTATGGCGGCGAGAGTCAGAACCCGGACGCACCTTGGGCGAAGTCTTTGTTGATGTTTCACGGATGTTTGCTGCAGCGCTGGTTCTTCCATCAAGCTGTAAGCTACCTTGCCGTTCGTGTAGTGGCATCCCTTTCTTGAAGAGATGCAGCAAATCGCAAATCTCATTCGGGTTGTAGCTGTCGCTGGGACTCTGTTCAACTGAAACTTCGGCAGAAACGAGCGGCTGATGCCTCGCCGCTGTATCAAGGGAATCAAAGCCCATTAACGCTGCGTAAGCCAGAGCGGGGAAGTCAATGCACGCACTAGCCTTGCTTGCAGCTTCGTACTCAGGTAGTGGGCGCACACCAACCATCACTTGCCTGTTTTTCATTCCATACCGATGCGGACCGGATACTTTACTTCCAGTCATGTCAGACAACCTGATATCCAGATACCACTTGCAATCTACGTAGCCGTAGTGACAGCTCGGCACCACAAACAGAGAGGACTCCTTCTCTTCGTTCCAAACCCCCGTATCTTCTGAATGAAAACGCAGAAACGCATTACAGAGCGCGAACATGCACACCCCGCAGGACCAACTTCGCAAGGAAGGAACACGCCTTTCTGGCACACCCCGGCCGCCTCGTGTTTCGGTTTACACCACACCGAATGGGGCGTAAGCAGTATTAGCGTGTTGTGCGCATGCTGCAGACTGCGTGTAGGAGAACACCATCGGCTACTGCTGCTATGAAAAGGAGTTTCGCTCTAAAGTATCTTGCAAATATTCACCGATTTTGGTGACGTAAAGCAACGTATCGTCTTTCCACAAAGTGAGCCGGCGCTTTACTGCCTGGCAAAAGAGAGGCGAGAAGCTGTCCATCTTTGTCCAATAGCGGCGCATGCATTCCCTCTTACACGGTCCTGCACCCCTATGAGGAAGACTTGGCGTTGAGGCAGATCCTCCATGCTTCCGCCTTGTGATCCGGAAGTGCTTATGCTGAGCTGGAGGCATCTTTCGCAAGCACAGGAGATTGCCCGTGGCAACAGGCAATTGACGACGGAAGCGGTGGGGAATAAGGTGCCGCGCTTGTGTCAGCAAAGGCTTTGGGGAATCAGTGTACTTCACGCTTTCGCTGCAATCAGCATTTGCCCCAAAGTAAGCAAAAATAGGCAGGGACGGTCGCATTGGTTCTCGCATCTGCCGGTAAAAAACCTGGACCATGCGGTAACCCAGGTGCCCAGTGATAGCAGCAACAAAGGACAACAACGTCTTTAGCATCACGAGCAAAGGAGGCATAACTCCCCATGCTAGGTCCGAGATTGTAGTCATTGCCAAAATGGCGCCTTAGTGCAAAGGCAGCAAGTCCACACACATCATCAACCGCATACAAGATGCAAACTGAAGACACAGTGCCACACTCTTTCGATACGGCTGTAAGCACTGCTATGCGATTCAAAGCATGCAGACCTTACAAATGCTCCTCAGCCTGCATGTTCAGCTGCACAGTTGTAAGCAAGCACTAAAAACATAACGCACCACAGCAAGCGTGTGTTTTCCACGAGAGATGATCGATGAAGAAGTTGAATCCAACGAAACACGTATGGCGCATTGCGCATTCACCGAAACGAAACGGAAGAAAGGAACGCGGCACGAGAATGGAGGCCAAAGAAAGGTAGAGGAACCTCCACTCCGTCTGCTCCCTGTTAATCAGTCTCGCCAAAGACCACAGGAGGACACATGCGCCAAAAACGACTCCCCAATTGACGAGGATTGCTGCACGATTCACACACGAAGAACGCCAGAGCCAGGTGACCCTAGAACAAAAAATGAACCGTAAGCTGTAACACGGAGACGAGCCTAAAGCAACCGCAGGCGATCAAATATACAGGCGTCTACTCACCAAATTCAATCCAAGGAGGGTCATTTGGGGGAAGAAACTCATTGGAGGCGAAAGAAAAACACGAAGTCAGTACCATGAGGAGTGCAAGCGAAATAAGCCACATGTGCAAATCCTCGGGACGTATAAACGGAGTACCGTCTTTGCAGTTCCCCTTCCTCGTCATTTTCACTGGCTAGGCTTGTCAAAGTTGCAGAGAGGTGGTCGGGGGTGTTAAGGTTTGGCTTGAACGTGCTACCGTCCTTCTATCGTAGCTTTCTCAGCTGCCTATCTTCCTCACTGTTCGTACGCTGTAATGCGAAGATTGTAAAGGAATGCACACCGGTCAAGAGGCCACTCAGAATCCCTGTGCTCCTCCGACAGGCCATACGGCATTTCCGAGGGTTTCCCTGCAGACTACTGTGCGGTGTATGGCGTTTGCCATCCTTCGTAGCGTTCGCTCAAATCCCTTTTAGGAATTTTCAGAATCTGTGGTAGGGGGGTATTTTACCTGAAAGTGGTCGTGCAGCTCCAACCGTTCTATTTGGACACGTCCCTAGACCACTGGACGCTTGGAGTGCAGACTCAAGCAGCGCCAGTTATCACGTTAGTTACCTGTGGGCTCCCTACCACATACATTGTCTTCTTTTAAAGCTCTAGCATTGCTTCAAAACATGGAGAATCCCGTGGTTCGTTTCATTGCGAAGAGCCGCAAACTCTCGCGTGCGCCGAGCAAGAAGAACGGCTTGGAGTCCATCAGCTTTGAGAGAGGAAAATTCTTCTGGATAGAACCTGAATTACCAATGTACAATCATAACTTCTAGGAGTGTCGAAGAACCAGGAGCCGCGAGAAATCACAAGCACTCGTGAGGGGGTTGGGGAGGCGGGCGGGTGAGCTGCCCCGCGTTTGTCGGGGGAAGTGCGCCTCGTGCAAGTAATAATCTGCCCCATCCACCCACCTGCCCCCTTCCCCAGAACCATCCATTAATTGTTGCGTTTTTAGGTGGATACAGTAATTATCGTTCTTTTTAGAGGTCTCGTAAGCGGCCAAGGTGAGCAGCTTCTCCTTCTGCTGGTTCGGCTGTGGGATCCACCTGTCCATCGACTGTGGCTGCGGGTTCCCACGGAAAATCCCCGCACATCATGGAAAAACCATGTTTCCACTTCGTTAAAATTCAAGAAATGACTCACATTGCTTTTATTTGATGCATCTGCGTCGTTGTAGGTCAACAGTCAGCAACCCACAGGAGCGGGGTGGACCGCAAGTAGCTGTGCAAGAAGCAGCTTGTGTTGACCGAGGAGAGCTTATTAATGCTAGCTATTCCAAGCGTTCAATAGCATAGAAGTAGTTTGAGAGCTCCTAAAGCCTAGACTACAAAATCCAGTACTGAGATAGCCTTTGTCCTTCAATTGGAGGGTCATGCGCAGAAACATTGGCGTGCACTACGAGGTTTTCTGCGCTGTTTAAAATGTAGTAATGAAGAACAATTCGAATATACTTGAGGTGCCCTCTGTAGGTGTGTTCTGCCTTCTCAATGGCAGGCCAGACACCACTGTACGGCTACAGCATTCTGCTTGAAATTAGCTGGTGGTTAATTAGAGCGAAGGCTGCAAGCCAACGCATGCTGCACCTCTAGCAGGATCACTTGGATCTGAAGGATTGAAGACACGTGTGGACGCGTAACGAAAAGCGATCGTTCTGGCGCAGCAGCTCAGAGTAAGTCCGCGTCTTTACTACCTGTGTTCCAACCTGTAATAGTGTTTGGTGCATGCCTGTGCATCAGTTCCTCATTAAGGCCTGCCATATCTCTATGTGCTGAAGCATTTCACTTGTCTATTCAGTGTTTCTGCAATAGCCACTTTTACTGCGCCAGTCCCTAGCCGCTTCACCACTGCGTTGTGAGGTTTCATTATTTCCCTATGCGAACCGTCGCTTGGAAGCTTGCCCGCTTATTCCCTCCGCTGCCACTGCAACCAATTGTTACGCATGGTAAATCATCGCTGGCTGGTGCCGATCCAGCAAAGCGGGCCTACGCTATGCATAGTTAAGGGCCTCATAGCCTTCTTCGCACGGCTCTTTTCTCCACCTAAAATCTCCTTCAGTAAGGGAAGAGCAGTGGTTCAGTGTGTTCTGTACATATGCCCCCCAATGCATCGTGCACATGCACGGCTCTTCAGGTTTGACGCTGGTTGAGGCCTGCGCTGCTCGGTGAGGGGAGCTTTGTTGTGTTGGTGCACTCCCGCTGTGCCTTGTTTCTGAAGTTACTTTCGACCATATGCCAGCCAGCCAGCCTGCATTTGCTAGAAAAGGATTTATTATTTGGAGCCATACTCAAATCTCTGCAGATGTTGCCTGAGCTGTGAAGTGAAGATACAAACGACTTTAATGCGTTATAATAGTTTGCAACAAGAAGCGCACGTTAGTTGAGGAAGGCGAGGCTTGAAGCTGCAAGGCATCCCACTGTTTGCTTCCGAGCGTTCCGGTGGCAAGAAGGCTTCCCGACTTCCAGATGCTGTCTTATGTCTTCAACAATCCGAATTCGCTTCACCTCTTCATGATGCAGAGTGCTTTTACAAACAAAATTAATTCCGAGTGTTTGGAGCTGTTGAAGTGAGGCACTCCACCGTCCCACAGGAAAGGGGGCGTTAGCACCTACATGCTGCTGAATAACGCTTCTTAACACACCATTGTATTTAGGCCACCTGACTCCCTACAGATGCAAATGCGTACGATGTTTATGCACTTTCCCATGAAAACTGGCACCCTCATCTACTTGTGGGGATGCACCACCATATAGCACGCGACTGAACAGTGCTTAGGAGGGGTGCAGTTCGTGCCTTGGTAAATACGGAAACACCAATTTGTATGTATCTCCATCCACTTACAATATAACCGCATATCCAAGCCTTCTGGTGGCAGTCGTTTCAGGTAGACTAGTTGAAAGTGCTCGCCTATTTACTGCCGTGTGGGCGGGAGGAAGTTCAACGGGTGGCTGTTGACAGCAGTGGCTACATCGCACGCAATGGCACACTGCACTGCAGACAGGAAAGCTTGCATGAGTCCAGATCAGTATACCGTTCGTGTTCACGTTATTCTGTTGGGTCTCGATTGTGGGAAGCCGTGCTCGACTCGCTTGCAGCGCAACCTACATTCCTTTGACCCTCAGGGATACGCTTAGAAGCGCGCTTAGGAGCGCAATGCTGTACGTCCTCCGCCTCTGCTCATAGAAGGATGAATGGATGCCCCTGCCTCGGTTGATGGATCACCGCTGTCTAGGCAACTGATTACAGCAGTGCGTGCCCCTTATATTCAGGCTGTAAGCGAGGTTGACGCAAACACCTGTCTCCGTGCATGCATGCTCCACTGGGTAACTTTCAGCGGAGAACAACAAATACACCTTGAAAGTAGCTGATGACAAACAACACAGCCAGTGTATAGTATGATACCTGGTGCAAGCAACATCCGTGATTCAAACCGTTGTTGATTTGTTTGAAGTCTTGCTGCCGCTTTCGGTCAGCGCATGCATCAGCTATCATGGCCTGCTGCTACTTTGGGATTTGCTGGTGGGAGGCAGTTTACCTGCCGCCGTTCTGGAACTGCTGGTGGGAGGCAGGATACCTGCAGCCGTTGGGAGCAATTCATGGAGTGGCTGTAGCCCCATTAGAATCAATCAGACAGAGGTCCAGCGGCCGCGCAGTGCAACGCATGCACGCCTTCGCTCTGGCAAGATATTAGCGTGCTTTAGATCAGCAATACACAAACGAACATTGTGGCTGCGAAATTTAGATGTTGCCTGCTCACCAAGGGGCACGCTAAGGAACGCTAGTTTGCTTGTTCTATCTATTCTTCGCGGTTCCCTGCTTCTCTTGTTTGGCATGCTGAAGAAGACTGCGTAGTTAGTCTACTTGGCTTGAAGAGGTGTCGGAGTAGGCCTCCCTGATTCTGTTGAGCGCAAAGCCGCACAAGACCGGCGCTGCTGTAGCTGCTGCAGGTTTCTTCAACGAAAGCCCTTGTAGCCCCTCGCTGTGGATGTGTTTCCAGTCTAGGGTATTACATAGACCACCAACCGGGTGGCGCAGAAACGGAACGCCAGCGGTGGACCTGTTTGCTCGTCGGCCGAGTCTCCTTCTTGCACTCTGCTGCTCCTCATTTTATCACTGTAACAGGGTTCGGCCCCCTCCGGCTGGGGAGTGGTAGCTGCATATAGATGCCCTGCCCTATCTTTGAGACGCTGCAGCAGCGTGAATGCCACGTAGCAACTAATCTGCTCGTGCTAGCGGGATACGACGCGTGGCTAAGAGTCCATGTGGTCCACCAAAATGCAGTTGGCATAGCTATTAGCAGTTGCCAGCAGCTAGAGAACTGCGGCGCATCTTGCTGTGGTTGATCGAGAACACACCAAAACCTGTTCAAACCACTGCAACACATTCAAGAAATTCACGAAGAAATTAAGCTTTGAGCAGCAATTCACTTCAAATGCTGCTACACTACGACGGATATAACCCTCTCCAAACCAAAGATGCCACGCATGCGGCTCGCGCACGGCTAGAGAACGTAGGCGTAGGGATGTCTAGCAAGGGATGCTTCCCTCGCCTAACTAAAGCCAATGCTGGTCCCGCTGCGGCAGTGGCCACTGCTGCTAGAGATAGAAATCACAGTCCCTCTCATAATGCAGGGCCTAGTGAGATGCACGGGTAGAATTCTGAAGTTCCCAATCGAGCCCTCTCGGCTTACTTAGCCACCAAATTTGCCCCAGGAAGGCAATGCACGCAGTCCAGGAATTCATCGCTGTCCTCGGCAGTGCGGGCGCTTCCACAAGAGAAGGCGCGAACACCGGAAGGGTCTACGCTTCAAAATCAGAGGCAAAGATAACAATGGGATAGAAAGAAGATTCTTCGAGCATCTGAAGTACAAGCCAGCCAAAGCAGACTAGACTGAAAGCCGCTTCAGGGTGCCCACATCAAGGCAAATGAGTGGGCGGACTACCAATGCAAACCGGCACGGTGGTGAGAAAGCGGATAATTGGTAGCCCGCAAAACGGATTGCTATTATTTACATCACAAGGCATTCGTGACGTGATATGAAAAAAAGTTTTAAACTGTGGAAATTAGCACACGCGTGCCCCATGCACGCGCCAGTCCTTTTATTCAGCAGGCCCTGCTGAGAAGTGCAGGGTGACAAACGTTTCAAAGCAGACAACGGATTGTTCTTAGTTCCCCCTGCAAAGTTTATTCGGAGATCAGGGTAGCGGAGCAGCACCCAAAAGGCAGGCGTCTGCCCAAACCCCCCCTCAAGGGTTACTAATCGCATTTCAATGGAGGTTCTATGAGGAGCAAGGGACCCTTGTAAGAGCACCAAATTTGATTTTCCGTTATTTTCCCCTGCCCCATTCCCTTTCAATATCTCCGAGTAAGTGACGCCGTATGCATTACAATCTACTGAACTGCCCACGCTTAACTTATTCTCAATCAAATACTCATCTGGCTGTAAGCATCTTGTGTAGCACAAGCAGCAGTTTTGCAGCATTCGCTGCCCGCGGTAACAGAGCTATCGGCCTTCTGGTAGCCACAGATGTGCCGTTCCGTCCTTATCGCACACAAGTTTTGCACCCGTTGGCTGTTCGACAGCGCAGACAAATACATCAGAAGTGGAAGCACCTGGGAAGCGAAGACCCGCCGTCTCACGTTCTCAAAGGCCCTGTGCAATATCACATACGCACTGTCAACGGCTAGAAAAAGCGCGCCATAAAGGCATGCATTTTACACATGCAAATGTAAACAACCGCCAAGCGCGTGCTCAAACAGGTGCCCATTCAAACGCATGCGTATTAATTATCCATCTGTTGCCAGACGCTCTCGGAAGAAGACCGGCAGGATGGTTCGGCCTTACCGGGCCACCATTATAACAAAAAGGGCGTACAGAGTGCGGCCGAGCATGAAGAATCCCATGACTCTGAAATCCCAGCCTAGAAACGTCAGAGTCACTACCGTCAATATGGCAGATCCAAAAGCTATAATTAGAATCGCTAACTCTGGAACGCGTCTCAGATGGACAGTTATGGCTACGCTAAACAGTGGGAGGACCAAATGACCTGCTCACAAACACGCAGAAAAGCATTGAAGGCCCCATGCACGCATGCATTCTACAGTAATGCATACATTAACAGTTGGCGTAAAATCGGAGCAATGGAACCTCCCGATTCTTCTTGCTTCCGCTCGAACTGACTAGGCAAGAAAAGAACATCGTGCATCATTTAATCTATATTGACCTACTGCCAAGAACAAAATTTAGCTCCACTCCTTGGGGAACTTTGGTTGTCTCTGTGAAATCACGTCCTTTGGCCATAATATAGCAGCTCTCCAGCAACTCACAGAACACGAAGACTATGCTGAAACAGACAGCCATGCAGACAAATGCATGAGTTGTGGAAAAAGCGTGTTTCAACCACTAGAAGCAGTTTTGGAAACCCTTCGCAATGTGCCTACACAAACAGCGTCGAAAGCTCTGCATGTGCCCAATGCATACTAGGTTGCTGCCTGTCCCAGCGCCAGAAGCTGAAATTTCCAAGCGTTCTTCCCCCCGCGCCTATTAATTAGCTTCATGGGCAAGATAAGCACCGAAAGAAGTACAAATTGAAGCACAGGCCGCAACAAAGCGGACAAAACCCTTCTCCATGGAGGCGTTTGCAGGTGCACTCCGAGGAAATTCGATTGTGCGGCGTCTTGACCGCTGCATCTTTCGATCTGCGCACGAACGAATGGGGCAATATGGCATTTGCATCCAAGATATCTGTGGAAAATCGCGTGGAAAAAAATCAGGTTTCTGCCATAAGAACTAGAGAGTGTTGCCTGCTACGTGTGTGTTGCAGGCTTGCAGCAAGCTCCGCCCTCCGCGCTTACTGCTAGAGAAAAACATTGCTTGAAATATGATTTCGTTATCCCAAACAGACACTGCAGGGCGCAGATTAGAAAATTTAGGTGGCAGGTCTCCTTGTAGAAACCGACGATATATTCCGCCCGCCACAGGAGATACCACCGTTCAATTCCACTGTCTTCGAATACTCCCATCTTAAGCTTAGGAAGCGCAGACTGCAACAGGAGCAATAACGAAGGACACAAAGGGGGGGATGCCAGTGTAAGCGCCCCCTCTCTTGCGAAGCGTCTATGGGGCAAGCGCCCCTGCTACCACCGCCTGCCCCCCTGGTGTTCAGACCTTCTCGCAGATTCCGCAGCAACTGTGGCGCTGTCTGCTTTCCTCCCTTTGGTGGTTCTCCGCAGCGCAACGGTGCCGCAAGCACCCGCACCACTGGTTTTCTTCCTGTTGGCAAGGCCTGTGGATCGACAAGAAAAACCCGCAATTCCTCTCGGCCTCAAACCATTTGTCCAATCAAGGCACTTGCTAAAGGCAGAGCAAGGAATCTCACCCTCTCATCCCAATCCCAACAGACCACTCTGGCCATCCTCTCTCTAGCTTGATGGTGTCCTATGACTTACTTATTTGGGCATTTGGAGAAGAATTTTCGTTCACCTGAGCTGGACGTCCAAGCAAGGCGCATCCACCTGCTGGAGTACATGGTGTTTTCTGCTCTACAAGAACCTTGACTCCCTTCTGCCTGCTCACAGACTTGAATGCGAAGAAATCCTCCCTTATCCTTGTAGGAAGGCCACTTTGCAAGACGCCGCAGTTCATTAGAGGAGTAGCCTCTACAGTCGATTGCTTCGACTGATACTGTCAAAGCAATACCAACCAATGGGTAGACAACGGTCTTCAACCCACCATATGAGTATGGCGGCGAGGGTCAGAACCCGGACGCATCTTGGGCGAAGTCTTTGTTGATGTTTCACGGATGTTTACTGCAGCGCTGGTTCTTCCATCAAGCTGTAAGCTACCCTGCCGTTCGTGTAGGGGCATCCCTTTCTTGAAAAGATATAGCAAATCGCAAATATCATTCGGGTTGTTGCTGTCGCTGGGACTCTGCTCAACTGAAACTGCGGCAGAAAAGCGCGGCTGATGCCTCGCCGCTGTATCAAGGGAATCAAAGCCCATTACCGCTGCGTAACCGACAGCGGGAAATTCTGTGCTCATACTAACCTTGTTTGCAGCTTCGCACTCAGGTAGTGGGCGCACACCAACCATCACTTGCCTGTTTTTCATTCCATACCCATGCGGACCGGATATTTTACTTCCAGCCACGTCCGACAACCTGATATCCAGATACCACTTGCAATCTACGTAGCCGTAGTGACAGCTCGGCACCACAAACAGAGAGGACTCCTTCTCTTCGTTCCAAACCCCCGTATCTTCTGAATGAAAACGCAGAAACGCATTACAGAGCGCGAACATGCACACCCCGCAGGATCAACTTCGCAAGGCAGGAACACGCCTTTCTGGCACACCCCGGCCGCCTCGTGTTTCGGTTTACACCACACCGAATGAGGCGTAAGCAGTATTAGCGTGTTGTGCGTATGCTGCAGGCTGGATCTAGGAGAACACCATCGGCTCCTGCTGCTATGAAAAGTAGTTTCGCTCTAAGGGATCTTGCAAATATTCACCGATTTTGGTGACGTAAAGCAACATATCGTCCTTCCACAAAGTGAGCCGGCGCTTTACTGCCTGGCAAAAGAGAGGCGAGAAGCTGTCCATCTTTGTCCAATAGCGGCGCAGGCATTCCCTCTTACACGGTCCTGCACCCCTATGAGGAAGACTTGGCGTTGAGGCAGATCCTCCATGCTTCCGCCTTGTGATCCGGAAGTGCCTATGCTGAGCTGGAGGCATCTTTCGCAAGCACAGGAGATTGCCGTTGGCAGCAGGTTGACGACGTTGACGACGGAAGCGATGGGAAATAAAGCGCCTCGCAAATGTCAGCAAAGGCTTCGGGGAATAAATGCTCTTCGCGCCTCCTCTACAGTCAGAAGCTTTCCGAAAACATGCAAAAAAAGGCAGGGACGATCGCATTGGTTCTCGCATCTGCCGGTAAAAAACCTGGACCATGCGGTAACCCAGATGCCCAATGAGAGCAGCAACAACGTAAGCAAACGTCTTCAGCACCACGAGCAAGGGGGGCATGACACCCCATGCAAGGTCTGAGATTGTCGTCATTGCCAAAACGACACCTTTGTTCAAATGCAGCAAGCCCACACACATCATAAACAGCACTCATACAGGCTCCAAACTGGAGACGCAATGCCACACTCTCTTGATACTGCTGCACGGCACTGCTATGCGATTCAAGCGTGAAGGCCTTCTGAAGACTCGACAGCTTGCACTGTCACGCTGGCCCGCTGACCCGCTGTACATTTCGGCGCAAGGATTACACGCATAGCCTACCACAGCAAGCATGCGTTTTCCAAGAGAGATGGTCGATGAAGAAGCTGAACCCAACGAAACACATATGGCGCATGGCGCATTCACCGAAGCGGAACGGAAGGAGGGAGCGCGGTACGAGAATGGAAGCCAAGGAAAAGTAAAGGAACCTCCACTCCGTCTGCTCCCTGTTAATTAGTCTCGCCAAAGACCACAGTAGGACGCAAGTACCAAAAACGACGCCCCAATTGACGAGAATTGCTGCAGGATTCACACACGAAGAACGCTGGAGCCAGGTAACTCTCGGGCAATAGATGAAGCGCACGCAACCACCGACACAAGCCGAACACAAACGAAGGCAGCCATATATATATATATATATATATATATATATATATATATATATGTATATAGTTGTCTACCCACCAAATTCAATCCAAGGAGGATCGTTTGGGGGAAGAAACTTGTTGGAGGCGAAGGAAAAACACGATGTCAAGACCATGAGGAGTGTAAGAGAAATGAGCCACATGTGCAGATCCTCCGGCCTTATGAAAGGAGTACCGCCTTTGCAATTGCCCTTCGACCTCATTTTAGTGTTTAGGTTTGCTAAAGCATTGGTGGGTGGGCGGCGCATGCAAAGGTTAGGTCTGAACTTCCAATCGCCCCTCTGCTGCAACGTTCTCAGCTTTATACCTGTCTTACTATTTCCACGCTTTGGTGGGGAAATTGGAACAGCATGAGTACCGATCCAGAGGCCACTTCAGAACCTCCGTGCACCTCCAACAAAACATGAGACATTTCCGGGGGTTCCCCCGCAGACTGCTGTGCGATGTACAGCTCTCGTTATTGTTCTCAATGCTTGTTCCCAACCATTTGGGGAGTTTTCACAATCTGTGGTAGGGGCATTTCACCTGCAAGCAGCCGTGCGGTTCCAACTGCTCTCTTTGTGTACGTCTCTTGACCACTGGACGCCTGCGTTGACTCAGGATAGAGGCATAAGACGATGGTAATCGGCGTGTTTACCACAACAAAAATTCGGAAAATTGTAAGGCGAAAGATGTTCTTAACAATATCGAGTATTCCGTTGTTCATTCCATGGCGTTTATCAGTACATTCTCGAGTGCAACAAGAAACACGAACCGTCTGACATACATCAGCTCTGATAGAGGCAAAGCCTCTCACCACAGAATCTGCATTATCAACATACAAGAAAAAATTGAAGAAGTATCGAAGGACCAGGAGTAGGAGCCACAAGAAATCACAAGCACTCGTGAGGGGGTTGGGGAGGCGGGCGGGTGAGCTGCCCCGCGTTTGTCGGGGGAAGTGCGCCTCGTGCAAGTAATAATCTGCCCCATCCACCCACCTGCCCCCCTTCCCCTAAATCATCCATTAATTGTTGCGTTTTTAGGTGGATACAGTAATTATCGTTCTTTCTAGAAGTCTCGTAAGCGGCCAAGGTGAGCAGCTTCTCCTTCTGCTGGTTCGGCTGTGGGATCCACCTGTCCATCGATTGTGGCTGCGGGTTCCCACGGAAAATCCCCGCACATCATGGAAAAACCATGTTTCCACTTCGTTAAAATTCAAGAAATGACTCACATAGCTTTTATTTGATGCATCTGCGTCGTTGTAGGTCAACAGTCAGCAACCCACAGGAGCGGGGTGGACCGCACGTAGCTGTGCAGGAAGTAGCTTGTGTTGACCGAGGAGAGAGTATTAATGCTAGTTATTCCAAGCGTTCAACAGCATAGAAGTAGTTTGAGAGCTCCTAAAGCCTAGACTACAAAATCCAGTACTGAGATAGCCTTTGTCCTTCAATTGGAGGGTCATGCGCAGAAACACTGGCGTGCACTACGAGGTTTTCTGCGCTGTTTAAAAGGTAGTAATGAAGAACAATTCGAATATACTTGAGGTGCCCTCTGTAGGTGTGTTCTGCCTTCTCAATGGCAGGCCAGACACCACTGTACGGCTACAGCATTCTGCTTGAAATTAGCTGGTGGTTAATTAGAGCGAAGGCTGCAAGCCAACGCATGCTGCACCTCTAGCAGGATCACTTGGATCTGAAGGATTGAAGACACGTGTGGACGCGTAACGAAAAGCGATCGTCTGGCGCAGCAGCTCAGAGTAAGTCCGCGTCTTTACTACCTGTGTGTTTGGTGCATGCCTGTGCATCAGTTCCTCATTACGGCCTGCCATATGTCTATGTGCTGAAGCATTTCACTTGTCTATTCAATGTTTCTGCAATAGCCACTTTTACTGCGCCAGTCCCTAGCCGCTTCACCGCTGCGTTGTGAGGTTTCATTATTTCCCTACGCGAACCGTCGCTTGGAAGCTTGCCCGCTTATTCCCTCCGCTGCCACTGCAACCAATTGTTACGCATGGTAAATCATCGCTGGCTGGTGCCGATCCAGCAAAGCGGGCCTACGCTATGCATAGTTAAGGGCCTCATAGCCTTCTTCGCACGGCTCTTTTCTCCACCTAAAATCTCCTTCAGTAAGGGAAGAGCAGTGGTTCAGTGTGTTCTGTACATATGCCCCCCAATGCATCGTGCACATGCACGGCTCTTCAGGTTTGACGCTGGTTGAGGCCTGCGCTGCTCGGTGAGGGGAGCTTTGTTGTGTTGGTGCACTCCCGCTGTGCCTTGTTTCTGAAGTTACTTTCGACCATATGCCAGCCAGCCAGCCTGCATTTGCTAGAAAAGGATTTATTATTTGGAGCCATACTCAAATCTCTGCAGATGTTGCCTGAGCTGTGAAGTGAAGATACAAACGACTTTAATGCGTTATAATAGTTTGCAACAAGAAGCGCACGTTAGTTGAGGAAGGCGAGGCTTGAAGCTGCAAGGCATCCCACTGTTTGCTTCCGAGCGTTCCGGTGGCAAGAAGGCTTCCCGACTTCCAGATGCTGTCTTATGTCTTCAACAATCCGAATTCGCTTCACCTCTTCATGATGCAGAGTGCTTTTACAAACAAAATTAATTCCGAGTGTTTGGAGCTGTTGAAGTGAGGCACTCCACCGTCCCACAGGAAAGGGGGCGTTAGCACCTACATGCTGCTGAATAACGCTTCTTAACACACCATTGTATTTAGGCCACCTGACTCCCTACAGATGCAAATGCGTACGATGTTTATGCACTTTCCCATGAAAACTGGCACCCTCATCTACTTGTGGGGATGCACCACCATATAGCACGCGACTGAACAGTGCTTAGGAGGGGTGCAGTTCGTGCCTTGGTAAATACGGAAACACCAATTTGTATGTATCTCCATCCACTTACAATATAACCGCATATCGAAGCCTTCTGGTGGCAGTCGTTTCAAATAGACTAGTTGAAAGTGCTCGCCTATTTACTGCCGTGTGGGCGGGAGGAAGTTCAACGGGTGGCTGTTGACAGCAGTGGCTACATCGCACGCAATGGAACACTGCACTGCAGACAGGAAAGCTTGCATGAGTCCAGATCAGTGTACCGTTCGTGTTCACGTTATGCTGTTGGGTCTCGATTGTGGGAAGCCCTGCTCGACTCGCTTGCAGCGCAACCTACATTCCTTTGACCCTCAGGGATACCCTTAGAAGCGCGCTTAGGAGCGCAATGCTGTACGTCCTACGCCTCTGCTCATAGAAGGATGAATGGATGCCCCTGCCTCGGTTGATGGATCATCGCTGTCTAGGCAACTGGTTACAGCAGTGCGTGCCCCTTACATTCAGGCTGTAAGCGAGGTTGACGCAAATACCTGTCTCCGTGCATGCATGCTCCACTGGGTAACTTTCAGCGGAGAACAACAAATACACCTTGAAAGTAGCTGATGACAAACAACCCAGCCAGTGTATAGTATGATACCTGGTGCATGCAACATCCGTGATTCAAACCGTTGTTGATTTGTTTGAAGTCTTGCTGCCGCTTTCGGTCAGCGCATGCATCAGCTATCATGGCCTGCTGCTACTTTGGGATTTGCTGGTGGGAGGCAGTTTACCTGCCGCCGTTCTGGAACTGCTGGTGGGAGGCAGGATACCTGCAGCCGTTGGGAGCAATTCATGGAGTGGCTGTAGCCCCATTAGAATCAATCAGACAGAGGTCCAGCGGCCGCGCAGTGCAACGCATGCACGCCTTCGCTCTGGCAAGATATTAGCGTGCTTTAGATCAGCAATACACAAACGAACATTGTGGCTGCGAAATTTAGATGTTGCCTGCTCACCAAGGGGCACGCTAAGGAACGCTAGTTTGCTTGTTCTATCTATTCTTCGCGGTTCCCTGCTTCTCTTGTTTGGCATGCTGAAGAAGACTGCGTAGTTAGTCTACTTGGCTTGAAGAGGTGTCGGAGTAGGCCTCCCTGATTCTGTTGAGCGCAAAGCCGCACAAGACCGGCGCTGCTGTAGCTGCTGCAGGTTTCTTCAACGAAAGCCCTAGTAGCCCCTCGCTGTGGATGTGTTTCCAGTCTAGGGTATTACATAGACCACCAACCGGGTGGCGCAGAAACGGAACGCCAGCGGTGGACCTGTTTGCTCGTCGGCCGAGTCTCCTTCTTGCACTCTGCTGCTCCTCATTTTATCACTGTAACAGGGTTCGGCCCCCTCCGGCTGGGGAGTGGTAGCTGCATATAGATGCCCTGCCCTATCTTTGAGACGCTGCAGCAGCGTGAATGCCACGTAGCAACTAATCTGCTCGTGCTAGCGGGATACGACGCGTGGCTAAGAGTACATGTGGTCCACCAAAATGCAGTTAGCATAGCTATTAGCAGTTGCCAGCAGCTAGAGAACTGCGGCGCATCTTGCTGTGGTTGATCGAGAACACACCAAAACCTGTTCAAACCACTGCAACACATTCAAGAAATTCACGAAGAAATTAAGCTTTGAGCAGCAATTCATTTCAAATGCTGCTACAGTACGAAGGATTCAACGACGGATTTAACCCTCTCCAAACTAAAGATGTCGCGTATGCGGCTCTCGCAAGGCTAAAGGACTTAGGCGTAGGGATATCTACCAAGGCAAGCTTCGGAAGCTTCCCTCACTTAACTAAAGCCAATGTTGGTCCCCCTGCAGCAGAGTGCTTTCAGCGTCCCCAACCTCCACAGCCCCGAGATGCAAAAGGCCTTTAATCACATGCACCTAAGCTATCCTGATCCTCACGGATAAATGCCACAGCTTAAGTGATGTAGCAGGTGCAAGCAAAAGGCAAGACGGATAACTGCAGCGACGCATCACTGGCCAAGCATGTAATAAATCTTTAATAGGATGGCATGTAGTACACAAGACAAAGGAAATGCGCCAGCGTCCCAGCAACGCACCAACACAGATAGCCTTCGAACGGTCTCCTGCTATTTAAAACACAATTTACTCGCGTTCTGCCATTAAAAAAAAACACGCCGGAAAACCTGGCAATACGCAACGCGCTTTAGTACGTGCCCGTCCTTATATCAATCTGCCGGGGAGGCCGACGAAAATTCTAAAGCGGCTGAAGGGCTTCTCTCAGTTTCCCCAACCTCCAAAGTTCAGTCGGAGGCACCGGAGCAGTCCACGGTCGCACCGCTATCACCGATAGCTTAGGCGCACGCTAATACCCCCCTCTGAAGGTTAAGTGCTACCAGAAGCAGTTCAGTGCAGCTTCCAGCAGCTTTCAGGAGGCGCAGGGCCTCCTAGGCAATACATGATTTGTGTTCGTCATTTATGCCTGTTACAGCCCCCGTCAATATCTCCGAATAATAACGCACCTGACAATAAAACCTATGGTGACACCCCTGACCCCCCACAAGCTTAATCCTGACTAGCTTAATCAGACACAAGTCTGGCTGTAGGGAAGCCGTGTGAAAGAAGCGGTAGTTTGGAAGTCCTTTCGCGCCTCGAATTGGGACAGTTGTCTACTTGCTGGTAGCCACAGTTGTTTCGTTCCGTTCTTATCGTACATAAGTTCTGCACTCGTTGGCTGTTCGCAAGTGCGGACAAATACATAAGAAATGGGAGCACCTGTGATGCGAAGAGCTGCCGTCTCACGTTTTCAAAGGCCCTGCGGAATATATCACATGCGCACCCTCGAAAGCTTGAAAAAGCGAGTAAGGAAGGCACAAATTTCGCAAATGCGAATTCATGCCAGCACCACCACGTCCATGGGCAAATAGGTACACATACATGCGCGTGCGCACCAATTATCTATCTATTACCACATGGAGAGCAGTAACACAGCAGTTCCGCCATACCTGGCCAGCATAATAACGAACAGGGCGTGCAGAGATCGACTCAACATGAAGAAAGCCATCACCTTGAAATCCCACCCTACCAACGCCAGAGTCACTACCGTGAATACGGCAGACCCGAAAGAAGCAATGATAATTGTTAACTCCGGAATGCGCCGCAGATGGACAGTTAGGGCTACGGTGAACAGTGGGATGACCAGGTGGCCTGCACAAATGAACGCATGAATCATTATAGGTCCTAAAGCGGCATGAACACTTTCGCTAAATTGGAAAGCGCAAACCTGACGTTACTCGCTTCCTCTCGAACCGCCCATTCCACGCAACGAGGAATAAATAAACTGCAAAGAAAAAAATGCAGCTTGCAATCTCTCGACATACTGCCAAGAACAAAGTTCAGCTCCACCCCCTGGGGAACTTTGGTCGCTTCTCTGAAGACCTTCCCCTTCGCCATAATACAGCAGCCCTCAAGCACGTCATAGAATACGAAGGTCATGCTGAAGTAGGCAAACATGCAAACAGCCTCATGAGCTGCGCAAATCTGAAAAAGCGCCTTCCAAGCAGTAGAAGCAGTTTAGGGAGGCCTTCACCATTATGTGCCTGCGCAAACAAATGTTGGAAGTTATGTACGTGAAACCAACGCATACTAGGTCGCTGCCTGTCCCAAGGCCAGAAGCTGAAATTTCCAGGCGTTCTTTCCCCGGCGTCTATTGATTAGCTTCATGGGCAGAACAAGTGTCGAAAGGAGTGCAAACTGGAGTACAGGCCGCAACAAGGCGGACAAAGCCCTTCTCCATGGAGGCGTCTGCAGGCGCACTCCAAGGAACTCTGATTGTGCGGTGTTCTGCCCATTGTACCTTTCCACCTACACATAAAAGAGGGGAACAACAGGGCACTTGTAACCAGGATATCTGGAAAGCTGCGTGGAGAAACTCCGCACACGCGCATAGGTTTCTGTCGCTAACACTAGAAAACAACGCATGCTGCGAGTATTCAGTAGATACACAGCTAGCTGCTCGCTTACTGCCAGAGAAAGACACTGCGTCACATATGCTTTTGCCATCCCAAACAGACACTGCAGGGCGCATATTAGAAAATTTAAGTAGCAGGTCTCTTTGTAGAAGCCCACGATGTGCTCAGCTCTCCACAAAAGATACCACCGTTCAATTCCACTGTCTTCGAATATTCCAAGTTTAAGCTTAGGAAGAGCAGACTGCAACAGAAGCAGTAACCAATCTACTTGGGTAATGCGCTATTCTTATCCTACCAACCTCCTGCGTGCTAGACGTTCCTACCACCCAGGCTGCCACCATTCCCAAAGCACCGACCTTCTCGCAGCTTCCGCAACATCTGTCGCGCCCTCTGCTGTCTCCTCTCTGGTGGTTCTCCGCAGGGCAACGGTGCCGCAAGCAACCACACCACTGGCTTTCTTCCTGTAGGGAAGCGCTGCGGATCGACCAGAGAAAAACCGGGATGCCCTCGCAGATGCACCCGCTCGGTCAAGAAATTCGTCTATGCCGAAGTAAATTCATCCTCATCCCGTCCAGATATAAGGGCACTCCAGCTATCGTGTTTCTCACCAAATGGCATCCCATGGCTTACTCATTTGAGCTCTTGGAAAAGATCTTTGGTCCACCTGTCCAACCAAGGCGCATCCACCTGCCGAAGCATTTGGCACTCCGGCCCTTCTGACTCTTGTCCACCTGGGCGGGGCGCAAACACAAAGAAAGGCAGACCCTTTTCCTCAGGAATTTCCCTTTACACGGACGCTGAATTTCCTTGTTAATGGACCACCTTCAACGCTCCTCCAGTGAGAACAACCAAGCGGTACGTGGAGAACGCTAATCCAGCTGATCACCTGACGTGAACGGCGAGGTGAAGCGCCCTGAAGCAACTTGGGGAAAGGCTCTTCTGCGGTGCCACGGGCGCTTACTCCAGCAGCGGTTCTTCCGTTCGGCAGCAAGCGATCCGGCTGTACATGCTGTGGCATCCCTTTCTTGAAAAGGTGCAGCAATTTGCCAACCTCGTTTGGCCTGCACCGGCCTCTGGGGCTGTGCTCAACTGAAACTGCGGCAGAGGAGACCGACCGGTGCCTCGCCCCAGCAACCACGTAATCGGAGCCCACTACGTGTGTGCAAGCCAGAGTCGGAAAGTCTACGCATGCACTAACCTGGTTTGGCTCAGGTAGTGGGCTCTCACCAACCATCACCTGCCTGCCCTTCACTCCATACCGAGGTGGTAAGGACATTTTACTTCCAGCCGCTTCCGATAGCCTGATATCCAGATACCACTTGCAATCTACGTAGCCATAATGACAGCTCGGCACCACAAACAGGGGGGATCCCTTTTCTTCGTTCCAAACCCCCGTTCCTTCTGAGTGAAAACGCAAGTCGCGTTACAAAGCACGAATGCTGGCACGCCCCAGCTAGGCTAGAACGCATCTTCTGGGGGCTCGTTTTCAGTTTAAAGTGTACAGGCTCCACCGCAGGCAGTGTAAACGCAACGTACAAGGTAAGTCTGCTGCTGACTGCACTTTGGTAAGAGGCAATAGTGCCCATTATGGGTCTCCGGGAAGAATCTCTCTAGCCAGGGTAAATGTGTACCTATTTTGGTGACATAGAGTAACATATCGTCCTTCCACAAGGTTAGCCGGCGATTCACTGCTTTGAAGAAAAGGGTCGAGAGGCTGTCCATTCTCGTCCAATACCGGCGCGTGCATTCCCTCTTACACAGCCTTGCCCTCGCATGAGGGACCTTTGGCTCTTTGGAGGTTCCTCCGTGCCTACGCCTTGCGAACCTGATGTACCTATGCTGGGCTGGGTGCATCTTCCGCAGGCGCAGGAGATCGGGCCTGACACCAGGAAGCTGTTGACGGAAGCGGTAGGGAATAAGGTGCCTTGCCAGCAAAGGCCTTGGGGAACAAGTGCACTTCATGCTCCCTCTACAGTCAGAGTTTTCCCCCAAGCATGCAAAAATAGGCAGGGATGATCGCATTGGTTCTCGCATCTGCCGGTAAAAAACCTGGACCATGCGGTAGCCTAGGTGTCCGATAATAGCAGCAACGAAGGACGAAAACGACTTCAGCACCACGAGAAGAGGAGGCATAACACCCCATGCAAGGTCTGAGATCGTCGTCATTGCCAAAACGGCACCTTTGTATACAAATGCAGCAAGCCCACACACCTCACGAACAGCACTCATATAGGCTCCAAACTAGAGGCGCAATGCCACACTCCCTTGATACTGCTGCAAGCACTGTTGTGCGATTCACAGCAAGAAGCCCCATGAACGCTCCACAAAATACAACTGCCCGGAAATACATTTATGAGCAATGCATACTATCACAACGTACCACAGCAAGCGTGCGTTTTCCACGAGAGATGATCGATGAAGAAGTTGAGCCCAACGAAACACATGTGGCTCATCGCGCATTCACCGAAGCGAAACGGAAGGAGGGAGCGCGGTACGAGAATGGAGGCCAAGGAAAGGTAAAGGAACCTCCACTCCGTCTGCTCCCTGTCAATCAATCTCGCCAAAGACCACAGTAGGACGCATGCGCCAAAAACAACTCCCCAATTGACGAGAATTGCTGCAGGATTCACATAGGAATAACGCCAGAACTAGACACCAAAACGAAAGACTAAGGGAGAGCTAACACCAAGGCAATCCGAACACAAACTAAAATGGACGAACATATATATATATATATATATATATATATATATATATATATATATATATATATATATATATATATATGTACGTGTCTACCCACCAAATTCAATCCAAGGAGGATCGTTTGCGGGAAGAAACTCATTGGAAGCAAAATTAAAGGACGACGTCAGGACCATGAGAAGTGCAAGAGAAATGAGCCACATGTGCAGATCCTCCGGCCTTATGAACGGAGTACCGCCTTTGCAATTGCCCTTCGACGGCATTTTAGGAGTTGCACTTGCCAAGACTTAGGTGTGTAGGTGACGAATGCGAAAGGCAGGTCTGATCTTGCAACCGTCCTCCAATTGCAGCCTTCTTTGCTGTCTACCTTTCTCACTGTCCCCACTCTGGAACGTGAAAATTACAAAGGGATGCGTACGGCTCCAGAGGCCACTTCAGAACACCCGTGCACCTCCAACAAAACATGAGACATTTCCCAGGGGTTCCGTGCAGCACGCTGTGCGATGTACAGCTCTCGCCATCGTTCTCAATGTTTGTTCCTAATCATTTGAGGTATTCTCGCAATCGGTGGTAGCGGCATTTTACCTGTAAGCAGCCGTGCAGTACCAACTGCTCTCTTTGAGTACGTCTCCAGACCACTGGACGCTTGCATGGAAGACTCAGGAAAGGGGGCTATCACGTTGGTAATCGGTGTGTTTACCACAAAACCGCATTGTGTCCTATCTAAAAAGAAAGAGTTGCCTTGGTGCCTCGAAAAGGCCCTGCATCGTCTTAAGCCGAGGAGAGGGGCATCCCCGCGAGAGCCAAGCACGACGAACGGTTTGGTATCCGTCCCTCACCACAGATAAAAAGAACTTCCAGATAAGATTGGTATTGATAAGATAAGACTGGTATTGATCCAGATATAAGTACAAGAGGAAGGAGCACTAAAGAAGCTAAGCCTAACAAGAATCACACGCCACGGTGGGGGGTTAGGGGTGGCGCGAACTGTATTTGGGGGAAGTGCGGCGAGAGCTAACCACAATTTTCCTCACTTGTCCCGTACCACTGCTTCTTCCCCACTATATTTTAATTAATAGATATTTTCAAGAACAAAATTGGCAACATGCCTGTTGGAATGATCATGAATCAGTAAGGAATACCTCTCCTCCCGCCCGCTAGGGCAGTGTACCGCGCGTCTCGATGCTGGCCGCCGACCCACAAAGAAACCTACGCATGTGGTAGGAAGCCCGCCTTTTTATATTCGTGAAGTCAGAATAGCTAAGGCGCACTATTACTGCCCGATGCCAGTGCGTTGTTGACCGACTGTTCTCAATAAGTCACACCACGTCAGTGCAGCTTAGCACTACACAGGGGATCGCTGTGCACGAGCTGCGATGTGCCGTCTAGGGGAAATTCGAGCAGCTAATCATTTCTGGCTTCCAACGTAATAGAAGCTACTTTAGGGCCTGTACACCATAGAACAGAACACCTAGAGGTGAAATTGCCTTCATTCCTTGAAATGCCGGAAAGTGTTTGCCCAGACGGGCGGGACGTGCATGATGGGATCTGCTGTGGTACTGAACGGAGAGTAGCGGACACAAATCCCAATTTTCCAGTTCCACAACGATTTTGTTCTCTGCACTTTCTGTTTAAGGCTAGAGCACTTTCTGCGAGCGTGCGATGATTTGCCGTGGCAGGTGGCCAGCGGGAGGAAGGCCATAAATCTCAGGGAGCTGGGCTTGCTATTGGAAGCGCAAGCCTTTAAATGATTGAAGACTCGAGTAGGCGCTCCCAAAAATCAAAATCTTGAGCGTAGCGCAGCCCTGAAAGTTGACAGTTGATTCGTGCCCCAGCAGCCGATGCTTGGGTCTCAATGTTCTGTTTTGTGGGTGTGTGCTCCACACTACGTTATTG
The DNA here is from genome assembly GCA_963920595.1 of Eimeria praecox. NCBI lineage: Eukaryota > Apicomplexa > Conoidasida > Eucoccidiorida > Eimeriidae > Eimeria > Eimeria praecox. Next base: position 1,413,399 of record OY986957.1, read on the forward strand.
TAGTCCGTTTACTTCTGTAGGTTCTCAGGTGTTTCGTTTGCTTGGTTGGCTCTTCGCAAAACTCAATTAAACCCGTCAATTCCCTAGTCACGCTGCAGCGCTGTTACCGTATCGCGTGACAGGCATTGGGGAGCTTGCCTGCTGATCCGCTCCGCCACCGGTGTAATCCCCTGCCAGGCATTCAGTGTAAAATCATGCGCTGACCCTATTCCAGCAAGGCTGGTGTACGCTATGCTTGACCAAGTGCCCCACAGCCTGCTTCTGGCGGCTCTCTTCCTGTACGTGTGCATATCCTTTATTGACGACCAATGGCTTGACGTATACTGGGCCAAAAGAATACGAATGCATTGTGTACCTAGAGATCTTGAACCTTGACGCATCTTGACGCTCGCGCTGCACATACATATATTGTATGTATGGCTTGCTGCTGACGCCCCGTTCAATCATGCGTTAATCATTCAGCCTGCATGCTGCTCAAAAAGACATTTATTGTTTGGAGTTATGTTCAAATCTCTGCAGGTGTTACCCACGCTGTGACGTGGCAAGTTACAAATAACTCGTTCCCTGCGCTACTGCCACAAATTCGCCAGCAGGCTGCAGCGCGGGGCCGCTTCAAGCCCACGAAAATACAAAAACACCTACAGGAGAACTTACTAAGCTCGTGAATACTCTCCACAAAGTCGGGCAAACAAACTTCTTCCGAAGTTTTGTTTTCGCGCTTTGTATCTGAGAGCTACCCGCCACGCAATATCCCAACATAAAGAACTGTATGCGGTCCCACTCCGAACGCGAAAACGGAGAAGCCTAAAGGCATGCAGCCGCTCGAGGTGGCCCAGGCGCATGCGCAACACAAAATGCACGCTAGAGATAGGAAATATGCAACGGAGGAAACCCCACAACGCCGCTGGCAGCAGAAAGAGCACATGGATGAGAAGGAAACCACCCGGACCACTAAAAATAAAGATAAGCCAAAACCCGATGTAGACGGGAGCCTTGGCGAGGACTTGAAGCCTTTATAAAATGCCAACGAAGAAGATGGAAGAGTATTTGAAGGGATCAGAACAACGAGGAACTCAACTAATGGGATGGACACCAAAACACGTGGCTCCTCGATGTGATGACGACGACTTCTAGATAAATGATGCAGAACACAAAATGCCAAAATCATAACCAGTAGCAGATGCGTGTCTCAGACTAAAGCGAGGATGCGACGTGTTGAGGAAGGCGAACACATTACAACGGTAAGTGTGCCCTTTCATTTGAATCGCTGTTTATTGAGGCCCCACAGATTCACTTCCTTTGGATCTGCTGCGCTGCCCAGCATGCAGGCCCCAAATGCCTCTTTGTGCACGGCAAGACTCGTTAATCTCATTCCACTGTATCTCCCGACGGTAAAGGAATTTTTAGCCGTTGCTTGCACGAGCAGCGGCTTTGCTTCCGTGTCACTCCTTCCTGCCCCTTTACATTCCACGCGATCCCCCCGCGCAAAAAACCTTGCCTTTCATCGGACTTGCGAAAGGCCCCTGTTTACTTTCGTTGGAAACAGATGCTCGGCGGGCTGGAGGTAATACATATGCTTCGCTTGGGCGGCCCTATTTATCCGCTAAGGCAGAGAGCTTTCTGCCTGCTGGTAGCCACAGTGGTCTCTCTCTCTTCGAATAGCACATAGATTTTCCACGCGTTGGCTGTTTGCCAGTGTGGATAAATACATCAGAAAGGGCAGCACCTGAGTTGCGAAAAGTTGCCGCCTTACGTTTTCAAAGGCCCTGCATGACGAGAGAACATGCACTTCAAAGGACTCTTCACAAATTCAAGAAGGCCCCAACGGATGGATTCAGAGATGCACAGCCACAAGCATGACCAAGCGCGCATGCCGATGCCCAACTGTTCCCCCTAAACCTCGCGGCGACTCAAAGAGAACACCAGAAGTGGATCGTACCTGACTAGCATGATGGAAAACAGAGCGTAGAGGGTACGGCTGAGCATAAAGAACGCCGCGATCTTAAACTCCCAACCGACCACAGAGAGGAATACAATTGTCACTAAAGCCGATCCTACGGAGATTACGAGAATGGTAGCCTCTGGAATGCGTCGCATGTGCACAGTGACGGCGATGCTGAAGAGTGGAAGGATCAGATGGCCTGCGCGCATGAATGCATGCGACACCGCAGTAGTCAAAGCCCAAGCATCACAACACTTAGAGCTCCCTTTGCCCAAAATGGCTGCACAGATGAGGCGCCACAGCCCTTTTCCTCCGCCAGGTAAACTTACCCCCAACTACGAACGTGAGCTCCACCCCTTTGGGGATTTTCGTCGCCGTTGTGAAAAGGGGTTCAGTTGCCATAATGCAGCATTTCCCTAGCAGCTCACAGAACGCGAACGCCGTACTGCAGCAAGCACGCATGCAAACAGCCGCACGCACAGCATGCATGCAAAGCACAGTAAATGGACGGCAGAAGAAACGAGGAATGCGTACTATGTCACAGCCTGCCCGAAGGCAAGGAGCTGGAACTTCCAGGCGTTTTTTCCCCCGCGGCTCTCCATAAATTTCATGGGCAAAATGAGTGCCGAAAGGATCGCAAATTGCAACACAGGTCGCCACAAAACGGCCAGTGTCCTTGTCCATGAAGGCATCTGCGCGCGAACACCGAGAAACTCCAGCTCGGCCGCGTTAGTGTCCTTGTATCGCTCAATCTGCGAGGAAAAGCAGAGAACCGACAAGTGCATTCCGTTCATCCTGTAAGAGAAAACAGGTGCTACGAAGGCGGCAGAACTAGGACTTTCTATCTTAATACAAACTACCAAATCGAATGATAACTGGTAATGACCAGTGATAAGTGCTAAGCAGATTATTGCCATGCAAGCTCTGCAAGGTTATCTGTAGCTTTTCCACAGTTGCTATCTTGGGAGGTGTAATTCACTCCTCGCTTACTGCCTGGCTAAGACACTCAACGGCATATCGTCTCGTCATTTCAAATAGGCACTGCAGGGCACAGACGAGCAGATTGATGTGGCAGATTTCCTTGTAAAAGCTAATGATATACTCTGCCCGCCAAAGGAGGTACCACCGTTCGATTGCACTGTCTTCGAACACCCCCCACTTAAGCTTAGGCAGAACAGCCTGCATCAGCAGCCACCACAAAACCATTAAAATCGCATATAGACAGCCACGAACTCAGAATTGCAGGGCTGCAAGTGTATCTGCAACGTCTGCCCTCCCCACCGGTTGCATACGTTCAGAAAACCCCCTTCCGCTTCACTTTGCTGCAACGTCGTGTCCTGTTCTTACCTCCTCGCGACTTCCGCTGCTGGCGTGAGGTTCTCTGTTCTCCCCTCTGCGGTGCCTTTCCCCAGCCCAAGGATGCCGCAGACAGCCGCACCGCCGAGTTTCTTCCTGCGCGCGAGGACTGCAACAGAGCACAGGGCAACAGAAAAAAGAGGTTATAGCAGCTTAAGCGTATCTGCTGCCCCTGCTTTCCAGGGCAAGCTTAACTTACCAGTTTGAACACTCTGCGGATTTAGTTGGTCCAAGCTTCCAACCGAGGCGCCGAGGCCTGAAAGAGCGCCTCCCTTTTTCTGCTTGAGGACGCCGTTGGCATTCGTCTTTCTGTGCAAAATCAAAGCTCAGGTCCCGCATGGGATAGAAGTTATAGAGGATACCTAAATGGATGCCGGCTTTACACAGTGGAACATATCCAGCTCAACTTACCCCTTGGGGAGAAGTGTGCAGCGAGCCTGCGGGCGGAATGTCGTGCCCATTTTTTTCAGTTAACACCCGATCCTCCTTGTGAGGAAGATATGGGAGACAAAATCGCTGCACTGTTGCATTGGAGGCGTGCGCGTCAGCGGCGGCGCGCTCAACAAGCTGCGGGCCACCGGGTTGCTGCATGCTTGCATTCTGCTGCGTGTCATTGCTGCAACTCAGGGGAGAAGGAGGTCTGTCGCTCTCCCCTGATTTACAAAGGTCACTGGGGCTGCGTTCAACAGATAATGCGCTGCGAAAGAGAGTTGAATACCTCTTAACGGCTGTCACAGAGTCAATGCCCATCAGGGCAGTGTAAGCAGCTGCGGGAGAATGCATGCTCACAGCAGCCCCATTTAGAGCTTCCCGTTCAGAAGGTGTACTTGTAGCAGGCAGCGCTTGCCTGTCTTCCACAGCATTCCCAAAAGGGCAGCGAAAAAGACCTCCATGAGCACTGTGCAAACTCATGTCCAGGTACCACTTGCAATCCACGTAGCCGTAGTGACAGCTCGGCACCACAAACAGCTGGGGCTCCTTCTCCTTATTCCAAACGCCAGATTCTTCTGAATGAAAAGAGTCACAGCAATCAACGCAACAAACCCAGATTCGGGATACCCAACAGCCTGCTCTTTGAAGTCAGGATGCAGGTTTACAGATTTTGGTTTGCTTCTGCAGGGAAGGCTAGCTTTTACCGATTTCAACGACATATCGAAGCATGTCATCTTTGCACAAAATAAGACGGCGATGCACAGCCTGGGAGTAAAGCGGGGAGCAGTTGTCTAACTGAGTCCAGTAGCGCCGCGCTGCTGTCCCGGTAGGGGTCAATGCTTTCCTTCGTGAAAAGCCCCTCATTGAGAGTGATGCTCCCAGGCTGGTTCTAGTGGGCCGCAAGTGTCTTTGCCCAATGGAAAAGGGATCTGGCTGGTGCAGGAGTTCGTCAGTGCGAGCTGTATTTTGCTGCTCGTAGATGCACGGAAGGAGAGAATGCATTGGTTCGTTCATTGTAACCTTCGGAGAATCAAAGGACTTAACCCATTTGTCTCGGCAGCCAGCACTAGAGCCAATGCATGCATAAATAGGCCGCGCGGGTCGCTTCACCTCCCGCAGCTGCTTGTAGAATACCTGCACTATGCGATAGCCCAAATTCCCCACAAGAACCGTTATAACAAATGCGTAAAACTTCAACAACGCAACAAAAGGGGGCAATACCTTCCAAGTAAAGTCCGAAATAGTCATGATTATCAATGTGAGGCCTTCGCACAAAAGGCAAGCACAGGAACAGGCACTGCATGCACAGTATAAGCCTGCAGCAAACAGACTGCCTCTAAAGACCTTTCCACTTCACTGCTCTGCATAGTAAGTCTGCGCGCATAATATGAGCAACAGCACAACCCCTTGCATGGATTGATACCTAGTAAGAGTTGCGTACCGCAGAAGGTATTTGTCTTCCAGGAGATGTGGTCGGTGAAGAAACTGATCCCCATGAAACACATCTGATGAATAACAAATTCGCCGAACCGAAATGGTAAGCAGGAACGAGGAACTAGAACGGTAAACAAAGACAGGTAGAGGAGCTTCCACTCCGTCTTCTCACTGTTAAACAGGCGCGCCAAAGACCACATTATGACGCATGCCCCAAAAACAACACCCCAATTCAGGAAAATCGCTGCGAAGCAGAAAACGCACAAGAGACCCTACGCAAATGTCCTCAGACAGACAAGCCGACCGCAAATAAGTACAAGGATCATTGTATTGCGTGCAGTACGTATGCTCGTCAATGATAAATTCTCACCGAAATCGATCCAAAGAGCATCACCTGCTGGGCGGAACTGAGTGGAGGCGAAAGAAAGACTCGAAGTCAGGACCATGAGAAGTGTAAAAGAAATGAGCCACATGTGCAGATCTTCCGGCCTCATAAACGGTCCCCAGCCTTCACAATTTCCACCTCTCGCCATTTTTAGTCCTATGGTTTCTATAGGACTTAGGGTTGGGGGTTTGGCCTATACTTCCTACCGCCTTCTTATCGAGGCATTCTCGGCTGCCCCCGCCAACCCAGCAGGAACCATCTGTCGCCTCTCTCTGCCCCGTCGGGCAAATGCAAAGAACTAAAGATGTGCAAATTTGTGTATGGGCTATTCGGAAACCCAGAGCCCCTCAACCGAGCCATGGGGCTGTCCTCCTTGGTCCCTACAGCCGTCCGTTGGACAGGCTGCCGTTTGTCTTCCTATCGCAGGTGTAGTGACGGCCTCCTGCAACGATTGCAGATTCTGCTGGCATACGGGAAGAAAGAACTTTTTGTACGGATGCGGCGGTGAAATTAAGCCTTTTGGGGGTGCCTGTGGAGCCCGCTGGATCCTTCGGAGCCACAACTCAACTCAAGATGATCTCCCCAGGTCAGTAGATGTATTGCCGGTTGTCACAAGCATTGTCTTCTCTGTTGAAACAGGTGTGGTGTTGCACATCTTAAGAATGGCCACTGGTCGGCGTCAGCTCAAAGAACGAGGCGTTCTCGTTTTCATCGAGCAAGCCCTTCTGCAAAGCCCGCGGCCTGCCTGCCTTAACGGGAGCGGACACCTGCAGGATAATTCGAAAATGAGCTAGATTATTTCAAAAAAAGGGAGAGCATGGGAAAAAAATTACCTCGAATATCCCACAAACGAGAAGATAGAGGTGGATTGACCGGCGCGGCCCGAGGCTGTGGGACAGTTGCGGCGTGGGCTTCGGAGGGGTGGGGGGAATCGTCCCGTCCTGCATTCGGTAAACCTGACGCATACATCAGAACTGCTCCATTTTACCATATTTGTTTATGAAGCATATTTTCAAGACAAAATCAATGCCACATTTCTGTGGAAGCTCACGAACTCCCAGGCTTAATGGCAATCCACGCCCTCTCAATGTGGGTGGGACAGCAGCATCGACGGGGACACCAACCATCCGTAATGATCCCCATACAGCACGAAAATATTGCTCCTCTCTCCTCAAACTATTTAATAAAATTAAGGTGCTTCTCTTAGTTTTCCCTTGAAGCCGCTTCAACTTTTACTGTTTCCGGCAAGCTTCCACCGGCGGCAGGGCGCACGGAGCTGCAGGGGATGTGCGGGGAAGTACAGCGTGATCAGCATGGAAACAGCAATCTCCAATACGGCAAGCGGCTGCCGTTCCACATAAAAGATTAGCAATGCTCTCGCATAGGGCGTTTGCATGCATGAGAGGCTTGGCGAGGTTCAGTCGAACGGGCCCCCGTGCACATTAGCTGTCCCCTTTAGGTAGTCATACATTTAGTTGCAAGCAGGTATCCTAGCCCTCACGGTCCACTTTTCTCTGGACGCCCATGTGTACTCATGCATTCAGCGGTATTCAAGCATCCTAGTCCTCGACGTCCACTTGTCTCTGAACACCTGTGTGTGGTCGTACCCATTTGCAAGCATGCATCCTAGTGCCTGAACGGTAAACCAGTTCCCATCTCATGCATTGCGTGCACATCCAAATTAAGCTGAGGTCTCTGGCGCAGCATTAGAGTGTTATAATTCGACGCACCCTTTTGTGAGCACGAATACTCTCACTGTATTCTAGGATTCTACTCCTGGGGGAGAGCTCTCAGGCTGTTTGGGTTGTGCACTCAGTGTGCTTGGCTAGAACTCTCCTGGAATGTAGCATTCCTTCTGCATCATTTCTGTGGTGCAATTCAAGAGTGGAATAGGTGTACGTTTCGCCAAAAAACATTTGAAGACACGTAAACAAAACAAGCGTTCCCTTCGTTGTTCACTCAACAGCTTGTGCAGTCCGCAGATATTCATATTGCATATTCAAGCCTTTCACTGACTAATTCATAACTCCACAATATAATAAAGTCCTTCACCCGTCAACAGCTGCAGGCAAGCAGCCTTGCTGTTCGCTGGGGACTGCAGGACAGCTGGGTTAGCGCTAGTGTTTCATCTTTCATGTGGCGCCCTAGGCCTCCACGAGCGGCAATTGGCATGCCTCTAACGAGTGAAAACCAAATAAACGGCCAAGTGCAGCAGCATCCTCTAGGATGCCATTCACCCCTTCTCTTCGTTAGTTTCGTCCCCTTAGACTTCGTTGCGTCGCTTGCCCTTCAGAACTAGATGGAAAAATAAGCTCGTTCCTACTCAAAGGTCGGCTTTTGAACCCGCAGCTTTTTCGGCGGCCGGTGATCCATCCCCACAGCATCTTCAACGTTATAAATACCTAAGCGCAGCCTCGACACAAACCGGAAACCCCTGATGCATGTTTCCGATGCATTCGCAGCAAAATAGTGGCGAATTTTACAACCCTGAAGTAGGCAGGTTGTTCGGCACCACCCAAGAAGATAGCAAGCAAACTACAGAGAATAACGCCTTGCCTGCTTGGTTCAAAATGTTCAGAAGCTCGTCCTTGATTCTTCGAGCGACCACAGGTCCTCTATATATCTGTGCAGAAGCAGCAGTTGCAACGGCCCCCATTCGGAAAGGGTTAAAGCCACGCAAGGAATCACATCCACCTTAAACTGGATTTGTCCACTGCAAAAGGAGCTCAACGACTGATCATGCACAAGCAATGGAGCAGGGCTTTGCGCCGTACCATGGATGAATACACCTCCACGGCGCTTGCGCCTGCCCTGATCCTCTCGTAGGCATCCAAACCCGTCTCAATGCCCCCGCTCTGCAACCAAAATCAGCTGAAATGATGGCACATTTTTACTGAATTTATCGTGCGTTGCAAATAAAGTCGCAAAATGCAAGTACCGCTGCTTCTGTGCTACTCCTCGTTCTAGAAGTCGCGCAGACAAACGGGAGGAAAATTGCAGGAATACCAACGAGCTCCCTTCCCTAACTTTATAAATGATGTAAGCCTTCCCTGCTCACTGCTCACAGAGATAATTGCGACTTGACCTTTAGTCATGCGGTACATATCCGAAACGCACTGGGTCGCCATGGCCTTGAGCGGCCTGCCGCTTAGACCCCCTAGCTCCCTACTAGTTTTGCTCTGAAGGGACTCTGGGCGCTGGATCTGCAGAACCACAAGCACATCGACACACTGCATTAACTGTAGCCAGAGGCAGGCAAAGGATCCGAATGCCCCAATTCAAAACCGGGGCGGTAAAACTTGTGCCGATAAGCATGTTGCCACTGGGACAGCCACTGCAGAATGCACGCCACTAACGAAGTTGTCGACTACTGTTTTCGGGAGAAAGCCTCAGTCCTTACGGTAGTGTTCGTCACAACTAGCCCATCTAGGCCCGTCTCAAGTGCCTGCAAAGAAATGGAAGGAGAGGCACCGCGCCTGTATTCTCCCAGAAGCCAGCGTCACAGAAGCCGGCTGCAGGAGAGCCCTTGAAATTTGGCTCGCAGCCTAGGCAAGCAATTGAATGGGCCTGGGGCTGAACTTACGACGTCCGCAATGTCCTGTTTCTCCTGTTCCGTCAGATCTGGCTGTGAACGCAGATGCAAAGAGAAAGGCACGTAGAAACTTCTGCAGCATTTCAAATGGCATCGGCTGGAAGTTGAAATAGCCACGGAGTCTGGCTTGCCCCTGATGCTTCTGATGATGGCTTGACACTACTAGCACCTCAAGCAAAGAGAAAAAAGCGAAACTTATCAGTCTAGGTTGGGCTGCTGCTAGGGCCTCTTAGTATTGGGTCCGCAAAAGCTGTCTGACCGCGATTTTGACAAACAGGAGAGGGCGCCTTCCTGTTTGTGTTGGGAAGTAATCATTAGCCTTGTGAGTGATATCCTGCGGCTTTTTGGTCAATTCCTGTTCTGCGTCCCCTTGTTCGGAAATCTTAGCCTGATGAATCTTCTGCTCCTGCTCCAGCTTAGTCAGTTCACTTTGTGCTGCGACGATGATGCTGCGCAAGTGGTCTCGCTGCTGCAGAGCCCGGAGCCCCTGCGTGTTAGGGGAGCTGAGATTAATGACTAAATAATCAGCAAAGCGGCCGAGGCGTTTGATCCCTTCACGAATGTCTTCTTCCGCATTTTCCGTATTCTTATTTTTTCCTGAGGACGCGGCATTCAAATGTTCCTCTAAGTGCGCCAGTGGCCATTTGCTCGGCAGGAGGGGCTCAGTCAACCACAAGTGCGTCTAAATGAGACCTACCTATGTTGACACCTATGACAGAATGCCGCGCCAGGCGGTCGTGCCACCGGTCTTCCGACGCTTTCTTCAGGCGTGGCTCGACGACATCCAGTCCAGCACTGCAACGATAGTGGGCATGAATGCAGTACGCACGCAGTTCGGATGAGGGTTCATCCGTAATAAAGTCCCCAACCGCCGAACCCCTTCACAAGCAATTCAGTTTATCTTCACGCAAAAAGCCCCAAAGGACCAGCTACGCGGGTGCCAGCACCAGCTAAATTTATGTGTCTCATACCTATTAAAGCCGCAACGATTAATTATTGCCCGGTCCTTCGCCAAACGAAATATGCGAGGCCGCGGGTTACCAGGCTGGGGCTTAGGGGTGACAGTCCCAACTTCTACAAAGCCAAATCCCATTCTGTGGACAACATATTTGTGCGGTTAAATGCATGAATGCGTGCATGTCGTATCTATAGCTGTTTCGAAAACCCGTGTACGCTGCAACTCAGTACAAGGTCGTCTGACTAACTGTGAACCTCCCGCCAAGAAATGGCATCAAGTGGCGCACTTGCAAAAGCCTAAAGGGGCCTCGGCATCCTTATCGAAGCCCGCCGCCAAGCCTACAGGGGTATGGAAAGTCAGGCCTTTTATCTTAACACTGAGCTCTGGATAATCCCTGCAGCACACCGCTTCATTCTCCACCCCAGAATGAACAACCGTGTGTGGAGTGGTGCTCTCGGCTACAGCACCACTGTGCACCCTCTTTTTCACTTCCCTGAAAGCTTCTGATCTACGCAGTCGGCGATTAACCACATTTCTGTAATAGCACTCAATAGCAGAAGATTCCCAGAACGGTGCTGGGTAAATCCGGTAGGTGCAACAATGCCACTTGAGAAGGCAGCCCTGGCGTACAACATAATTCCCTAATACGTACGACAGGTGGTATAAGCGCTTCTGCGGCACATTTCCAACTGGGGAACGCCGTAAGCATGAACGCCTCCGCACATGCCTGCATCACTCCATGGATCTATCAGTGCTTGGGCATGCATGCATGTGCTGTTAGCCCTGGGAGGCGTCTAAAGTATCACCTTTCGAGATCATAGGGCAGATATCCCCTGGAGGCTAGCCACATGACGAAGCGGTGTGCCATCTCTGGGTCTGGGAAGTTGTCAGGAAGAAGGTCGTATAGGAGCTCCAGCAGACCGTCCATATGGCGCACGAGGCCCGAGTTGACGTCGGAAGCGGCGTAGGCAACATACATTAGCCCACCACCAGCCAGAAGAAAGCCTAGCAGGGCCTTCTGCAGCAGTCAGCAAGCAACGCGCAACAGCATGAAGCATGCATACGTGGGGTATATACGTTCAAAAGCGCTGATTTTCCACCACGCGTATGTGTGCCTTTGCGTTTCGTGAACGCTTGCGTGCGATCAAGCAAAAATGCGCGGATGAGTCTGTCTGGTAAAGGCTTGGCCTGTGCTGATAGAGTGGTGGCTTCAGTGTTTCAGTAGGCGCCTCAGCGATGCTGCGCCTTGCCATTACCCCGTAGAAATTATTTCTTTTAATGATCTTCCTCCTTTGTTTTTCCATGTCCTCCATATCGACTTCCACTAAGCGGGGACTAGGAGGTCCAACAGCAGTAGGGTTTGTACGATTAGCCAAGGAACTATCGCCAGTGAGAGGCCTCTCTGCGAGTTCCTCCACTGAGGCAGTGGTAGAGGGGCCCGAAGTGGTGGCTATGCATCTTTGAACGGACGCCGAAGATCCCTCAGGTCTTTGACGTAAAGAAAGAAAAGCATCGGATTTGTGCAGTTCTGAAGGGGGCGGAACGACTGCCCCCATGCACGCAAAATACGTGGTTGTCCGCAAGCCAGAGACTTTACGTAACCTCAGCTCTGACGGGGGTAAATGCTTGGAGAGGTGCCCCGATCTGCTGGATGCGCATTCTTCGTTCGTCAGATGAGATGGCCAACGGAAGGGCCGCAGAGTCCGGAAATGAATACGAGTTGCGGCGTTTCCAAATGTCCGCATACGCAACATGGTTGGATCTGGTTCACGAGACGGCTTTACGACTACAGATGAATCCAACTTCCCATTGGAAGTATCTAGCATTCAAGTAGTCTGGCAATTTGATATCGCTTTTCCAGCCAGAAGGCATATATTATATTTCACTACCCCAGAGTGTGGGCCCTAGCGTGCATGCAACCTATGGGCGCAGTGTAAGGCAGCTGCTCGACAGTGTAACAGTGTAGAACCCTGTTGAGCTCAGAACAACAAATGAAATGTATAACAACATGCAAGAAAAAATAGGAAGGGCATTCAGATGCTCGACGCACGAGGCGATCGAGACCCGCCGATAATCCGGGGTAGACCAGGGCCTCTCATTTGAAGTGTGGGTTTCGTAGCCATGCAGCTCATATGAACCGAAATTCTCTAAGTTCATTCTGAGGGCCGCATCAATGAATATTTGGAGGCTTTTCTCGGCAAGCGGCAGGATTCACAGCTGAGGTGCAGAGCTGAGGCCCCCGTTTCGCGCAGCCTCCTTCCGCTGATAGCGTGTAGGCATAGGCGCACCTTCTGCTTGCCGCTGAAATGGTTCGTAAGGGGCAGCCCAATTGCCCTTGTGCCGCCACCCCCACCCAGCGCACTTCCAGTCAAAACACGTGTGCACAAGGCCAGGTGCTGCCGCCCAGTAGAGAGCAACTGGGCAGAGCCTCGTGGAAGCTGCTGCACGCAGCTGCAGCTCAGTTTCCGCATGAACCTGTGAGTGCACCTGCCATCCGTTGCCGTTCAGTTCTCACTGCACGCATGGATTGCCAAAAGCCACGCATTGCACGCCTCCGAATTGTACAATGAAGTGAACCTGCGGTCTTCTCTACTTGCTGGTTTTATGCGTTGACCTGTGCAGAGCGCGAATGAGCAGCGAGCGGCACTGCGTTGGTTGTTGTGCTTTTCATATCTTTACCCTTGTCACGTGTGCCGAGAAGCCTTCATGCCAATCATAAGGTACGATCCTCCGAAAACAACATCCCAGGAAGCTCTGGTATTCTGGGCCTGTCGTGTGCATAATGCTGTCAACGAAGATCTGTCGCTCCCGCTGTTCAACTGCAGCGATGCAGCACCAAAGCTGAAGCCGCTCTAAAGTGCGAAACTAAAGAGCCGTCCTGTCCTGTTGCAAGGACCAAAACAAAGCAGTTTTATTGCAAGGCTTTTCAGGGGAGGTGGGATATGCGTGCCATTTGCTTACTCCCCTATTGAAGAAAACGTTACTGCTGTGGCACTGAGTCGCCGTAGACACAAATATGCCCTGTCCTCGTTCCAACAACTTTGCCTACTGCCCCATCAATTTACATGAACATACAGAAGAACCTATACTTATTTTTTGGTGAACGCAGCGCCAGAGTAAAAGGTGAAACGTTAAGCGTCTTGTGAGTGCGTTTAAAATCGGCTTGACAACATTACACCGGATCTGGTGCAGGCCAGTATACGTTTGGTTTCACTTAGGCACTTGAGCACCCTGGCTTTCGTCGGGCTTTGTAGTAGCCCTTGTTGCCACTGCCAGCGCGGGCAGCTGAGGCTGCCGCTGCGACACGAGACCTGCCTCCTTAAAGAAGCGGGAAGGGTTTAAGGGATGATTTGCTTTATCAGCCAGGGGAGCTGTGAGAAGGAGAAACCGTCTAGCCCGGGTCATTGCCACATAACAAACCCGCCGCTCCTCCATGAGGTGAAAATGCTGTTCGTTCCCTGAAGCTTGACGCACTATCGTTGCTTCCGCCTGGCGCAGCGTTTCAGGCTTCGGAGGCTTCTCAGCGAAACTCGAAATTAAACGGCCCACGAAATCCGCCAGTGGTTGGCTGCCGCCAAGTCCCATGGGCAGCGTCCTGCAGAACACGCGCACGAATCGAAGGGAGAAACTCTACGAGCATAAATGCACTTATGTAAAGGAATAATGGACAACAGGGGGCACCGACACTTCGACTTCTTCGACTAATCGAAGAAAATGCTGAAGAGCGAAGAGAGGGAATTGACATACCCTTCGTTGGCTCTTGCAACGATAACTACTTGCCACTCCAGACCTTTGGCTTGGTGAATAGTGGAGAGCGTAACAGCATTTGTGATTTTCTGCTGCAAGAACCGTCCAGAGTCTGCATCTCGCAGCAGTCGGAGGATGCAGTCTGCTGCGGTAGCCTGCTGCCAGTTGGGTGAGTACGCCTCTAGAGCACGCAGCAAGCCGAGAACATCTGCGAACATTTCTGATCCATACAACTTAGATAATTCCCGCAGAGACGCTTCTGTATGGGTGTCTGCTTCTTTGAGGTCTCCAAAAGGCTGGACATCATCTTCGGTCGTTGCTTTCCTTTTACTACGGCGTGGCTTGGTGCCTGCCGCAGGAGCAGCAGCAGGCGCTCCTAGGTCTTGCAGCTGCGGAATGGCAGATTCAGCAGTTCCAGTTCCGGCTTCGCTATCGGGGACGCCCCCCCGGCGCGAGCGTTGGACAAGTCTTCTATGGGCAAAAAACTCTCCCATGCCCAAAGGCCCCAGCAAGAGCTCTACCACTGCTTTGACGGAAACAGCTAAGCCTGACATGGAACGAAGCCTGTAGATTATCTTAGCGAAGGAGGACAAGGACTCCACCTGATTCATACGCAATCGTGCAGCCTCAGTTGCTGCCACTGCATCTGCAGGCCCTTCAGGGGGCAATTCTGGAGTTTCGCCTAGCATCCCAGCACAATGCAGGACGCGGCACAGGGCATCGAAAAGAGAAGCGCGCGAGAAAGGAGCTTCCCTGGGGCTCTTTTGATCACCTGGAGCCCAAGGAATGCCTTGCCAAGGCATTTCGACAATGGCGCTGGAGTTTTCTATTTCCTTTGCTGAGTTGCTAGCAGATGCGTTTTGAACACGCTTTAGAGCCAAGAGGGTCTTTGCCCCCACCCTCCTTGGTGGCCTGTTGAGCACGCGAATAAAGGAAGCGTCGTGGTGCGGGTCGACTGCCAAACGGAGGTAGGCGAGAAGGTCAAGAACATCTGGACGCAAGAATACCTCCGCCCCTCCACTCCTTTTTGAGCTCGTGCTGCTTAACGGGAGTCCCCCAACCGGCAGTTCGAGATCTGCCAAGTCCAGGGCCGGAAATAACACCGCCGGATCAGCAGGCCTGTTGGGGTCTCTAGATCCTAAGTCGTCCCTGCCGTTTTCTGAATTTCCATGCACTGAGTTTGTGGAGAAAGGGGAAGAAGCAGAGCAGGCAGCGCGTTGTATACGGGGGTTCATTAGGAGGTTCTGGATGTCCAATAAGGCGCTGTTAGTGCGGCAAAGAACAGCAAAGTCATCCCATCTCAAGCTGTGATGCTGCTTCAGGCAGAGAATATACCTTAAGATGTACTGCGCCTCCAAAGCTTGAGAAGGAAGAAATGCCCCGTGCACATGGCCCTCCGCTAACCCCTTACTGTCTTGTATGCCTGTATCTCTGATTGCTAAGCCCTCCCTCTCCGCTACTGTATCTTTACGTGCTTTGCCCTGCGAGGAGCAGCTGCAGGGAAGGCGGTCATCCCCAGGCGATTCATGTGAAGAATACAGCGCCTTGGAAATGCGAAATGGCCAATTGAAATTGACAAGAGACAAACTGTGACGCACCACCGCAGGCACGGATCGGTAGTTGCAGGCCAGGAAAAACTCCTGGTAGTCGGGGAAGTTGCGTTTGAATTCGTGAAATATCTGAACAAAAAGCAAAACCGGAGCTAAAGTAAGATGCAAAATGGTGGGAAGAAACCGAAGTAGCTAGTTCAGGCACTCACCTAGCTAACTAGGTTGAAACTGCGGGGGCAGTCTTACCCCGGTATGCGTGCCCCTCCATTTATAAATAGACTGGTCATCATCTCCTACAACGGTGACGCCACCTCGTCTCAGCAACGGGTTCGACAGGGCAGGAGCCCCTAATTCGGTGTAAGATGTCTGCGTGCTTGGGGGCTTTTGCAAGGCCAGAAGACAAATGAACTTGAACTGGTTGCTGTTAGTGTCTTGAAACTCATCGACGACCAGGTAGGGCCACTGTGAACCCAACTCGGCACGCATTGCCGGCGGTTCTAGGAGCCTGAGTGCCTTAACAGTCAAATCTGTGAAGTCAAGGAGGGGCGGTTGCTGCGCCCTGAGGTGTTTATCGTACTGACAGAAAAGGCGGAAGAGCACCGAGCCAGAAGCGCGCTCTCGCTCCAGCAGCTCGGGAATGAACTTCATGCTGCGGATTCTCTTGCGGAGTTCCTCCGCCTCCTTGCTGGTGGAAGAGTTGAAGGCGCCGCTGTCAAATCCTTGGCCGCCCAAGCCCTGGGCCTCTCCCTCCTCCTCTGAACAACCGTCGTCTTCTTCACTCGACAGCTCAGGGACCCCTGCACTGCTGCGCAATGCCGCACTTATTCCCCTAGCCCCCGAGTTTCCAAGGCGTAGCGCCTCAGCCCTTTTCTCGGTCTCAATGAGGCTGCGGAGTATTGACAGCTGCTGAAATTGATTGAGAACGCGGAAGTTGGGTGGCACCCCTACGTAGCCTCCGTAGCTCTTGAGGAGCCTCACAAAAAAAGAGTGAAATGTCCCTACAAACAGGTCCCTCTCGTCAATCCCACTGGCATCCGCATTCGACTTGGAGATACACGCCGATGCGCGCCGGTCCTTGAGCACCCCTTCAAGGCCTCCGCGGACACGCCGCTCGAGTTCTGTGGCGCTCTTCTTGGTGAAGGTCAGAGCAGCCAAAGGCCGACAACCTTGTAGCAGCAGGCCCACAATGCGGGCAGTTATTGTGCTCGTTTTGCCTGTCACCAGCGCAATGCAGCAGCAACATATACCTAATGTTAGTAGGAAACATTCGGAGGCAAAAATTTCGCATCAACTACCCCAGAGAGAAAAACTAACGAAAAGGTGCAGGCTCAAGACACAAGTTCCATGAACAGCAGCAACCAGCATCGCTCCTTCTTCACGGTTGTAGTATCTCTGCATCAGGCAATGGCGTTGCTCCCACGCATTACCCCTCTAACTTTAGGGGCCGAATTTTACCTGCCCCAGGTCCTGCCAGGACGCATACACTGGAGTGCGGCGGTGCGTTAACGACTTTTGTTTGTTCTGGGGAAAGGGTGCCAAACAGCGCTCCGTGTTGTGGTAGAGGGGGTAGCGAGTTGCTGGTACTGTTACTTTTATATAGCGTTTCTTCCTTAGTTTTAGTTTGTGCAGCCACTGCTGGTCTGTACAGCACCTCCGGGTGGGGAAAAAAGGGGGCGCAACAGTCGGAAACGGGCCCCCCCGGTCCATCTGAAGCACTTCGCTGCTGCCTTAAGGGATACCCAGGGTTTACTAAAGATGCATCGCGGCTCTGCACAGGCGCAGGCCCCCAGCTCTCCCGAAGATTGGTGCTGCTAATAGCAAGACCCTCTTTCTTAGGTTGAGGAGCCATCGAGGAATGCTGACACACAGCGCCCTGTCCCGATGCCGCGGTGGCGTGCGAACTGCTGCCAAGACTGTTGCCGCTGCTGCTGCTACTGGTGGCAACATGGGAATGCTTACCCGGATTCAAGTCCGCACAAGCAACTGGAAATGCGCGACAGGCCTCTGATTGGTGGGGCTCAGCAATCTGTGGACAATTTACCGGAGGACTCTGACGGTCCACGTTGTCCTGCTGTTCCCGTGGTTGGTGCTGCTGCTGGTCCTGTTGGTGTTCACGGTACTGGCGATGCAACTGGGCCTGGTGCTGTTCTTGTTGGTAGTGGTCCTGCTGTTCGCGGCGTTGCTGTTGCTCTTGTTGCTGTGCCTTGTGCTCTTGTTGCTGCTTCTCGTTTTGCCGGTGCTGCTGTACTTGCTGTTCATATTGTCGTTGTTGTTGTGTTTGTTGCTGTTGCCAGTGGATGGGTAAGGCTGTGCGTAAGACGAGTCTTGCCTGCTTTCCAGTGCCTGTTGACTGCTTCCCAAGGCAATTCGAATCCCAAGGTCTCTTTGGCTGCGGCCTGGAGTTAAGGAGGTCCTCGTTGTGAGCTGACGTGCTGCGCTCCGTCCCATTCGGCATGCAAAATCCGCCCTGAGATGCCTTCAAAGGGCCGCTTGGCCTGGGGCCTCCTGACGGCGACCGAATGTGTGGGTGTCTGTCGGGCTCCTGGATGTCTGTTCTTTGGCTGCAAGCTGCCCTCAAGTGGCTTTTATTTGCTGCTGAGAGGTGCGTGAAATGGGGACCACCACACGGCGCCAATGAATCGTGTGTGCTGCGTACGTTGCTTTGGTTGTGATGTTGCTGCTGCCCTTTGTATAATCCGGGATGTCCAGGAGCCGGCTGCCTTAGTGCTTGGGAGTGTTGGTGCGGCCAGAGAGGGGAGCTGGTCTTCGGGTAAGACCCCGCAGGCGCTGTAGGGCCCACAGGCCCTTGAGAGTGTACCGAGGGTGCCCAAGGCAAGCTGCGTGCTATGCTTGGGGCCTGCTGCAGCAGCAACGCTTTCTGTGATCCATCCTTTATCCTCCCAAGGAGCCATCGAGTGGCTTGCTCGGGGGCGGCCCTCCCCGCTGCTGCTGAAGATGTATGATGCTGCTGGGGCTTAGGCAGCGGCTGAGACATTGTGGCACCTTGGTCTCATATTCTGGTTTGATCTTCGCGGATATACGCCATTCCGTTCAAGAAGGGAGCAGCACACCCGTGGGTGCCGCCGACAGGGAAGAAGGGGAGGGGAGACCGCGCCAAGCAGACTAGTCTCAATTAACAACACAGAAGTAGATGCTTGTATGCCCGAATTCTTGAGGCGGGGAATTTCAATGCCTTCACGGTAGACGTGACGGCAGTAGAGTTCAAACCGACGGCATTGGCAGGTGGCCTTCGGCCTAGCCTCTGTTGAACTGACATAAAAATGCTGGAGTCGAAACTTGAGCAAAAGTGTGTGAGGCGGATATAGGGTTCTTCCTCAGCGTTCAGACGAAATATACTCTGGGAGTTACCACGCTCGATAGTCCCACAGGTGGCGTTGACAAGCAATTATCTCCGTTGCTCCCCTTTCAAATATCATTGTGTGAATCGCGAATGAAACTAGAGACGAAACTTGGTATTAGGCCCTTGCTGTGGAGGGCTGGTTAGAGGCCCCCCACCAGAATAACACGCAGCTCTATCAGCGTGGTGGTCCGTCTTGTGGCTTTTGTACGCAGAAATCAGCAGAAGTCCTATTACGTTGAAATTGAAATTTAAATATCCAGATTTTGATCATGTTTCGATCATTAATTGTACAACATGTTCGAATAATGACAACCGGGTGGTCGCACTCGCCGAAAGCATGGGCCGACTCCCATTACTCAGAGGCGTCGATGCTAGTTAATCCCTGCAAAACTGCCCTGTTTCCGTTGCTTTCCCTGCGCTCCAGAACAGAATATTGAATGTCCTATTTCACGAACAAGTGATTGTCAGACCCCCGTAGCTCCTGCTATACCCCACCCGCTTCGATGTATTGTAACCATGCGGGCGCCGAGCGTATCCCTTATTGTGGCATATCAGGCATAGCGCGGTAACTCGTTTATCACTGATCTCTTTGGCCGCTGTTGTAGAGTAGAGGCTGCGTGCCAGGGGGTGCAGCACGACGTGTGATGCTTGAGGGGAGGAGAGAACGAGGTGGCGGGAGGACGCACACGTATCCTGGCATGCCTTAAGCCGTTACATGCGTTTCTACTTACGGGCAGCAGGAAACTAAGAATTGAGCGGCCGGGTCATGCGCCGGTGTGCACAGGACGCGTGGAGAGTGGAAGGGTGGCTAGCTACTTCTTGCCAGCTCGCAAGTATTTTGCCTCCGTTGCAGCTGACGATTGTCCTCGGGAACGGTTGAGGATTGAAGGCTTCCCTTGAAGAGTTGTCAAACAAAAGCTCTACAATGGTGGCAGTGGTGCGCTGTATGGCAACTCCGCACGCAAATATTCGCAAGCCCCCTTTTGATGCATGACTTAGTGCCATACAGAATTGTTGAACACCCGCCTAACCCGTTGTTTCCAACATGTGCGTACGTAGAAACGCATGTAGCAGCTTACGGCCGGCCGTGATACGTCTAGCTTCGCCCCTTGCCTCGCCCCCTCCTTCCCGAAAGCACCACATGCCCATGGCTGCCTTGGTGTACGACTAGGTATTTATGGGTGCAGTGAGACGGGAAAGGGGTTGCAAGAGGGTACAGCGCCCTGATCACAAAGAAGCAAAAAACGTGAAGAGGGGAAAGAGGGAAAGAAGCGTCCCTTGATGTTGCTTATATTGCTGTTGGTGCGCGCACTCTCTGTGCGGTTGCGGTAGATCAGGGAAGTGGCGACGCCGTTGCTCATGAAAAGCGGTCTGTGTCTAGCGCCAGGGTCACACGCGGCTTTTTAATGCGGGCATCCCAGACAAAGTAACAATATGCTGCGAAACGCCGCTGGCGCTCGACATCAATGCGCTTGTCAGGTAGGGAGGCAGTGCCCATCGCAAAAGAGGGGTAAGAGCCCCGAGTATGGGAAAATGGTAGTGCCTTCGTTGGCTCCGCATCCGTAGAGGGGAGGGCAACTCACCGCAAATGTGACATAATAAGGGCCGAAAAGGGAGCGCATTTAAAAGCACGGGCCCCTCGACGCATGTGGCGGAGCGATTTTAAAGGAGAGGTTACACAGGGACTGGCGTTATGCTGCGGTATACATGCCAATGCTCGTAGTCGCAACCCCTTAATAGAGAAAGGCCTGTAGACGCTCTTGAGGAATTTTTTACTTTCAGCGCCCGTAGGAAGTTCCACTGGCTGTCGGCCCCCTGACCATGCAGCTCAATACCCTCCCTTGGTGTGCACTCAGCCCGTCACTTTATGCGTGTCCAAGAGCTCAGTTTACCCCATTTGCTCTTTACAGCAGTGACGTTGCTGATTTCGTGTGGGGGCAGTTCAAGCATATCTCACTGATGCGTCCGACCGTTTTAGAAACCGGCAATATTGATATGGCACCTCCACTATGGGGGCAAACCTACGATGTAAGCCAACGCGCTGACCCGGCAACGAGCATCAAACCCCCATACACAACTCCTGGAGAGCATCTTTGGTTGGTCGCTAGCCTGCCGTTTTCGCAGAGTGAATCCATACAGAGCAAGTTACCTGGGTTAATAGTGGCTGCCGAGCATTGTTCCTCTTGGTTTCATTGCTGCCATTCCTGGGCGGTTGGCAATTCACAACTTGTTATTCTCCCATTACTGGCACTAGGAGCATGGGCTAGTTCAAGTCCTTATGGATGTGGCAGGTGCAATGCGCTTGTTTTTTGCGTGCGTCACTATCATACTGTCCAAAGCGTGCGAAGCACCATAGTGTTAGTTATGCGCAGCCCACACGATGTTCCCATCACACTCAGCAAACCTCCACCGCGTAAAAACTTTTTCGTTATGAAAACGGAAAGAAAACCATGAGCCTATAAGAAAGGCCAATGTTACTCTCCTGACCGGTCCATATGTGCTGCCCAACTGCAGAATGCAGCCCACTGGGCATCCAAGTGGAGTTAAGATAAACAGCGAACCTGTTGATGAATTGTATAGAATAACTGTTTCATATTTGTGTGGAGGGCGTTATCGGTCCGTAAAACTCAGCCATGCTCGCGCAGATGCCTTTGTATATTGCTGGGCATACGCCCTCACGCGTGACGAACGTTTCGTGCTGTGAACAGAAAAGCTTTCGCCATCTACATCCCTGCTAACCGCGCTCAGTTCACTCAAGTATTCGGGAGGAAATCTCTTTGGGGAAACAGCAGTTCGGACAGAAACGAAATATTGACAGCCGGAACTCTGTCAGTATCGCATATATATTTTTGCCTTACGCAATCCACCGTCGTTAATTATCCACTCTCTCCTTCCCTGTCTTAGCCGTTTAGTATATAGTGCTCTTCTACCAATCACTGTTTGCTACTCTCCTGTCTTCTTGGTCAGTGGCTTTCTGAAAATAGTGCCAGCTCTCGATAAGATGCCTTTTGATATCTTTTTTACCGAATTATACTCGCCATCCGCTGCAGGAGTGCCTTCTTCCTTCTCCTTCTGCTCCCTTTCTTTTTGCCGACGGCGCCTTGATTGTTTGGCGTCTGCAACCTGCATATTGGCTCTTTCACGAGTTTTGTCCTTTACAAGCACAGGTGCTTCCTCGGGTGTGGGCGAGCTCACGGGATAATCTGTCCCCTCGGCATCCTCGCGCTGATCTTTGGAAACTGCGGGGGGCGAACCCTTTCTAGTACCTTTCTCCACGGTTCCTGATGGCGTTCCCCTTCGGAGAGTCTCATCAGGCCTCGCATCCGATCCACGAGGCTTTGGTCTCGGCGAACGACTGCGAGTGTTAGAATTAGCAGGAGCAGGATCAGCCGTTGCGGAGGCAGCAGTTTCATTGTGGGGAAGAGAGAGGGCGTCTGCGCGGCTGTGTTGCTTTCCCGGCTGGCCGTCCCTCTGTTCAGTTCCCACGCTCCCCTCGCGGGGGCCTCGTCTGTGCCCCTCTCTGCGGCGGTCGTGATGCGTATGATGGCGATGTTCTTTGACTGGTGAAGTATTTCTGGAAGGAGACGCATCACTGTGCAAGTGTGTTGGATGCCGCTGAGACACTGTTGAGTCCTTATGGCGTTGAACCTGCCCTTCTGACGAGTCACGGTGCCCTTTCGCTGCAGCTCGTTGGCCAAGGTGTGGCAGCTGTGCGGAGGTTCTACTGATGGCTTCTCTCCACATCACAGCGGGAGTAATCCCTGCACAAATATGAGCCTTATGCAAAACACGTGGTTTCAACAACGTTCACACTACCTGATCAGCCCACGAGAAGGGACCGACAGAAGAGAGTGGATGCTGTTGCTGATGATGGTGCGTGTTGGCGGCATGCGTCGATACAGTGTGCAAAATAACTGAAGCGAACTACGAACGACTGAAAGCAACAGCATACGCTTTAGCTCACCTCGCTGGGCAGCGTAGGCACCAAGCTTCATGTGGACCCGATGGACGACAAGTTCGTGTTTGTCTGATATCATGGGCGGCGCATGCGTAGAGCTCAATCTACCGAGGCCCACCACCCAGCTAAAAACGCATGCAACACACAATACTATCGTAATCTCAACCTATATACAATGGATATCCAATATTGCAGTCTTTAAGGAGCCACTGATGTGCACTAGTGCGTTAAGAGCACGAAAAGGTGTGCAAATATGGCCCAAACCCGCCCCCGTTCCGGGGTATGCCTTACTCCTGAGCGGCTTCGTCAGACTTTGCACGGAATTCAAAGGTGTCTTTTAGTGTACGTACAGTAAAACACCGCCAGGGGTATGCAAATTGAGGAGATGAACCCTTCCCTCCTTTTGCCCCGTGAACACTCCACAAGAACGCAGAGCTCGAGGTTCCAAAGTCAATGCCAATGATGTCCTGCGAAGGAAAAAAAAGCGAAAATCATGGAAAATGCAAAGCTCCTGCATTCATGCATTCGCATGCCAATGCGGAATGCAGAATGACCTGACGTTAGCCTGCAGGGCATGGACGGTGACGCACTGTGACGGAGAACTGGTCTCCTTTTTTGAAGCCCCTCCTGCCTGTCAGGTCTTCACTCCACATAACTACTCCTCGCTTGAACATCTGCGCATGCATTCAAGCAGATACGATCCCTTGCATCACCCCACAATCAACTCTCCATGCATTTAAAGCCGGCAGGGCTACCGATGAAACAGCAATCTATGCATGTGGCTCCACGCAAAACTGCGAGCAGAAAGGGGCAGTTACTTGGCCACCGCGGATATCAAGCAAGCATGCCTATCTGAAGCTACAGTGTCTTGGCACCTAAAATGCAGCAAGGCGAGTTTAGTAGCCAGTTTGCCGCTGGTCTTAGAGGCTTTCTTCATCAGTTTTGTGCTAGTTCGTTTCTGCTAGCTTGCAGGTTACCAACAAGTGCACCAATAACCATTAGTAACCGAAACAGCAGGAGCAATCCATGCTTCCGCACCTTGATGTAGCGGGGTTCAGGCCTGTGGCTTGCAGATTTGGTCAGCATCTCAACAACCCCCCCAACGCGCATTGTGCGGAGTTCCGGACACACAGTGCGTCTGCTGCTTCTGCCGTAGGCGGCCGAGGTGCGTATAATTCTTCTGGCAATCCTTCTGTTTTTCTGTGCTTGGCGCTGCAATTTGCGGCTGAGGGAGGCAACTTCTTGCCGAAGATTAGCGGCTTCCTCTTCCCGCTTTTCTAAGTCTGCTTCGAGCTTCTTTCTCTCCTTCCCCGCCCGCTCAAATTCGTGCTCCAACGCAGCCACCTCTTCCTGCCTCGCCTGCCGCAGAGCTTCCATCTGAGGGAAGGGCGCACAACTAGCAGATGGGTGTGCGTAAATGTCGGCTACCGCACTTTAATACGAACCTCACTGAATTTCTCTACTTAAAGCAGACAGGCAACAGGAGCCTTCTAACTGGTTGCAGCCCTTCTGCTACTGCTTCTGCTGATGACCACTGACCTGGTGTGACAATTCACTGACAGCTGAGGCGTCAGCGGCTCCTTGATCGAGCTGAGACAAGACGGATAGGGCAGAACGTTCTGCTGCCTCCAGGATGGAAAGTGCTTTGGCTCTCCTTTCTTCAACCTCTGCGTGCCAGGCTTCCATTTCGCGTTCCTCTGCTTCTGCCTCAGCTGAAAGAGCCTGGAAGTCCTTGGCCAGCTTCCCTAAGGAATCCAGCTTACGCTGAGCAGAGGAAACGGAGATGCGCTCTCCCTCTATCTGCAGGTGCGGGGCCTGAACTTCGGTGGCTTGTTGCTTCAGCGTGGCTTGCGCTGCCGCTAAGGCCTCGCGTGTCTTGAGGTGTTCTTGCTGTTCCTTCTCCAGTAGAGCTGCGCTGCTTTCTGACCTTCTCTTCAGCTTAAATACTTCTTGCTCTTTCGCTGCCAGCGACGCTTTCAACTCCTCCACTTGCCGTTCGGCAGCATTAGCTCTGTCTCTTTCTTTACGCCTCTGCACTTCCTTCTCCTACAGGGCCCCAAAAACGCATAAAGGTCAAATCCACAACGCATACGTTCGCAGCTCCAGAAGCACAAAACATGAAAACGCAGATGCCAGGCACCGGTATTTATCTGTCGCGGCAACCACCTTAAACTCACGCACGGGGGTCAGGGGGAGTGCCCGGCCTACGATTCTTCCCCCATTTGTCCACGTAAAGGCGGAAGCAACTAAACAGCTGAATACGAAGCCCCATGAAAGGAGCAACAGCAAGTGGAATGATGTGGAATTGCTAAGCGACACACTAGCATTTGCACGTCTAGAGTATCTAGACAGCGTTGAGCATAAGCAAGTTCCGCCTCTTTGGTTTGCAATAGGGCCTCCGCCTTCTGTGCCTTGCTCTGGGCTACGCGGAGGCCGTCTTCAAAGGAGCTCCTTTTCTCCTCTGCCTCCTGCAAGTAGTGCAACAACTGAGCATAGCGCTGCTGCAGCGTCGTTGCCTGCTGGTCTCGCTGCTGCCGACAACTCATTTCAAGTAGCCTTCTGTTTGTCTCTGCCTCTACTCTGTCCTGCAGATCCTTCAGCTGCTCCTCCGCTTGCAAGTGCTCTGCCCTCTCCTTACGCCTGCGCTCGCCAATCAGCACTCATCCGAAACCATAAGCTCACACCGAGGGGGCGATAATACGCTGGAAGGGGCTCAGTGTGTGCATGGTATGGATATTTTGCCTGCCTGGACGCGTCTGCCTGCCCCTACTCCCACTTCAAAGCAGCGAGTGCTTACTCGGCGGCCTCGCGTTCCTTCAGGGCCTCCACTGCATCTTCATGCTGTTTCTTCAGAGCCACATTGTTAAGGAGCACGCGGCCCAGTTCCGCCCTGTAGGCCTCACAGAACTCATGCTCCTCTTCTAGCTGCGCCCCCAAATAGACGCATTGCTGTTCATATAATTTGAGTTCAGCAGACCGAGGGGAAAGGCCTTCTGTTGCTTCCGTTGTGTCTGTTGAACTCCGTGCTACAGGAAGGTCCCCTTCAGCGGTAGAACCCGCTGGGTTAGTACTGGCTTCGATTTTCTTTCGTAGGGCTGCCTGCAGAAGCTCAAGTTGCTGCTGCTGCTGCACCGTCTGCTGCTGCAGGCGCTTAGCTCGCTGCTCCATCTGCCACACCTTCGTGCTGGGCAGCATCTCGCGTTGCAGTAGTCGCTTTTCAATGCCTACTCCCCGTGGCGACAGATCAACTGTCAGCGGCCTCTCTACTTCGGTCTGGGGGAAGGTCCTGCCCACGCCTCGCAGCATCGGTTGCCGTACCAGAGGAGGTCTGTACCCCTGCACGCCCAACCATACACTCACATAGCATAGACGTATTCCCCTGCAGCAAGCCTTTTTCCTGCCTTCACCTTCTAATACCCAGAGATGATGCCACCAAGTGTCCAGCAAGCTTGGCCAGCAGCCCACATGAGCGTACGCTGTATGCGTGCAGCTGAAGTCAGTGGTGTTAGTGCCAGTGCACGCTTTGCGATTGTAAGGAAGAAAACTATTTAAAGGGACCTTCTCACCGCCGGTCTCTCGCCCTCTGCATGCGTCTTGCTGGCGTCCCGCAGGTGCCGCGCCCACTCGGCAAGCTTTACGCGTTCTGCCTTAAGCCTTTCCATTTGGGGACTCAGCGGGCCATCTGTGTATTCATAAATGATACGATCCACCATCTAAGCACAATAATCCAGAAGACAGCGCACAAAAGTCCAAGAAGTGAGTCTCAGCATGAGCAGGCAAACAGGCCAATGCACATACGCGTGCAAGCATGAATACATCACATGCAGACAGTGGAAAGCACGGCAAGTGACGATGTAGGCAAGAGAACTATGCAGACAAAGTCACACCGACGTTACAGCACGCACACAGGAGAAAGCAGAAGCCTGATGCCACCCCGGGGGCTCTGAGTTAGCGGCAAGGAACTGGCGCTGTTGAAGACCGCAGAGGAGCGATGGCCAACGATAATAGCAGCAGCAGACAACAAAAGCAAATCCAACTCAAATCTCACCTCCCGACGGTCGAAGTCCTCTTGACAAGCATCGGCCTCCAGTCTCTCATCAACGGCCATATCTGCAGCCTTCAACGGCCGCCTAATGACAACAGTTTTTTTAGGTTGAGCAGGCGAAGGCTTTTCTTCTGGCTCCTCAAATTTCCATATCATCTGCGGCTCATCTTCTGCTGTTGCCGATGACTCCAGAGCAGACACCTCGTTATGCGTCTCTTCCTCTGCAACTCCGTTCCCGTTTGTGTCTTTGCCTCCGGAGTTCTCTTTTTCTTCCTCTTCCCCCGGAGGCTGACTGAAGTCTGGCTCCTCCTCCTTCTCATCTCCCTCGTGCTCCTCTACTTCTTCCTCCCCTTCCGTTGCTTCGTCTTCTGAGTCATTCAGATCCCCGTCGAGCTCGCCTGGAACCGAGGTTTCTCTAGAGGGCATTTGCCGCCAGCGAACTGAGGCCTGCGACTCATCGGAAGAATCATCCGAAAAACCATCGGAAGAAGAGGAGCTCGTTGGGTGACCCCCTTGAAATAGACGCAGCTTCAGCTTCCTAAGGGGTCGGGGCATGATTGTATTATCAACAGGCTTGGACGGTCGGATTTCGGCGCTTTCGTGGGGTGCGAAATCGGCTTTTAGGTCATCGATAAAGTCTGACGCCGTCAGATTCAGGATCTGACTGCTTTCCTCATGCAACAATTCAGAACTGCTGCTTGACAGATCCCGTTGCAGCATCTGAAGCAGGTCCCGTTGAGCAGCGCTGGCGGTGAGGGGGGTTCCCATGGGGGAGCTGTTATCACTTGATTCAATCGCTGCTGGAGCTTTTTTTCTTGAAGTAGGGGTGGCAGCTTGAGAGCTGTCCGATGAATCCAAGTCTTCTAATTCATCTACGTCAGAATCATGGGAAAATGCTGAAGACTCGGTGCTGCGCCATGCCTCCTTCCACCGCTGTCCTATTGCCGCCCGAGACATCAACAGCTGTGACTGTAGCGCTGCCAGCTGTTCCTTTCTAGAGGGGGGGGAAGCTGCCTTTGGCTCCAAGGACCCAGTAGCACCATCACCATCACCAGCGTCAGGGAGAGGCGCGCGCCTTGGCAAGAGTTTCTTGACAGAAGGAATATTTTTATTGCGTAGAATCTTAGGGGGCACAAATGGTTGTCTCTGCAGAGCCCCCGTGGGGCGGGGTTTCAGAGCAACATCCACAGAGGCAGGCGCTGAAGACGTAGAGCTCCGGCTGGAGCTGCTACTGCCACCATCGCTGGGACTCAAGGAGATACTGCTGCTCGAGAGACTGTCGGAGCCACTAGAAGCCCCGCCGCGGGGGGACACCTTATAGGAGTTGGGCATCTTTGGTTCAACAGGTCCATGAATTGAATACCCGCCGCGGTTGCTGCTGCTGCTGCCGATTGTGTTGCCCCTGCGATTGCGTGATGATGCTCCTTCAAATATCAAGGCTGTTGCTACTCCAAGATCAATGCATCGGTCACTAGGGCCTGCAAATGTCTGCGCAGTGGGGACTCCCGTGTGCAACCCCCCTCGCCATGGAAAGCTACTGGGATCTGCAACCAGTAATGTCTGCCGGCGGGGTCCCCTCAACTGCCAAGGTATGCACTCCTTGTTTTAAACCAATTAAGGCTAAACTTAGGAACAGGACAGTGTGCCAGAAATAGGGTTGATGGTATGCCGAGTAAGCTACTGGACAGCAACCGACGACCAGATGAAGGGTACACGCCGTGCTCTGTTTGCCAATAATTACACTTTGTTGACACGCTAAAATTTTGAAACACTCAAAAAGAAAGACTGGTAGTATGGTAGTCTTCGGTAAAGGGAATCACGCATATCGGAGTTTGCTCCCGCTGACCGAGTTGACGCTCTCGACGCTAACACGCACACTTGCGATTTCCCAAGGGATCTTTTGCGCTAATTAAGTTGTAGGTTGTCTTAAAAACGCAGCAAACATCTTTTCTAAAAGAAATACATTACAATAGTTAGATCTGATTCCCTTTCTCCATGCAGTGGCTTGAGTCGTGCAGAAGCCGCTGGTCTGGCGGTTTCCATAGTTCGTTTGCGCTGGGGAACAGTGTATGGAATGCTGACGATAAATACACATAAGCTTCCTGTTTCATCGCTCACAATTGCTCAGGAATCGCTGTAGCATTTGTTACTTCAAAACCTTTCTAATGCTTGGGACATATAAATTAAACTCCCCTCTTTCCCCGCGCCACGCATTGCCGCCCCCCCGCATGCAAGCAGCAACCAGAAAAGCCATCACCTCCGCGAAATCCTCTTCTGCTTCTCTTTCGTAATATTATTGTCTTAATACATCTATCCATCTTACAGCCCTTGCTGTCCACACTGCTCCGGCGCGTATTTCAAGTTCAATTACTTCAACTTTCACTTTTGCTAGGCGGCTCCGCCGGTGTTTCGCCTTTAACAAACCCCATGGTCCTGTATAGTGGAGTGAAAAGTCCCTTAGGAATACTGCCTGGGGCCGTTGGCTTTTGTCCAACTTTGGGAGCTTCGTCTTTCAAACAACGGGCATGTTGTTCAGGCCCCTGGCCGTAGCCTCGGCTGCTGGCCCTTGATATGCGACGCGTTTTCTCGTTATATACACGCATAGTTGTGACATTTTAAGAGGGAAGGGCGACCAGATTATTTTAAAGGCGCTGATCGTGCCATACCCGCGACAATGGGGGTCCTTTCACGAACACTGAGCAGCTGGTTGCTGTACTTCCATTTCCTGAGTTTTGCATCAACAACTACTGAAGGATCAGCAGCAAGACCAGAAACAGCGAGCCCTGAACCGGCTGACAATCCGAATAGTGTAATACAAATCGATTTCTCGCGCCAGTTCGAAGGTATAGATATCCCGAAATGCGCCCGTCAGCAAATAGTGCAGGTTACGCTCGCAGACCGCGACGTCGCCTGTTTGCTTCCTCGACGTTCCTCCATAGGACTGCAGATGCTGGATAGGCTGCAGCAGTTCCTGACGGACTCGCCGGATGAAGATCCGGAGAAGGCGTTAATCGTGGAAGATAACCCCCAAGAGGCATCGGAGGAGTGCACCTTGCCCACTCGCCTGTCGAAGGAGCTCCATGTGGGAAGCCCAGAACTGCAGAGCTACTTGAGGGCTGCGCGGCTGCGGTGGCTGTTGGACAGATGCTTCCGCTTCTCGGATGTTGGCGTCAAGGACTGGCGATATGAGCTTTGCATTGGGTATGGTCTCTCTGGTTCCCCTTGCTCTCTCGTCCTTCCTTTTCTGCTTTTCTCGTGTTGTGGTTTGCTGCATTCAGCCTGTAACTCGTGCTCTTAGTTTTCGTCGCGTGCATCAAAATGTGGCGGATGTAGGCACACACACTCGCACACAACATTATGTCTAATGAGGTCTTTGTGAATAATTGCTGCATTGTAGGAGGAAGATAACACTTTTCAAAAGCAATGCCTTGTCAGGAAAGACAGTCGGAAAGACCTTATTTGAGTTGGGCACATACGCCTCTTCGATGGATCAGCTGTGGGCGGACGGCACGATGACGCAGGTAAGCAAAGCCCGGGCTTAAAGCGTCAAGACATTTAGCGTATTATTTATTCTTGCTTGTAATTCCAACTACAGTTCAGCTTCCATTATGTACAAGCTTCGCCGCCAAGGTGTCGGCGGTTTCCAGCTTCGGCGGCAAACAAAGTGCAGCCCAGTTGTGCATATAGATGTTTGCCGCTTGCAGTACCTGGCTTTTATGGCATATGACTCAAAGTTTAAGGCTTACGATTTACTGCTTCGGCTCGCGCGCGCTTCGTGTCTATGCTGCAGTGGTACACGGGGGGCACTGACGGACGTCGGACGGAGGTTCGTTTTGTGTGTGGCGATACGCATCCTCGAGTAAAAGGCATTTCAGGGCCGCATGAAGGAAAGTATCGGGTGTGGTTGGAGGCGCCCATGTTTTGCGATTATCGCGAGAACGCGCCGGAACCCGTAAGACGTTTTGGCTACTGGCTGAACCAGCGAAGGAGTATTCTTCTCGTTCTGTTCATTCTCTTAAATGCCATTTCAGTGTTATCTTTAGTGTAGTTTTTAAATGTTAGAGTACGCTTTTGTTGCTGATTCAGCCCTTGACCGAGGCGCTAATACGAAGTCTTGAGGGCTGGTGCTCCACCTTCACGACGGACGGCTGGTGGTCCTACGAGTACTGCCACCCTGATAGCTTGGTTGAGTTCCACAAGGAACCAAATGGTGCGGAAGGGATTCTGTGGGGAGTATCGTAAACGAAATGCGCACACATTACGAAAGTGACAGGGCTGTCGATATGCAGTTCGAGAGGGCATGAGAGAGAACAGCGCGCGATTGCGTTGCTTTGAGTATGCTGTTGATTGGGCTTGGTTTCAGGGGATGTGACGGGCCCCATGCACCTTTTGGGTACGTTGCATGCGTCTGGAGACGCGGCGGAAATGATATTTAAGAGACCGAACCCCGCAAACCCAACTCTGCGGGGCACGGACACTCTCCCTCCCAAGGCCAACGGATCGCCTCGCTTCAAGTTTCTACCGGTGGAGATCATTGAGCGGCCGAAGCAGTTCTCCAAGAGCCCGATCCCTGCGTCGAATAAGGTCTTGGCACTGCAGCTGACTAACGTAAGGCATGATGCTGATGGCTTCAGGGCAGCAGCCGAAGAGCAAGAGGAGCCAAATAACTGCCAACTAAGCATGAGGGGCTGCTGTGCCGCTGCCATGTTCTTAGGGGACTCCTTGTGAAGGCACAGACGTACAACGCAGTACACGAGTCCTCTTTGAGTGTCCAGTGGACTTCCCCGTCCTCGCCAGCCACCGCATCGTCCACATCGAGGAGGTCAGTTTCCTTCTGAAGTTTTCTTCTTGTATTCCTCTGTCTTTCTGTATATATGTGCATACACATGACAGGAGCATATATGCGGAAGTAGCAGGTCTAAGCAGGAATGGCCGTAGCACGCTCTTCCCGCATGCATGTAAGGCCTTTATTTGATTAGTCTTGGAGTTTACGTCTGTCATTAGGGTGATCGGTCAAGCATCAAAACTGCGAGCTGGGTCTGCGCTTTGATGTCTCTTCAGACTTCCTTCTGCACTTACGAACTCCTCATTCAAACACCTCTTGTCTGCCCACACCCCAAGCTGCTGCCCCCGCGGCCTCTCGATGCTCAGGTGGGTTCCCATTCTCAGCAGTGAGAGTGTAGCTTAATGCAAATTGCGGCTTCTCTTAATCGTTAAGCAGTACTAAACAAATAAACAGGTCATGGGTAGGCAGACAATGCGTTTTGCCGTGTGGTGCTGGTGCACCTTCTGCCTGCAGGCAGTCCTGGGATATCCCGTAGGCGCCCCGTTTTCGCACAGCCCTGTCCCCGCTAGCTGGAAGGGTTTAGACGAGGCAAACGGCGACACGGAGGATGTAAGCGTGCGGGGGGTGTCTTGTTTGTGTGCTTGCGTATAGTTACTTCTCTGCTCCTGCATTGGCCTGTATGCTTACGCTTCTGCGCATCTATGTCTTCTGAGTGCCTTTTCGTGCGTACATCTACCTCAGCCCCAGTTTATGTTTAATTGGCGCATCTGTGTGTTGAGAGAGGCCGCCTGAGGCAGAGTCCTGCAATCTGGCACGTGCATTTGATGTATCGAACTATTCTAACGTGACGCCGCAGACGAGTTTAACAGATTATAAAACTGACCGTTGAGTGTACTGTTTAGACTGACAAAAGGGGGACGCTGGAGGCCAAGCCTCCCGTCAGTGCGCAGCTGGAGGCGGTGCCCAAGCAGATGTTGGAGATGTTTAAACCGGGGTGAGCGATCAACTAGATTATATACGCAGAAACCTAATGCAGTACATATATATAGATATATAGATATAGATATAGATATAGATATAGATATAGATATAGATATAGATATAGATATAGATATAGATATAGATATAGATATAGATATAGATATAGATATAGATATAGATATAGATATATAGATATAGTTAGATAGATAGATAGTTAGATAGATAGATAGATACATACATACATACATACATACATGCATACATACATACATACATAGATACATAGATACATAGATACATAGATACATAGATACATAGATACATAGATAGATAATATGCGTCGGCGCAATGCGCAAGCTGATGTGCATGCAGTGCGAGTCCATTCTTCGGTTTAAGTTCGGACGTGCGTAGAAGGATATCCGTGGAGGAGCCACAGTTCAAGATCGGCGAAATCGTCAGGTGTGTACTTCCACCCTAGCACAGGGATTGTGCTTCTCTTTCTTGGGTATATTTCGAATATATGGCTCAATTTGCTGCTCATCTTCCCTCGTGAGCAGACACACTGTTTCTCAGGTTATTTGTTTGCTCTGTTTCTTCTTCATCCCATGTCGCTTTCTTGTTTATCAGGCACCGGTGGTGGCAGTACACTGCAGTTGTGCTTTCCTGGGATGCCTCCTGCAGGGCACCTGAGGACTGGTTGACCCGGGTGAGGATTTCTTAGCGTTCTACAGTAGGGGTTGTCGAGTTCCAGTGCAGGTGTCCATCACCTGTTGGTTCGTAGCATTTCATGCGCAGGCATGTACATACGTAATGCAAGCAAGCGTGCATGCACATACAGAGCAATGTGCATAGTTGCACATAGGCAAATATGCATCTGCATCCGTAAGTGGATTGAAGGCATGGAAGCGCTCTGTTGATATGCACCTCAGGTGTATGCCACGTACCCTCAAACCATAAAGGAGACCCCGCATTATCTTCTATTGGTGCACAATCCCACAGAAGGTGCCAGTGATTGGCCTTCTTACGCCTATGTGCCGGAGGTGAGTAGCCAGTAGTCTCTTACCCTCAGTCTCTAGCATATATATATATATATATATATATATATATATATATATATATATATATATATATATATATATATATATATATATATATGCGTGTGTGTGTGTGTGTATCACCCTTTTGCATGTATTATGGCCTTATCGGTCTTCGGCCTCCGCAGGCAGGACTGGAGCCAGTGTCTGGAGACATTTCTGAGTTCGTTCATCCAGATGTGGCGTCTTACTTCGAGGTTAGTAGTAAATCCATTTCCTCTTCTTTCTTTGGGCGCTCCACCAATGTATTTGCAGCCAAATTAATTAGCGGCGTGGCAAAGCAGTCCCAGTGTACTTAAGTATCAGGACACAAGATAGAACAAAGGCAACAGAATTATCGATGCACACTATTGTTGGGGGGTTTCGGTTTCCTGTGCTGAGTGCAGCCCTTTGCAGGACGTCAACGTCATCTGCAACTCCTCAGCGACAGCTTCTTGGCTACTCGCTTTCCCGCAGATATGGGCATATGAGTGTGCAAATTTGAATCACTTGCGCACTTATCACGCTAGTATGTAAATATATTTATCCATATATATATATATATATATATGCATAGATCTGCTTATCTGTGAATGTGTTCATATACAAAAGTCGCAGCAGCCACTCGACTGGCCATAAAGAAACGCCGCGAAAGGCAATGCTCAAAAACTTCGAAAACGGAGGGTGCGGTGTCGCATTAACAGCAACAGCAACAGCAGCAGCTATGCCTGCTGCTGCTGTTTGTTAGTCGCCACCGACAACAGGCTTAGCTGATCCAAACACATGGAATTTGAATTTCATCCTGTGTTGCTGCTGCGACTTCTCCTGTTGCTGCTGCCGTTGCTGTTGCTTCGGCGCCCAGCAATTTGCTGCTGCCGGTTTTGAACAAGGCCCAGTCGAGGGGTTGGGGAGTTGCCCCTGTGGCGGCGAGGCGGCCGATCGCTTCGGAGATGTCTCCTCTGTTGCTGGGTTCGCGACAGGATTTGACGGAATTCCTGCAGAATATGCATATATATATATATATATATATATATATATATATATATATATATATATATATATATATATATATATATATATATATATTGCAAGTATGCACAATAAGTGTGTATGCAAGTCCATTAAGTGCATGCAAATAAGAGTAATTGGAGAGTATGCAAATACTTAGAATTAGATTATGAATATAAACAGATATATAAATATAAATACATAAAGGAATATATGCATATATATATATATATATATATATATATATATATATATATATATATATATATATAATTATACGTATTTTATATTAATAAGTATATATTAGAGTAGAATGAGAACAGGTTTGATTTTCGAATGCAGGGTGATACGTTAGGAAAGGTCTAACAAGTCTATCAGCATGAATTGATCTCAACATTATTCATAGTGGGGAGATGCAGGAGATAAGTGTGAATGCTTAGACACGAGTGCACTGATAAAGGCTCATCGCACAAACACAAGCAGGCCTATGAGCATATGAGCGCAGGTGAACAACAAACAACTCCTTCATTAAAAAATATTAGAAGGGATAAGTACATGATGAAGCAGGCGTTCATATCATATGTATGTGGACGTAAAAGAAAATCAGATCTATTTATACTTCTATGCATGCAAATGGAAGCACCAGTGGATAGGGGGAGACATATTTATGCGTGTGTTACGGCAAGCAAGCTTTTTCTCTGCGTACCTCAGTTTCTTCTACGGGTGGCTCTTCTTGCTGCTGTTGCTGTTGAGAGTGCTGCAGTAGCTCTGATTCTTCTTCCTGCTCGATTCCACCATGTTAGGTGTTGTCTGCTGTTGGCTGTTCAGTGGCTGTAATCTTACCTCGAGGGTTTGTTCTTCTACTGCCAGATCTTTCAGACGCTTGGCCACTTTCTTAAGAGACAAGCCACCTTAGAGAATACGTAAACATACATATTTTTAATAGATAGAAGCTTACTGGGCACTTCTGAGGCACTTCGGGCTTGTCACATTCTGTCCCCAGCTGTTGTGTTGCATGCAGTGATTCAATGTGTTGCATGCATGCATGTCAGTGAAAGTATATCAGACTAACGTCTTCACGAGATTCCATCCAGATGTTGGCGGGTTCAAGTGTTTTCTCCTGTTATTTACACAGCGCAGCCACTGCTGTGAGAGAGGCAATTATAATAATATTTGTACAAAGCCACTCCTTACAGAGCTTATCTCCGTTTTGTTTGCTGCTGCTTGTAATGAACCTTCTTTGCTGCCAGCAGCTGAAGGGAACAGAGATGGTGCAATAGAATGTTCATTGTATTCGAAGAAGCTTCAAGCCAACAACAGACGTTGAGACAAATGACTGTTTACCTTCTGTTTTATCCGCTACGGCTTCTGGGGTTTCTGCTGCGATTTTGGTGGCCTCTTGAATGGCAGCCTCAGCTTTGTTTTCAGCTGTCTGCATCAAAACGAATGATAAACCCAAAACGATTCTCAGGAGTCAAAGCTGAGCAACTTCTTACGGTGGACGCCTTCACAAATTTGCCTCACCTCGCCTGCTGTGACCTCTTCATCCAGTGCAGCTTTCCTATCTCTGTCTTGTCTTTTGATGGCCTCTTCCTCCAGTTCACTTTCCGCTAAAAGGACATTCATGAAATGATGCTGCAGTTGAAAAAATTAGGGGCTGTCCGTACACTCCAAGTCGCGAGCCATCATCGCCGTCTCCTGGGCTGCGTCAGTGAGGCATGGGGGGGGGCAGAGCTACAGCTAACAGGAATACGACAAACCCGCCTCCTCCGCTATTTGGTGCTGCTGCTCTTTAGCGTCTCGTCTCAGCTGTTTCGCCACGGTTGCCTCATCGTGGCGCTTCACCGCCTCCTGTTCACGTGAAATACTTTGTATGGCTTCCCTTTCAAATCTATAAATGCTAGGATATTCAACGGACATCCTCGGCTTCCTGACGAGCTGACCAGTCCTCCACCAAAGCATCCGCCTGTTGGGTTTGGGCGAGGGTTCTGGTCTCTTCCTGAGTGCCAGCTGTGCTGAGAGAGAGCAGACCGTTACGCTGCTGCATGCACATTACTTACGTCGTCCGAAGCCTGCTCCTCTTCGTCTGTGAATGTACAATTTAAAACTCGTTATATCTCGCTATCACACAAAACCCTTGCCTGCATTCTGCTGCTGGAAGCGCTGAATTGCGGGCAGTGGAACAGATAGTTTCTGCAGCCTTCCGTGAGTGAACGAGAGAACAGGAAGTGCGTACAGTGCGGCTGCAGCTGCAAGCCCCAACAACTTAAACCGCTTCATTGCTCTTTAAGGAAAGCATGCGAGATTTTTGATCTAAAACACTCATGGCTTTCTCAGCCTTTTCGCCTTCTCAGGACCGTTCAACTCGTACGCATGCAGTGAGTCCGTGAGGTGTACCTACGCTTCAGAAAGAAGCAAGGCTTCAGGGGGGGGGCTGGCTGCATTGCCTCCACGTATCCCCAAGCCTGGGCGGATGGAAATAAAAATCGGCTTTCTACAGAAAGGCTTTAACAGGGTTTAAGTTGAAATGATGTGCTTAACAGTTCGCATTCCTGTTGCCTGTGGACAGGCGGAACTGTTCTGATTTGGAGCGTGAGCAAAGCATGTTCTCTATTTCACTCGCTCATTCTGCTTGCTGGGCGCCATTTTCAAGAGACTGGGAGCGCATGCTGCTGATCAGTTTTTCATACACTTCGCACTTTTTAAGCAGGCTACAGTTGCCACCCTTCTCGGTGTTGCAAAGTTCATGGGCCTGAAGGGTAACAAAGTCAAAGCCCTCATGGGAAAGCTATTGCCCCCTCATATTCTACTTAATCGGTTGAATGGCACTGCCATCACTGCTTTGAAATCATCCTGGGATGGCAATACCCCTTCACCGCGTGCATGTTGAACCTGCTCTGGATGCATGCTACTTCGGAGTTGTGCAATTTTCACCTGTTGAATGTAATTTTGGGCTTTATCGAGTTCATTTATCTGAGCATGTATTAGACCAATTGCACATAGGGCCAGGCCTGAGCAGAGCGCGGCAGAAACGAATATCTGGAGTTCCTGCATGCGTTCATCTGCGTATATTTGCGGCATCGCCAGCAATACCTTTTCAAGTGCTTTTGATTGTGCTTACAGTGCAATTCGGGGGACTCGGTATGATTGTCTTTGGCGTATTCGATAATATGGCGAAGGGTCTCCATGGCTTCCTGGATTTCCAACTCTGCTGGAGCCATCAGAGACAGGAGAAGGAAGCAACCAAACCAGTTGTGGCTGCAGTTATACTATACAAGCGTCCGAAGGTGCAGTGTAGCTATTGCCGCCTTCTGGCATGTACGTACACTTGACAAGGTCTTGTCTTTGGTTCTCCTCTTGGAGGACTGGCTTGGGTGAAGGCATCTCGTCCCTATTTGCAGCCATGTTCGCGTTCTGCTCAAACCATCTTATTATTATGTCGCACACCTTCTTGTACATTGCGTTGCATGCCGTGTGGGACTCTGCACGGCCGCACTTCCTGAACACTTCCGCCTGAACACACAAATTACTTTGATATATTCGGATTGCCTAGATGGTTGTGGCTAGCTATTAAACACTCTACACAGCTAGTTAGCTAGCTGAGCACGGCTAGTTGGGGCCCACTCGGTGGGAATGCATGCAAGTCTGTTTGCGCCATGATTCACTTTGTACGGCTGAAACGATAGCACCGCTGACTTCAGCTATTAATGTTCAACATCTTGGCAGACAGTCACACCATGCTGAAGAAAGAAGGGACCATCCGAAAGCTTGTGGGGCCGAATTCGCAGGCAGCGCAGTAAACCTGCATAGTGAAGGCAATAATTCATGAAAAGCAAAACCAGTGAATCTTATTGTTTATGTGGTCTGGGGGCAAGAGCTTGAGTCTATACTGCTGTGGAGGCTTATTAAGGGTTCCTGTGCATGCAACTTGAACCCCTGAGCCGGAATGTGATGTACTCGGCTTACATCCATTGCGCAAGCACGGAGAGCCTGATCATATTTGTTTTGACAAGCATACAGACGCCCGAAGTTTCTGTAGAGGCTGCAGCGTGCTGACCGCCCGGCCTCCGGGTGCTTGGCAAGTCCGCGTTCTGCCTGTGTATTTGCAAATTCAAATAGCCTCAGGAATTACACATGCTGCTCATTCGTCTTGTGAGCGGTGCACCAAGAGTGGGGGCTCTTGCTGTAGTGCACAGGATTACCATGTTCAACAGCTCTTCCGCTGAATGCAGCTGGTTTAGTCCTAAAGCATGCAAGCACGCACAACAGGGTTACTGGAAGCTGTTCTTCGCGTGCAGATTTACCAGGCATTTCTAGTACGCATAAGGTGATAGCTAGGTAGCTACTCTAAGTTTTTCAGATAAGTCGTTGAATTAGTTTAACTAGCCCGTGTAAGTAGCATAGCTAGGTAGGCTAGCCAGCTAGCTGGATAGCTAAACTGCTTTTGCAGACTGGCTAGATGGCAAGGTAGCTTTGACTCAATCGTACCCAGGTAAATCTGGGCGAGGAGCAGTTGCGGATGAACTACTTCTAGGGAGTCAGTGCCGAAGAGCATTTCAGCGGTCCTAGTGGCGTAGAGGGCCCCAGCGACCGCCAGGCCAAAGTTTCCTTGTACGATCCAGGTCTGAGCCGCTGATGTGCTGACCTCTAAGATGACCGTCTGTGCAAAACGCGGGGAAGTAATGGTGATCATTGGAATTTAAGTTGTTCTGTTGAGTGCTACTGCCTGTGCGAGCACGCACTATAGGCGCAGCCAAATTCGCAAGGGGCCTCCTTACAGCAATTTGCTTCCTCCTCTTTCTGTACTCCTGCCGCTCTCTTTCTGAGCCCATAAAACTCGGTGTTTCTTCAAGGAGTTTCAACTCGCGATGAATCAAATGCAAAACCCCATCCCAAGCCACTTTAAAATGGCGTAAAGAACTGCAGGCAGTGCACGTATGCGTTCAATATTGAACTCTGATTGAGCACACACCTGCCATATTCATTATGTATATTAAACATTGTGAGCATTAGCAGTGTATGGCTCGGATTCCTATTTGTATACAAGCATGAATAGTGGCAAGTGACCTCGGTGCCCTCAACAGGAAGCCGATCTATTGGGGGGAAAACCTGCCAGAAAGCATGGACAGGATTTCCCTTATGTTCTGCCTTCGGCAATTCACGAATGCATCTGTCTCACCAGAACCAACCAGGGCATCTTGTGCATTTGAATTCGGCGGGTTGGGCGCACAACTCGCATTTCGGTTTAGCGCCACTCGGCAGCGCCAGCCGGCTGACGTGCTCAACTAGCATATTGCTGGCGGAAACAGAATAAACAAATTAAAAAATCGAGAATGGCAGATGCAACAAAAGGATCTTTTCAGACTCTTTCCAGGACACTGCATTCACTCTGCTCGCGAGCCGCGGTGAGGTCTCGGCGCTGGTAGCGAGCCCAAAATGAGCTATATTTTGCATACCAAAGGGCAAAGCCCAGATGATGAGACAATTAAAAATACAGAATTATAATTACACCCTTATTTCAGGTCATTTGCAATAATTCGTTATGCATCACTTTGCCAAGGCCCCAAGCAAGGCAAGGGCTGCAGGCTGAAGAGTGGGCGTGGGGAGAGCGAATGAAGCAAGTTGCGATGTTTAAAATAGTATTTCCTTCCATTAAAAACATTCGCAAATATAGTAAGAACGAAATGAATGGAGATTCCGGCAAATGATGCATTCTATTTCTTCCTGAGCACCCATTTCCCTGCCTTATGCAGGGAAATGGGTGCTCAGGAAGAAATAGAATGCATCATGGAACCCTTGCCCCTTTCATTCCCGGTGTGACGTGAAATAAGGGAAACTTCGCTTCATATTTTATGAGTTTAAAGCCTACTTAATATAATATGTGTACTCAATACTTCATAAATATCGTAGGCCCCCGCTGCAAAAGCTACGCCCTACCGAGGCGAGCCCTCAGACCCTGAGCAAGCTTGTCCGATGGTTGCAACCAACCAATGGAGAAAGCAAGCTCAAACGCGTGGTTCTTTCCGTGTTTATATCAAAGAACCACTCTTTACGAAGTTGCTTGGCCCGATACAGAACCAGACACACAAACAGACAGCAAGGTGCCTTGACGACTCCGTAGAAAGTCCTCATGAGTAAAAAACACCCGCTAACCACCGGCACGCAGCTACTCCCACACCTGGCAACCAAACTAACAATAAACAGTTGCATACTGCTGCTTTTAACTCTAAAAGAAACCTAGTGGAGCTTGAAAGACTCCACAAATAAAAGACGAAGGCAGATAACAGTACCAGCTAGCAGTTCCTGGGTTATTGCTCTGTACGCGAAGGGAAGCAGCAGGTATACACCTAACTTTATGCACTTCTCTGAGGCTCTTCTCTATATCTGATTGATCTTCTTGACGGCGATGTTCTAAAAACTAAGGTTCCCAATGACCTGAATTCCTGAATGCATCTAACCCTCAATGCCACCACCAGCAGCCAGTAGCACGTGTAGATCAGATCAGATCACCAGCAGCAGCTGAACTCAGGTGTGCCAGTATAGAGAATGTTGCACTTATGAACTGCCTGTGTGGAATTGCAAAGTACTAAATTATAGAAGGCCGCAGACTGGCGGAGAGTCGAGCTGGAAAGCGTAGAGGGGGAACTCCCCCTTGAGAAAACAAACAAAGAAGTCAACATAAGTTGAAGCTGCTATAAGAAGGCCTTCCTGCTCCGCAGGGTAATAAACCACGCTTCACACCGCCGTTTAAAAATTACGTTATTCTAAATTTGCTTCTTGTATTTGCTAACTTATTCATTTCATCTTCTTCACTTCAACTCAAGAAGCTGGTGCCCAAGGTGCGGCAGGAGGGTTCAGCCGAAACCCTTTGGCCTCGGGCCCGACACCTGCGGCCAGCAAACACAGCTAGCAGATAAATACGGATTCACTCATTCTTATGCATGCAGATAATTAAATCTGGCAGATAATTAAATCTGAGCGAACAGACATGTTAAGTTAAATACGTATAAGCAGGGCGGTGTATGTATGCTCACCCTAATTAGTGCGGGGGGTGAGCTGACCTGTGTGATCACGGCTGGCTGCATTTGCAGATTTAAACTTTTGGCAGATGAGATGTTGCCATTGGGGCCACTGGCCCCTGCTGAGGCTTCTAGCAACAGCGAGCTGCTCATTTAGATTTGCACATCCCCTAATGAAGGGAGGAGGCGGAGCAACCTTATTTGTTTCTGCCTCCGTGTTGCCTGTATTTGTTTCATTGCATGCTTCGTTATTGGCTGGCTCGGTTATATCCCCAGGCGTTGTTTTCGCAGTTTCTTCTTCTGTTTGTTGACTTCCTTCTTGCGCAGTCCCACCTGGGAGGCGCTGGTAAAAGAGAATATACGGAGAAGCCGCCAGGACACGCTGCAGGTCCACCGGCTCCACCACCTTATCATCAGCCCTGAACCAGCAGTCTGAGTCTATGTGCTTCACATAACAGACGTAGTGCCCCTGTTCAGTTGCGGGGCCTTCATGCTCGACCAGCGCTGCCAATGTATACCCGTAATCCGATACGCGGCCTCTCTGAGGTGTACGTACACCCCGAGGAGATCCGGATCCCGAATTCTCCGTTTCTGACGCCATCAAACCGCCAGATTTAGAACCGTTTGCCACGCAAACACGGGCCGGATCTGATGGCTGTCCCATCGTCTCGCTGCCTTCGGCTGCAACAGCTTTACTTTCTTTTGTTTCTAATTCTCGTTCATTTGACCCCTTTTCGTTCTCCGATGCACCTAAAGCGGTGCCACCAGCCTCGACTGGAGTTGGCACGCCTCCCTCCCTGCTTTCTGGGGTGTACGTACACCCCACAACATGCGCTTCGTCGCCTGGATGCACGCACGGTGGCAAGGATTCCGTTTCAACCAGCGGAGCGGTGCTTGCAGACGGTGCAGCAGCAGCAGGAGGTGCAGCAGCAGCAGGAGGTGCAGCAGCAGGGGCAGCTTTGCTGCCCTCGATGTAGCTAGAGAGGTCAAGGTAGTCGCCGAAATGTACGGGATTCCAAATCTGCATAAGCACACCATGCACTAAACCCTAAACCCTAAACCCCGGGGTGTACTAGCCATTTGATGCTGTGTTATATCTATATATCTATATATCTATACATATCTATATCTATATCTATATCTATATCTATATCTATATCTATATCTATATCTATATCTATCTATCTATCTATCTATCTATCTATCTATATATATATATATATATATATATATATATATATATATATATAAAGGATTCCCAAGAGGAGACCTTAAAAGTATTATAAGCTGCTTCTATGAAAGGGCAGTATGCAACAGTATGGGTACAGAACGCCGCAAGAAAGACAGACAGCAGCCCCGCCTCCCCGAGGTGGAAGGGTTTAGGGTTTAGGGTTTAGGGTTTGCGCTACCTTGTAGGTTTGTTTGCCTCTCACGAATCTCTTCAACGTCAAACACAACACGAACGGCAGATGGCCCTCCACCAGGGAACAGCTCTTGACTGCATCCTGTTTACAGTTGCAGTGCTCACAGAAGTACCTGAATCCCCATGCAAACGAAAAAACCTAAACCCTAAACCCTTTAACCTAGGCCCCTAAATATAAAATATATTTTATTAATATATTATATTAATATTATATATAATATAATATATTATATATATATATATATATATATATATATATAACTGAATAGTAACAATGCCCCCGATTTCAAGCCCTAACTAACCACTCAAAGCTGAGCCCTCAGCCACCATCGCAAGCCTTAAACCCTCTACCTGATAAACCCTAAACCCTAAACCCTAAACCCTAAACCCTAAACCCGTCAATATGTCTCCCTACCTATCCCAAACCCAAGAGCAGCTGTTAACCCATCAAAGAGACAACACACAGCCAGCAAAGCTGCATACGCTGTATACAACAACTGCTTACCCTTCTCCTGAGGAGAGCTTGAGAGACTCGCAGTCCTCCGCGAAGTGTCTGTCCAGACACTCCACAAGATCGACTGGCGACAACAAATTTAAAAAGGAAGAAGGCTTCAGTCTAAGACCTAAGAACAAATCCACACGAACGCCTCTATACAAATGTTACTACCCTACCAGCACCACAGCCCTAAACCCTAGAAACCCTAAACCCTAATGCAGGGAAGTAGCGGGTTTAGGGTTTCTCGTGAAGGGGTTTATTTAGTATTAGGGTATACGCTACACACTTGCATGATAGCAAGATTCTTCTTGTGCCTCTCGTGTCATCGCAACAGCCAGGCTTTTGAATGGGACTAAGGTGGATGTACACCTGCCGCACTTCGTGCAGCGGACCTTGTCAACTTCAGCTCCTGCGTATACCCCGCATATCTTAAAGAGTTTCTGTTAGCTTTCGAAACTGCTAGCAGTCATTAACACGAGCTGGGAGTTGGCTGCCTTGTGGTGTACAGACACCCCAAACGCCCCATCGCTCAGTTACGTACCTTCGAAAAATACAGAAAAGAGAGTCGGTAGATCCCCACACCCAGGCAAATCCTCTCCTCCTCCTCTTCCAGCCGCTGCTGCAGCAGCTGCAGCAGCAGCAGCAGGGGGATTCGTTTCACTCCCTGCAGGCTCTGTTGCCTCCCTTGGTTGGTCTTGGCAAACCTGCAACAGGGTGTCTGTGAGCCCCGACGCATGCATATCTGCAGCGGCCTCTCTCTGATGTTTGCACGGGTTATTCAAGCCGACGGTTGTCTTCCCCGTTCCTGTCCCCTCGGAATTCGCTTCCAGGGGGCCCCCAGGGCAGCAAGAGGATATCGAGGGAGGCCCTGAGGTGCTGTCAGAGGGCTGAGTGTCTAGACGGCGTGGCATTGCCTGCAGCATCAACGCCTCTTGAAGAGGAACGCCTGTCGCCACTGCACGAAGCTCGCCGTCAAGAAAATCCAACAAAAGACGCAAAAACTCGTCGCTGTCCTGCATTTCCCGAGGATCTGCAGGCATATATATATATATATATATATATATATATATATATATATATATATATGCAGAAGTTGCATGCATGCACAAGAAGATTCAAAAGAAGATGGCAGTGTAGTACGCCCAAACAAGTCAGAAAAAAACCCGAAAAGCAGCAAAAGCCTGACACAAATACACCTGGACGTGTGCTTGCATGCATGCATGCATGCATGCATGCATGCATGCAGCTAAAGCAGATTTACCAAAGTCTGGCATTATTCTACAGCACACTTGGTAG
The DNA here is from genome assembly GCA_963920595.1 of Eimeria praecox. Classification (NCBI taxonomy): domain Eukaryota; phylum Apicomplexa; class Conoidasida; order Eucoccidiorida; family Eimeriidae; genus Eimeria; species Eimeria praecox. Next base: position 1,458,241 of record OY986957.1, read on the forward strand.
AGCGCCTCAGGTTTTATGAAGCGAACAGTGCTGGGGGACCTCCACATATGGCTGAGAGAGAAGGCACAGCAACGAAGCAATCGTTAACCCTAAACCCTAAACCCTAAACCCTAAACCCTAAACCCAAAGCGACATGTCGCTATGTAGTTGACAGACTACATAGCGGCAAGTCCATTTCAGCATCCACCAATTTAATACAAGACAACGAGGTGTACATACACTGCAAATCGTTCATATCTACCCCGAACCCAAACCCACAGGCCCTATAAACCTTAGAAACCTACTTTATTACCACCGCCAATTCCCAAGTAACAGACGTTGTGTACGTCGGTGTGTGAATGAGGTGGTGGGGGCCCCTCTTGAGTCTCTTGAAGTGTTGACGTGAGGCCTCTGAAACAGATAAAATAAATAGCTACAGCTGTACTTGTGTATGGCTTGAAGGGGAGAAGCCTCGCTATAAAACACCCCCATCGATATTCTGTCATATGTTTCAACAAAACGCGAAGTTGAATTCGCCTTCCACCCAAAATAAACACAAAAATCTAAACAAAAAACAAAACAAATTTCGTCTTCTGAAAGAAAAAACACACTATCAATATATATATATATATATATATATATATATATATATATATATATATATATATATATATATATTGGTTGTTCCTTGCTGCATGAAGGTGTTTCTTACCGAGATAAGTTGTATACGTCTCGTACTGACGCCCCAGCAAATCCGACGGTGGCAGCATCGTAGCTGTACATACACCACAAAAAGAGAAGCAGAAATCGTTGAATGTTCAGGCATCGTTCTTAGTACTGCTATACAACACAGTTATATACAGTCAAGCTGCAGCCACCACCACCACAGCAGCAGCAGCAGCAGCAGCAGGAAACCAAATCAAAGCGTGCTGCTGCTGCTGCTGCTGCTGCAGCAGCAGCAAGACGGCCAACGAGAACACAGACAAGCGTATAAACGATAACAGCAGATAGAAAAACACTCTATAAACACCTCAATGTAGTGTATAGAAGCAACAAAATCTTAAGGACGGGGGGCCCTCGATATATAGCAACGGCAGATTAGTTATGTTTGAGCTACCAAATATCAATACAAGAAAAACAGAAGACATCAGGCAAATACAGCTTAACAACACCGTCTGAAACAGAGGCTGTGTATATTTTTGTATATATATACACAGCCTCTGTTTCAGACGATGTTGTATTCGAATTGTTTAATATTTTATTTATTTGTTTTTTTTTATGTTTTCCTCTGTTTATTTGAATTGAGGTGTATCGATGTGTCGTTTCCTTCTCGGGTGTATCTGCATCATTTGCATCTATTTATTTATTTTTTTCTGTCTATTTTATTCTTCTACACTGTTTTGATTGTCCTCTTTCCCCTCCCCCTTCCCCCCCCCCCCCCCCAAACTCACCGTAATTTAAATAGAAGTCACGCAGCGGCTGCACATGAGCGAGATATTGCAATACTACATTCAAGAAACAGCTTCCACCCCCCAGATTCACAAGGCCTACAGAGGGGGTCTGAAAGCCACACAAAGCAAAACAAGCAGTAGCAGCAGCAGCAGCAACAAACAACAGATGAAGCAGTGGCAGCCCATGCAGCAGCAGCAGCAGCCGTTGCAGTAGCAGATACAGCTGCAGCAGCACCAGCAACAACAGATAGACCTGCAGCAGCAGCAGCAGCAGCAGCAGCAGTTGCTGCACAAGGTATAGCTGCTGCTGCTGCTGCATACGATATTACAGAAGCCGCAGGCCCGGCATCAATTCAATCAATAATAGAGAAGCAAACAGTGTAAATAAAAACAAACAAAAACAAACAAACATAGATAAACAAACACAAACCAAAAAACAAATACAGAAACACAAATAAACGAATTGCTTCAAGCGAGATAAACTAACAAACAAAGAAAAACAGAAACGAACAGAACAAACACAGCAGCAGCAGCAGCAGCAGCAGTAGCAGCAGCAGCAGCAGCAACAAGCGGGTGTGTCTGACTTTAGTTAGCCCCTTTTGCTGCGGCATCGCAGCCCCAAAACCCAGAACAGTGCATGCAGCCCCACGAGCCACAGGGGGGCTGCGGCTGCTGCTGAAAGATATACCAGACTTGCCCTCAAGGCTGGGGGGCCCCCCCCTGCCTCCTCTAGGGTACAGCAGGGGGGCCCCCCGCCGGCCACAAACACGTCGACCCCCGCGGCGGCGGGGGCCCCCCTTAGCATACTGAGATTCTGCTGTAGCTACAACTGAAGCAGCACCTTCATCTTCTCGTCCTGCTTCTGTTGCTTCTGTTGCTGCAGTTGCTGCAGTTGCTGCAGTTGCTGCTGCTGCAGCAGCAGCAGCAGCAGCAGCAGCTGGACCTCCTGCTGCAGTATCTGTCTGACTGCTAGGATTACGCAGCAGCAGAGAACCTGAGACCGCCGCTGCTCCTGGTGTGGGGGCCCTCGTAGACAAAGAATGAAGTGGCATTGCCAAACCCCACACACCTGGGGCCCCCCCCTCTGCTGTCCGTACACCCGAAGGTGCTGCAGGAGCAGCAGCCGGGAGGCTGCTGCTCCCCAATATATGGCGGGCTGGAGTCGCCGCATGCAGACCCCTTTGCTGCTGCTGTTGCTGCTGCTGCTGCTGTTGCTGCTGCTGCTGCTGCTGCGACTGGGGTGAAAGAGAGGGACTAGCAGCAGGAAGCAATGATGATATGGAAGGAGAGGGAAGAGAAAATGAGGGCCCCACAGCTGCTGCAGATCCCCCTTGACAGGCTTCGAGGAGGTGGCGCCATCGTTGCTGCTGCTGCTGCTGCTGCTGCAAATTTCGTAGTATCTGCTGCTGCATCTGCTCGTTCTGATGCAACTGCTGTAGCAACGACTGCCTGTGCTGCTGTTGCTGCTGCTGCTGTTGCTGTTGCTGTGGTTGCTGTTGCTGTGGTTGCTGCTGCTGCTGCTGCTGCTGCTGCTGCTGAGAAGGGGTGAAGACACGAGGGGCCCCCATACTCAAGGGGCCCTCAGCCACTCCACAGTGCTGGGGTTTCGTACTGAGGAGGGGGCCTTCTTGTGTAGCTGCTGCAGCGGGGACAGCAGCAGCAGCAGCAGCAGCAGGAGCAGCAGGAGCAGCAGCAGCAGCAGGAGCAGCAGCGGCTGCTGAAGCTAGAACACTGTCTAAGGGCTTCAGCCTAACTGCCACTTCCCCTGAACCTGGGGGGCCCTGCGGGGCCCCCGCAGCAGCGGGATAGACGCCATCATCTCTAACAGAGGCACCGCTGCAGCCCGGAGGAACCGTGCTGCTGCTGCTGCTGCTGCTGCTGCTGCTATTATTACTGCTGCTGTTGCTGCAGCAGGGCTCAGTGGCTGCTGCCAATTCTGAAGCAGAGGAGTCAGCTGCTGCGGTGGCTGCCCTCGCTGTATGTACAGGGGCCCCCGTGGGGGGCTTTAAGGGCCCCACACATCCTCTCGAGGCCTCACACCCGGAGGGGGAGATTGAATTCACAGGCGGCAGCACAAGCACACCCTGCTGCTGCTGCTGCTGCAATGGCTGCTGCTGCTGCTGCTGCTGTAAGTGCCGCAGCTGTTGCGCCTGTTGCTGCACCGGCTGCTGCTGCAGCAGATGCTGCTGCTGCACTGGGTGCTGCAGTTGCTGCTGCTGCTGCAGCGGCTGCTGTACCTGCTGTTGCTGCAGTGGCTGCTGCAGCAGCAGCTGCTGCGGCACTGAGTGCTGCAGTTGCTGCTGGTGCTGCAGCGGCTGCTGAAGTTGCTGTTGCTGCAATTGCTGCTGCTGCAGCTGTAGTTGCTGGTGCTGCAATGGCTGCTGCAGCAGCAGCTGCCGTTGCTGCGGCTGCTGCTGTTGCTGCGGCTGCTGCACTAGCTGCTGCACTGGGTGCAACAGTTGATGCTGATGCAACTGTTGTTGTATTTGCTGCTGAAGTTGCTCCTGCTGCTGCAATTGCTGCTGCTGCTGCTGCAGTTGCTGCTGCTGCTGCAGTTGCTGCAGTTGCTGCTGTTGCTGCTGCTGCTGCTGCACTTGTAGAGGTAGCGCCGAAGACCCCGATGGAAGAGCAGCAAAGGCAGGGGCCCTAAAGGGGGTGCCGCCACATGAGACAATGTGCTGCTGCTGCTGTTGCTGTTGAAGCAGCAGCAGCAAATGCTGCTGCTGCTGCTGCTGCGGTGTGGGGCCGAGAGAAGCAAATACTGCCAAAGGTTCTCTTGTAGCCTCTCTATTTTTGACTCCCCCGCAGTCCGTGTGCGGCTGCATGAGGCCCCAGCCAGGGGGCCCCCGGCAGCAGCAGCAGCAGCAGCAGCGGCAGCAGCAGCAGCAAGAGCAGCAGCAAGAGAAGCAGCAGAGGTAGCTGATAACAAAAACGCCACCTGGAAGCTGCTGCTTTGTGCTCCTCCGTCAGTTTTCGCTGCTGTTGTTGCTGTTGTCGCCCTTCTACTGCTGCTGCGCCCCCTCTGTTGCTGCAGTTCCTGTTGCTGCTGCTGCTGCTACTGCTGCTGCTGCTGCTACTGCTGCTGCTGCTGCTGCTGTTGTTGTTGTCAGAATAGCCGTGTGTTTCTTCTTCGAGTTGTAAGCTAGCCGACTATGCAGGCGCATCTGATGCTGATCTGGAGACCCCCAATATCTTTTCTGTTGCCTCTCTCTGCTTGTTAATTATCCGCTATAGACGTGGAGGTGTATCTCCACAGCACCAATGACGGGGTGTATGTACACTGCACAACTGAAGGGGTGTATGTACACTGCACTGCTGATGAGGTGTACGTACACTGCACGATTGCACTGCGGTGTTTTGAAGCTGAAGCTGAAGCTGAGTTTGCTGGCTTCGCGTTAGAGAGGTAGAGAGGATCCCAACGGGGGGATGATGATCAGCAGCTGGGGGCTACGAAGAGAGCCAAGAGGAAGCAAACAGATGCAGAAACCCGCATACTGTTGTGTGTTGTACTTGGGTTGACGCGGGGCAAACCATCTGCCAGTGATTGGCATCAAGGAAGGTTGAGACCGCTGCTGAAGTCGCTGCATGCACAGAAGAAACAAGAAGAGAAAAACCTGAAAAGAAGCGAAAATTGGGGCTGGAGAGAAGCCCCCACAAAAATAGCGGCTTGGTCGCTGGATGTTTGATGATGCAATAGATAGAAGGATGCTTCTTCCTGTTCAACTTTTTGTATATTTGCACTTCTTATTCGTGTTTTAAACATCAATTCCTTCAAAATTAACACAACTTCTGCAAGAAAGGATGAAAAATACGCCATAAACTGATATGTACGATCCTCAATATCCCTCACCGTTAGCTACCGCTGCACTGCAATGCCCCGGCTGTGCTGTCCAGACAGTAGAAAATAATGAAAATTAATAATTTAAACTACATATTTCTCCGAAATGATATTCTTAATGTCTTTTTATATACTTCCCTCATTTATTACGACAATCGTCATGTGTGAGCTACGTTCAATAAACCCCTGTGCGGTGTACATACACACGCCGCACTGCCACGACGCAGCGAACGAAGGGTGGGTTTCTTGCTATTTCTTTGTTTAGTTTATTCTACTATCAATTGAATTGATGTATTTCAATAGAATAAAAAGATAAATAACGCCAGAT